>OZ020488.1:6907260-7222260 GCA_963971405.1 Psococerastis gibbosa | reverse complement strand
CCCGGGAAACGTTCGGGGATGCTTCATCCTGCATGTAGTATTGTTTCCGGAAATTGAGAAAATGTTCATACAATACAGCAACAACCTTTTTGTTGAAGTTCGCCTGTAGCGGATGGTATGGATAGCATTCTGAGCCGAGGAATAGTTGCATTTGTCGTACAGCACATTGATCGAAGGCAGTAGCGTCTTTCAAATATCATCTGCTCGTGCTGCTTGGAAGCCAATAATAGCAAACCGTGGTTTTTCACTTGAAGAAATCATTCGCACAGGGTTTCGCACATGATCAACATTTATTCCATTGAGTTCATAGCATATTTCGGAGAATAAGTGTGCCATAGCATTAGCGCTAAGCCAGTCTTCACCTTGATAAGCAATTGTTGTCACACCTTTTTCTAGCACACCTTCAATATGCAGTCGGCTTTCACATGGTAGAGTAATAAGTATATCTTGTTGATGGATTGGTATGCGAATTTCATCATTTATCACCATACTTTTGTTTTACAAAGTTATAATGAAATTCGTACTTAACTACCTTGGATAGCTCGAGAACGGTTAGACCAATAAGTATTGGTTTGTTTAGCAAAATATTATTATTATTTTTTTTTTTTTTTTTTTTTTTTTTTTGATCGGACTGCTATTAAATCGTTTGAAAAAATCCTAAAATCTTTAAATGCAGGGGATGAGATAAGTTTGCTAGCTCGTTTGCCAGTGTTAACTAACTATAATTTTGCGTGATTTCTAACATTCTCCATTGTCTTCCCATACATACTATTAATTTTCAATTTATAAAAATCCTTCTCGAAATCATTATACAAGCTAATTAAAATCGATAAAGGGTCGCATCCAAGCGCTTTGCTTAAAAGCTAAAATTTTATGTATACATTTTAATTTTAATGCCAATTCTAAACATTGCTTCAAATTTCGATAATGTATTATATAGTTATGTTTATCGTTTAAGTTGGGAATAAGCATTGAGATGGTGGATGTTAAAGATATATTATTTTCAGCGAGAAATTCCTTGCAATATGGAGAAATCATGTCTGAAGTTACAACACAATGTTCAGCTGCTAGTGGGTATTCATTATGTAAATCATGTAATTTTTGTGGATATTCCAAGTCCACATGTAATATGAAGCCATCATCGTCCTCATTAGGTGCGAGCATTACATTAAAATTTTTTGATTTCTTCCTCCTCCATCCAGCGAAACCCACTAATATTTTCAGACAGCTCTGAAGAGCTAGCCCTGGTGCAGTGTACATGTGACAAATTTCGAGGTTATCGTTTTCAAAACATTAGGCTCTAAAGGCTTCAAAAACATTGCAAAAGAGAAGGGTGTTGTTTAATACATTCAAGTCTTGGTATTCTTCTAAATTCTTTATATCAAAAGCATTCCACACCTTTTGAGCATGTTCATATTTTTCTTGTGAAATCCACTCTTGAGTTAATTGACTAAAAAAAAGAAAAAAAATGCAATGATTGTAGGTAAGTGTTCCTCATTAAATTGTGACTCGTGCGTTATATATTCATAGGGTAAGACACCCTTCCTCAACATCAAGTCTAATTTTTCATCCACAAAACATGTTTTCATAATTTTAAATTTATTTTTATCCGCATCAACAAGATTTTTAACTACTGAATCTAATGAGGAGGCCATAAATTGGTAAGTGTCTTAAAAGCATAACTCTCCAATACTGAAGGCTATATATTCTTCCATAGTTTTAGCTATACTGGACTTGGTGTTGGTCGCAATCTTCAGATCCCCAATCATAACACTACCCTTTTCACACATTCTCACATTTACCTATCAGTTCCATTATATAACAGCCTTCCTGAGTTCATAAAAAAAAATCTACAACAAAAAAAAAATTCATTAGTAAAATTAGCTTTCATCTGTCCCAAAATCAACTAAGAAATCTTCCAGCAATAGTGCGTTAGCATAACAACCCCGGATTCAACAGAGTGATAAACCATCTTAGTATATGATCTTACTTATTTCCTTACTTAGTGATGTTACTTAGAGTCTACATAAAATTAATTATTATCGATAAAGTTTTAGCTTAGTTATTATAGTATTAATGGGGTCCCCAGCACGGGAGAAATCCTTTGGGCCACCCCTACCTCATTATATTGGTGTGCATGTATATGTATTATTGAAGGAACGAAATACATTATTCTATTCTTCTATTCTATTCTATCTCAGTTTAATACTCCATAATAATTGCAACCTTAATCCATGCACATGTCAGATAATCGCAAAAGCAAATACTATTAAATATTTAGGCGTTACCATTGATAATCATCTCAAGTGGTATGAACAAATCCTCCTAACATCAAAACGAATTAGAAGAACCTATAACAAATTAAGGATGCTAAGGTGTACACTTAACGTTGACACTCTGTAAGGTAAGTTTATCATGCTTTAGTCCAATCAATTTTCCAATATAGCATATTAGCCGGGGGTGGTGCTCACTCTTCCCATATATGCTCCCTAGAAACTGATGTAAGAATAGCCATCAGGGTAGCTATAGGGAAGCCTCGCCGCTACCCTTCAAATCTTCTTTTTCAGGAATTCAATGCCCTCCCATTGCCATTGCTATGTGCAAAACAACTTCTACTTTTTCGATTTAAAAAGGGCAAAAACCATTCTTGGGCAAGGTGATTTCGTCCATCATAACATTAATACCAGACTTGGTACCGGACGCAACCTAAAAACTTTGAAACCGAATACGGAACACTTTATGCATTCGCATATTATGTATAAGTCTATTCCATTGTACAATTCCCTACCGGACAACATAAAGGACTCCGTCAGCATAACAAGTTTCAAGACACATAAAATACCTAATTTCTTCCAACCCCAATAACATCACGTCCCTACTTAGCAACTAGACTTAATGAAAATTGGGATACATACTGTAAAGTGGATGTTCTCTCAGTGTCGATTGTCAACCAATATTTTATTATTAGCCTACATTACTTCAGTTATCTGCCTGCACAATTGTTTTTCTATTAACGTTTAAATTTTTTTTTTTTTTACTTAATTCGTACATTTTTTCTTTACTTGTATTTGCAATTGTAATGTTCACTTTTGCTTTTAAAGGGCCCCCCCCCCCTACCATTTTTAATATTGTAAATGTTGTTTGTTTATTTGTTGATATTTTATTGTGGAGTCATCAGTGAGGAGAAGTTGTTCGTTTTTAGCACGAAACCATGCTTCAGTATAGTTTTTATCATTGCCGGGTGCAACTGATGCAAAAACAAAAATCACTTAGCTTACAATGGACCCCCTGGTGTGATGGGTGTACTGAGTGCACCTGGTGATTCTCAACAGGTTTGAATCTGCACACGGTTATCTGTTTACTAAATCAATACTTCCCTTAAACCTGTGCGTTGGATAGATTTATTAATTGCCCAGCACGGGACTTGTCCTTTATACCATTTAATCACTTTAAAAAGTTTTATGTTTTCAGTTGTAATTGAATCAACCTCACCTTCCATATTATGTAAATATACAACGGGATCATGACGTATGGTTATGTTTTTATAATTGTATTATTTTACAACACCATCTAGAGCTATAGATGTTTTGCATACAAAGTTCCCCTCGTTAGATAGTGCTCCTCCGCTCATAATTGTGCAATTATTCTTATGATCAGTAAAATCTTCCCTCATAAACAATGTCTTTACATACAATCACTTAAAACAAACTTTTAAACCTAAGACATATCTATAATGCGATAATGACTATGCTTCAACCTAAGTGTTGGATAGATTTACGAAAACAAAAATCACTTTAGCTTACAATGGACTGTCAGCGAGGGGTAGATTTATTAATGGCTTGTTTGTGGCTAACTCAACCTATCCTTACCCAATGTAACCTAATCTAACCTATCCTAATTCAATGTAACCTAACTTAACATCATATTTATTTGATATAAAAATATTTTTGTTAAAAAAAATGATGAATTTAATCTAGGTAAACAGCTAACCTAACCCAATGTAACCTAATCTGGCCTATCCTAATCCAATGTAACCTACCCTAACTTGATATAAAAATTTAACCTAGCCTAATATTATAACTTAACCTGTCCTAGCCCAATGTAACTAAATCTAACATAGAAAACACGACTGCCTGGTATATTGCACACCCATTGTGAGAAACTGAGACTTAGTTGGGATTATTGAAAATTCATTTTTATAAACATGGCTGGTGGGTATATTGAACACGTATTGTGGGATTAATACATTTCTTTTAAGATACTGAGTGCAACGCCGAGTCCCACCCTTACCGTCTATCATTCGTGGGTAGTCCACTGTTTCAAATTAGGTAATTAATATGTGCATTATTCAATGGCGCTCACCCTCACTGGTCTATCTATCCCTGTCTTCCATTAGCTCAAGCGTGTTCGTCGATGTAAATGTAGCTGATAAAAAATTAATAAGAAAAAACTTATATTAATTTATTTTAAGGTTTTTTAAATACTATGGGTGTCTATATTTAGCTTATCTTTACTCAATGTAGTGTACTAAACATTATGCATTAGCTCAAGCGTGTTCATCGATGTAAATGTAGCTGATAAAAAAAAAAAAATTAATAAGAAAAAAAACTATTTTAAATTTTAAATTAGCTCAAGCGTGGTCATCGATGTAAATTTAGCTGATAATAAATAATTAAGAAAAAACTTATATTAATTTATTTTACGGTCTTTAAATACTATGGGTGTCTATATTTAGCTTATGTTTACTCAATGTAGTGTACTAAACATTATGCATTAGCTCAAGCGTGTTCATCGATGTAAATATTGTTGATAAAAATTAATAAGAAAAAAACTTATATTAATTTATTTAACGGTCTTCAAATACTATGGGTGTCTATATTTAGCTTATGTTTACTTAATGTAGTGTACTTAACATTATTAATTAGCACAATCGTGTTCACCGATGTAAATTTATCTGATAATAAATAATTAAGAAAAAAACTTATATTAATTTATTTTACGGTCTTTAAATACTATGGGTGTCTATATTTAGCTTATGTTTACTTATTGTAGTGTACTTAACATTATGCATTAGCTCAAGCGTGGTCATCGATGTAAATTTAGCTGATAATAAATAATTAAGAAAAAACTTATATTAATTTATTTTACGGTCTTTAAATACTATGGGTGTCTATATTTAGCTTATGTTTACTCAATGTAGTGTACTAAACATTATGCATTAGCTCAAGCGTGTTCATCGATGTAAATATAGCTGATAAAAAAAATTTATATTAATTTATTTTAAGGTTTTTAAATACTACGGGTGTCTATATTTAGCTTATGTTTACCTGGGTTATAAAAAAAAAACAATCATAGTGCCATAGAAAGACCACCCACGGGTCTCGACGGGGGTGGGGTAAGTCCCAGCACCTCAGACCACCCACGAGGGGTAGATGGGATAGCTCGACGGGGGGGGGGGTGGGATAAGTCCCAGCACCTCAGACCACCCACGAGGGGTAGCATGATGGGTAGATGGGATAGCTCGACGGGGGGTGGGGTAAGTCCCGTTTTAATTCAATTAACAATTAATTAAAAAAAAAAAAAAAATATATATATATATATATATAACTCTGTATCTCACAAATTAGTAATTATAAAAATAAAAATAAAACAATCATAGTGCCAAGAAACTCAGACCACCCACGAGGGATAACACACAAAAATAGATAGACCACCCGCGGGGGATAGCACGACGGGGTGGGATAGATGGGATAGCTGGGATTTGTGCCAGAACCGCCCTTTCTATACTACTAATGACTCTCCTATGATTTAACTAATGGAAAATTAGCTCACCCAAAAATACGGGCTCACTCTTAAAAAATAGTGCATACCTCTAGGATCTTTGACGGACAATAAAATAATCCCTGTTCCGAAAAATGAAAACCAAATTTTAGGCCCGGGGCTATTGCCCAGTGCGGCATAATATTTTCTGTATAGAATACGATCCAATGCCAAATAGGCTGTGATTAAAAATAAAACAACATAAACCCACATTTTTCACAACTTTATGTTTGCATTGTTGAAAATGTTACGCGGCTGTGCAATAACAGTGAAAACACTACTAGCGATAAATTGCTCTCAACTTGAGCGCCTTGTGTACAATTATTCTTCGTAGAGTGGGGAGTCGACGTGATGACTCACGAATGTGCTCTTTAACAGTGATAACGCTTCCTACGTTATCATGTGAAATGCGGGAATCAACGGTCAAGGATAATGCCACATATCTGTATAAGATTTTTTTTTTCAATCTTATCAATTCAAGCTTGATAATTTAAAAAAAGTTTCAGTTGGCGTAAATGTTTATGGTGTAAGAAAACTGAAATAAAACTGATAAAGTTTTAAAAAATGAGAAAAAGTCGGCTTGAACAAAACTTTGTTGTAAACTTGCAACTTATTTCCGCGCCAATTTTACTGCCCATACATTTTGACGTGGTTTTAGAAACTTTGTTTATATTTATTATTTACAAATTTTTCTAAGCCTTCGATTTCTTGCATTTTCTTAATTTAATTTTTTAATAAAAGTTACTACAATTAATAAAGCTAATTATGAAGTTCTATGTGCAAGAGGTTAGTATCGACCGTTTATTTTCCATGATTACTTAATTTGTTATGCTTCAAATAGCCAAAAATATTGTCAAATGTGAATGTCGTGCGCTATAGAATCCGAAGTAGCTGTGTTCCTTTGATGAGCTATTGTGGTTTTATTAGTTATATTTGTGAGAAATATGAGAATGGTATTTCCATTACGCCATTAAAACCTTAAGTCCAGATTATCAGAACCTTATGCGCAGGTGTCAAGGTGGGACGCAACGCAGTAAGCAACAATCAAAGGTCTCTGTAATGGGTCGATTGCCATTTAACAGCTGTTAACTTCGGCAACAAGTCGCTCCCAATAATCTGTCATCGGCAAGTAAGTACCAATTTTCCAGAAGTAGATGTTCAGGCATCTAGTCAGCTGCTCTTGCAGGCTTACTGAAGCTTTTTTTTGTCTCATCTTAGTCTAGATTTACAAAGTATGTAGGTAGGTACCGCCTGCAGTGAAATTGATATGCAACCTAAGTTAACAAATAAAATTAACTTTAAACAAGTCTATGATTTATTTTGCAATAATTCCAAAGTGAAAGCCGTTTAGGTGGTCACACCATCATCAGATTCATCGGGATAGCTGTCTTCGAGAAGTCAATAGAGACGCTCTAACTTCGACGGTAACATACGGTAAACTGTCAGGAAAAATTGGGGATTTCTGAATTGCTGCGTAAAAAGCAGTAGACGACGAGACAAGACGAACCGCTGAAAAGACGAATTAGTAAACTATATATTGCAGCATTAAATTGTATATAATACTGATATTAAACTAACTTGGGTTGAAGGGGTAACCGCGAGTTGGGAGTTCGTAGATAGTTTAGGTTCGTTCTCGTACAAAACCGAGATGACCGGAGGAGTGTTGTTGAGTTAATCAAAGCCCATCAGGGCTGTTGAGCCGGATGAAGAAGAAGATACAAGGGATTGCGATTAAATATTTAGAACCAAGATTTGCTGCTTATCTTTTCAGATTGTGAAGGAGCATGTCGGATCATGGAGATATTGATGACAGTCCTTCGGAAAGAACGGCAATTACGCAGAATGTGCGGAATCAAAGTGCCCGAAGATTGTAAGTTGCAGGAACATAGTGTACTATCTTAGGCTAGGTAGAGAGAAATAATGTCTACAGATGAAAGTCAGATACGAAAAGCTCTAAAGGGGTATTTTTTGTTCTTATATGGGCTAGTCTTTCTGCACATGCTCTAAGTCTTGTGACCTATTGTGTCCCAGCTGAGTATTACCACTTCTAGTAATTGTTCCACAAGATCCTTTTCCTTAATGAGAAGGGCTATGATCGTGTGGGAATTTGACCCTTTTCAGGTTACACTGCCCAGCTCAGGTATCTAGACTAGGTGCTATTTTGCTTTGCTTTGGTCCGGGTATGCCTTACCATAGCGAGACATGTTAAGGATTATTTAACCCTGTCAGATGGTAAACACTTACTGGTCAGATGGGAGTTGGCGGTTGCATGTGATGCAGCCGTCTGACGGTTGTTGAGTGGCTTCTCTATAGAAAGCCTGGACCAATTTACAACTCTTTAAATGTCTCTTATATCGAAGATTGGCTATCATCATGGCAATATGAACCTTGGAAACTGCTGGTCCTGACCAAGTATTCATGCGAATGAGTTGACTGACATGGTGGCCCTCCTGATTAGAGTGGATTTCGAACCGCTTGGGGGACATATTAAAAGTCACACGATGAATTCGGAGGTGACCGCACTTTGGACTGACAGGCAGTCCCAGTGCGCCATCATGTCCCACCATGTTACGCTGCCAACGCTGTGCACACTGCCAAGTACGCTGCAGTTTTGAAAAGGCTCTGTTCTGGTGGATTCAACATGGTGTGGCCATTGACATTTAGCTGAATGGCGTTAGACTCTATGACGTGTTTTTATTACAGATGGAAGTACCCTCGACGGTACCTTGTGGCGTTTATGGCATTTTTAGGATTTTGCAATGTATACGCTCTCCGAGTCAACCTCTCCGTCGCCATTGTGGCTATGACGTCAAATTCTACGGTTTTGGCGGAAAATGGATCCTTAGTAGTGGTGAGTAAATTGTTTCACTGCCGTAATTTAAAAATAAATAAATAAATAAGGACTGTTTATTGTTTCTATTACTAAGCCAACCTAGCTGAGTTAGGGCTATAAAGCCCTCTCTTACACTCAACTAGGGAGGCCCGGGACCGCTTACTATACATGCCCTCCGAAGCATGGCTAGAAAATGTAGCCAGTGTGGGACTCGAACCAACAACCTTTCGGGTGAAATTTAGAGTCCGTACCACTACGCTACATGTCTTGACTTATTTAACTTAAGTGGCAGCGGAATATATCGTTAGGGAAGCTGCAGGTAGCCCCTATCACCGAAAAGGTTGACATGGTGGGATTACACGACCGGGAGAGAAGATAGCCGCCTGCTTCAACTAGTGAGCGACTATTCGTTGGAAGGCCAAAGGCGACCAAGGATGTCAGGATCAAAAGTGGGGAAGTACCTTAGGACCCTTGGCCTGGCGCCAGGTGATGCACAGGACTGGAACATCTGGTAATTGAAGTTCCGCTCCGACGACACCGTGGTAAGGATAAGACACCGTTAAAGTGATAGCCCAGGGTAGATAATTTTTTTAATGACAATAAATTATAGTAGAATGAAACCCATTGGAAATGGAAAATAGTATGACAGACATTAAAGGAAAAATAAATTACGGGTGATCTGAGTTCGGTAGGGGTGGTTTTTAAGGGTGAAATACGGTACATCTTCATTTCCGACAAAACTACAAGTCCTATGGAAAAAACGTCAAGTAGCAAAATGGTGGGTAATAAGAAGATATTCAACTTCAGTGATTACACTTTTTTCACATAACCTCAAATTTTATGAGAAAAATGCCAAAAACCAGGGTTTTGGTTTTTTAATTTTAACTTTAACAAAAAATAATAATTTTAAAGTGAAAATTAGGGAAAACTTACTTCTTTATGTTCTCAATACACTGTAATTTTTTGATTTAAAATATTAAATTTTTCTAACTAATTTTGACTATTTATGGAAAAAACACCCTAATTTTCAATCAAAAAATCTCACGTCAAAATGTCGATGTTTTTAAAAAGTTAGGTTAATTTTTTGTTTCGTTGAAATCTCTACTTTTCGATGTTTTAAAAAACAATATACACTACTCTGCAAAATTGTCCTAAAAAACGCAAAGACCCAAATCGAAAAATGATGTCTCTAATATTTAAAACATAGCCCGGTCAATTTATTTTATCTAAGCCCTATGTTTACATCCGTGTCAATCAGATCTAAAATTAAAAATAGTACTATTTTCGTTGTTAAATAGTATGTTTGACGTTACATAACCTAAAGAAATAAAATCCAATGATATTTTAGTACAATATTAGATGCGAATTATTGAAATTTTGGGTAACTAAATTGACCGGACTATATTTTAAGTATTAAAGACATCATTTTTCGATTTGGGTCTTTGCATTTTTTAGGACAATTTTGCAGAGTAGTGTATATTGTTTTTTAAACCATCGAAAAGTATAGATTTCAACGAAAAAAAACTCACCTAATTTTTAAAAAAATCGACTTTTGACTTGAGGTTTTTGATTGAAATTTAGGGTGCTTTTTCCATATATACTCAAATTTAGTTAGAAAAATTTAATATTTTAAATCAAAAAAATTACAGTGTATTTAGAACATAAATAAGTCAGTTTTTCCCAATTTCCACGTAAAATATTTTTTTTTTGTGAAAGTTAAAAATAAAAAACCAAAACCCTGGTTTTTCGCTTTTTTATGTTATGGTTAGGTTATGTGAAAAAAGTGTAATCACTAAAGTTGAACATCTTCTTATTACCCACCTTTTTGCTATTTGACGTTTTTCCATAGGACTTGTAGTTTTGTCGGAAATGAAGATGTACCGTATTTCACATTTAAAAACCACCCCTACCTGCCCCCCAAACTCAGATCGCCCGTAATTTATTTTTCCTTTATTGCCTGTCATATTATCTTCCATTTCCAATGGGTTTCATTCTACTATAATTTAATGTTTTTTTTTCACCATTTTTCAGGGGATCTACCCTGGGCTATGAAGTAAATTGAAAACTATGACTTCCATAATTACTAAGACTTTCACGGCTGGAGTTACTTGATGAATCAGTAGAATTCCTCTACTGTGAAAGGTGCGGGAAGTTGCAATAATATTCTACAAATATTTCTAAATTCACAGATCCCCGGAGAATTTGATTGGGATGAAAAGGTGAAAAGTCTGATTCTCAGTTCGTTTTTTTATGGATACATTGTGACGCAAATACCCGCAGGATTCCTCGCTGCTAAATATGGTGGTCGAAGGTGAGTGACATTGAAGGATCTCATTTTACATTTTACCCTATCCCAAAGCGTGGCAATTCCTTGGAATTATCGAAAGATATCAGGTGCTTAGATGGATTCACATGTACTAGGCTATGGACCGAAATATCACCCTCATGTAGCCCTATTTCGGCAATTTGGGATTACCGTAATACCCAAGTTGCCGCGCATATTTTAACACCGTCACGTGACACCTTACCAATGCGATATTAAAAAATAAACCCCGTTATTATACAATATAAACCCCGGTGTTAAACATAATAGTCTCCTTAGTAACTTTGTAAAACTTGCTGTCACTCATTGTTAAAATTAACTTTGAATAGTTTTACGTAATAAAATTAAATAAAAAATTCACAACCGGTTTCGGCTCACGCCATCGTCAAGTGCGATTGAAAACAGATATACATATATAACATATAAGGTATGCTAAACCAAAATAAAACTCATTGTCAGGATAACACACAGCATCGCATAAAGTAAACAATTTAAATTGAACAATTAAACATTAACCATTGGAAGCGCCAACCTAAATTGGAGAAAGGGAGGAAATCAGGGGTTTATCATAGACTGTAATGATTGTGGTTGCTTATATATTGGACAAACTGGGAGAGGGTTTAAAGAAAGAATAGCGGAGCATAGACGGGGGGTAGGAAAACCCGACGCTCAGTCCGCCTTTGCCCAACATATAAACACCCACAACCATGCCTGTGATTTCGATAATTTTAAGATCTTACATGTAGCCAACAAGGGGAAACTTCTTGATAATTTAAAAACCATTAAGATTAGGGAAGCTATGGTTAAAAACAAATCGTTACTTAAAGACATAACCTTTTTAAGTAGTTCCCCCTTGTTGGCGCTTCCATTGGTTAATGTTTAATTGTTCAATTTAAAATGTTTACTTTATGCGATGCTGTGTGTTATCCTGACAATGAGTTTTATTTTGTTTTATCTGTTTTCAATCGCACTTGACGATGGCGTGAGCCGAAACCAGTTGTGAATTTTTAATTTAATTTTATTACGTAAAACTATACAAAGCTAATTTTAACCATGAGTCCCGGTGTTACGTTAATCCAAAATTACCATAATAGGGCTGCTGACAGGCTCTAACGAGTAAAAAAGGAACTTACCATCCAAGGGTCTAGGCCTGAGAACTGACTGAGGATCCTCCCTCTTGACCGCTGCTCTATTTGGGACGTTGCGGTCAGCAACATGTCCGGTAGGCACGTTTTCCCTTAGCGATGAAAGTAAGGTATTATGGGGTTGGACTCAAGACAGGTGGAACATTTTCCCTATTTAGACGCGGTTTCCACCGACCTCTAAGTGCAAAATACACATACGGTGACGTGGTAGCAGATATTATTAATAAAGGCGTGGATTCCACCGACCTCTCATTACAGAATGCAAATGACATTGACGGAAATTTTGTTTTACTCTATGCCATAGTTAAAATTGATCAATGATCATAGAGTAAAATCACAAACAAACAAATTATAATTAAAAAATGGCTTCATGGGATATGTTAAGTACAAACATTTTAATAGATTTCTATAAAAAGAAAAATTCAAATTTCCGTCAATGTCATTTGCATTCTGCAATTAGAGGTCAGTGGAATCCACCATCTGCTTTGTAGTCTCTTATTTTACTGTTTCCTATTGTTTTTTTTTTTGTTATCTAGTCTCTAGTTAGTTTCAAAGTTCTCTGTCAACTGGATTTTTCCTACAATGATATTATAAAGTATGTTTTGGCGGGTTGCGAATGTCCCATCTCTTCTATATAAAAATCTAGTCTGCATTTCAATGTTTTTTGTTTTAGGATATTTGGCATTGGTGTCGCAGCAACAAGTATTTTAACAGTTCTGACTCCAATTTTTGCAAGAACTAGCTTGTATCTGCTTTTAAGTGCAAGGGTGTTAATCGGTCTCTTAGAGGTACGAGTCTTTTTCTTATTGACTACTTACTCCTTATGTATCATGATGACCTTGTTGCGGGGACGAATAATACTTTCACTATAACGGGATATAATATAATACTGTCTCAGGTTTTTCAACTAGGATGTTCTTCACCTGCAGGGAGCCCTCTGTGCTTCTATCTTCCCTTGGATTATTAGATGCAGAAGGCGATATTTTTCGTACGTAATCACATGGCCGAAGTATGTTAGTTTTCGTTTCTTAACCGTCATATGTCATATTTCCAGGGCGTTACCTATCCTGCAATTCATGCTCTGTGGTCGCGATGGGCTCCGCCTCTGGAAAGAAGTAAACTAGCGACAGCTGCGTTCTCCGGAAGCTACTTTGGGACTGTGATTGCCCATCCACTTGCTGGTTTTCTCGCCGACACTTTTGGCTGGCCCTCCATATTCATATGCTTTGGTAAGTTTTCGACTTTAATTTTTAATTTTACATCCTAGGCCACAGAACCTAAATTTATACAATTAAGTGGCTCCGTCTTACCTTACATAATCCTATGGCTTTACAGCCCATAAAGGGCCTTGACTTGTTCGCACGGCTCAGTTTCCACCGTCCAGTCCGTCCGTCTTTTGATACCAGCCCGATCATGGCAATTTGAGATTATTATAATACCGGGGTCTATTCAATTGTTTTAAACAAATGAGTGCAAAATGCGCTGGAAATTCAAATTGATAAATTAATATTTTTGAGGCCCGGTATTATAATAATCCCAAATCGCCATGATCGGGCTGCAGTCACAGAAATCGACGTCTCTTAGGGTAATAGCAAACGCCATTGTATGCTTTATTTTCTGGCAGCGGGCCTACTACGGTGATAATTTTTAATCTTACCCAGGATTAAAAGTGTAAACAAGACAATTTTAGAATGAAAAATTATTCAAAATTGTTTTGTTTACATTTGAATCCCGAAGATAAGTTAATTATTTAAATGCCATAGTAGACCCATCAGCACCCTGATCATGATGATTTTAATACCGGGAACCGGGGTTAATATAATACCGTGTCATGTGATGGTATCAATTCAATTGTTTAAAATAAATGGACAGTGAATTTCAGAATTGTTGAATTTTTGATTTTGATAATGATAATCGTCGCAAGAGTGCTAAGCGCGGAAAATTCAAATTTTGTCTATTTAAACTTTGGCTTTGGCTATATTTTTGGTGAGTTTCTTAATTTTTTCTGTCTTAGATTTATACAAATTATTTATAATTCTTAATATATTAATTCAAAATTAGAACTTGTTTATTTCTAGGGCGATATGTGTTTATATTTGCTATTTATATTTGCAACGGCAGCGTCGCGTTAGTTCAGTTCTTCAGTATTGCCAATTTAAAAAATTCTGAAATTTACTGTTCATTTATTTTAAACATTGGAGATCTGGCGTAGTGACGTAACATTCGGACAAAAAATGATGTTTGTCCGAAAGTTACATAAGTAGCACCCAATGGTTGTCCGAACGGCATCTCCATTGACTCCATGTATAGCATCCCTGTTGGATTTATCTGCGCAAGAACTCCAATGGAGTTTAATACCATTGCAATTAATACCATCACGTGACACGGTATTATTGTAACCCGGTATTAAAATCGCCATGATCGGGCTGCTGGTAGACTGTTGATATTTCTGTTATAATTTCATCCGTTTGTATTTTACATTAAAAAAACGATACCTACCAGTTTATAACGCCATCTGTTGACCTCCCCGTCTCTCTGTTCTGCATTTTAGGTGTCCTTGGCTTTGCTTGGACAGTTGCGTGGTCGATGATTGTCGCCGAGACGCCATCCACCGACAGTTACATCTCTGACGATGAATTAGACTACATTCGAACTTCACTAGGTTCAGCGGCAAACAACGTCAAGGTGGTAATTGTCTAATAAGGTGGTTGGTGCCTAATCTGGTGATGGTTTGTTCTAACCTTTTTTGTTTTTTATTAGAGTTTCCGGCTTTTTATTTAACGCCGAGTTGTTTTTGGTAGTTGTTATGCTTAAATTTAATAGTGGGATCATTCATTCCCGCATTGTAGCAGAGCTTCTCAATAATGGTCGCAAACAATCCAGGCAATATCGGCTTGGTTGGCAAGGTGGTAGCGAGCTTTTACTTGTGCGAGTGTCTACACGCTATACGATCGGAGACGTGTCGTAACTCAACACGCGTACTAACCTGCAGAGGCGACTGAAGAGGTCAAACGAGTTCATTTAATTAATTGTTTATATGAGTTTAACCTATAAAAAGGAAATCTCCCGAGTTCCGAGGTAGTTCTGCCTATATCATATGTATAAAAAAAATCTAGCGTTTCTGTCTATTTTAACTAGTCCATGATTAAGGCTAACTAAATTGTTTTGTTGTAGCATGGAAAAGCCAATAAACTTTTCTTCTTTTAATGCCTCTTCTATCGATGATTAGCGATCATCATGGCAATTTGGACCGTAGATGAATAAATTTCTAACTATTATTGATTATTACAATTTTCAGCATTTGGAGGTTCCGTGGAAGCGTATGTTTATGTCTTTCCCAGTCTGGGCGATTGTTATCGCTCATTTCAGCGAGAACTGGGGATTCTACACTTTCCTTACTGGGCTTCCCACTTTTATGCAGGGTAAGTAATAAATTAAGCTGATATCGTTTGATAACTCCTAAGCCCCGACCGAGGTCAACCGAAGTGTCACATTTTATTTCTAGGTCGAAACCGGTCTCTAGCTTTTGGTTTTAGTTAAAGTTTTAGAAAAAAAAATGAGAGACATAAAAAAACGTACAGAAGTCTGTTTTCATGCATTTTTTTATTTTATTTCTTATTAATTGGGGTATAGGCAAGGCCGGAAAAGGTTTTGATTTCGGGGGGGGGATTAAAAAAAAAATTTGTACGTAAATTATTAATGAACTAATGGATAAATTCTTCAAACCACACAGGTTAACATAAAAACGGGGGGGGGGGAGAGGTCCGGACCCCATGGACCACCCCCCTGGGCACGGCCGTGGGTATAGGTGTGCGCTTAAGCCTATTGGGCCTACAACAAAGTATCTACATCACTTCCTCGAGGTCTATCTCCCTCAGGAGAGCCAGGATCTTGTGTGGTAGGTCTTTTACATGTAACTGCAAGCTTCCCAAGCATGCTGCTCTTCTCCGTGCGATTGCATCGTAGTGAAGGAGGAAGTGCTCGGGGTCCTACCCTCCTTCATGCATAAAATAACATTTAAAATAACTCATGCAGTAAAGCAATAATTGCTTTTCAGATGTATTCCACACGTCTCTCTCGAAAGCTGGCGTCTTCGAAGCAGTGCCGTATCTTGCCATGGGGATCACTGTACAACTAGGTGGTTACCTCACCGACTGCCTTAGGGCGAATGGATCTCTCAGCACTGTTAAAGTAAGTTCAACTAGAGGCTAGTAGCAGGGGAGAAGAGCTGATGAGGAAGGCGCAGGACCGAAAGATCTGGAGGATGATATGCAGGGAGTTGCTGCCAACCAATCGTTGAGAAGAAGTGTAAGGGGGAAAGTAAAAAAAAAACTGAAAAATCAGGGGTTCTAATCGTTTGATAATAATCGGTGTGGATTAAGGAATACTGAATGGCACCACCTTAGTGCTTAGTGGTGCCGTGCAGTATACCTTACGGAGACTTTTCAAACGATAACGGGACCCACCCTAAACATGTGAGCTTACTTACTTCTTAGTACAGGGCTTCCAGCTCAGGTGATGCCGACTGCCTGATGTCTCAGAAATGCCCTTAATGCTAGTGTCCACATGTTCGGCGTGCACAGGATCTTTTGATGTCCGCCCTCCTTGTGTCCACCCTGATCCCGTAGTTTGTCCCGTAGTCTGCGTGGGGTCGAGCACTGCAGGAGTATGTGCTCCAGTGTTTCATTAGCTAGACCACATGCACGGCATACTTGAGATTCGATTAGATGGAAACGGTGCAAGTATTCATTGGCAGTAACGTGGCCTGTTCTTGCTCTGTGAGCTTACCGCTCTATGTCTACGCTTTCAGGGATAAAAAGGCAATTGGAGGGGAAAAGCCTTATAAGTGTAAAATTCACATATATTATGAAATATCAATCGCAGAGCTGTTATAAATATCAGGACATGCAGAAGTTATTTTTATGCGCATGATGCATGGTATATACCTACCTTTTTCTATCACAGAATGGCCACAACTATTGATTTTGATTTGTACAAAAAACGATTGGTGTGGTAGGTCCGTGGAAAGAGAGCAAGAACTGTGGCCAATTGCTGTTAATGAATAATTTCATGTATCGAAATGTAGAGGAGCCTTTCTGATAATCTAATAGATATTTTTGACGATGTTTCCTGTGAAAATCGACTTTAAGACAAAAAACTTGTACTAGTGTTACTCCGATTTTCTCTTAACCGGAAATATAAATGCGTGTTCAAAAGACAAAGTGCAATTTCCCACATAAAATATCGATCGTATAGCTATTATTGAGGGTCTAGTAGATGGGGAAAATGTTCCTCTACATTTTGATACATGAATAATGTAGCCGTTACTGACACCAATAGGCTACTTGACAATTTTTTAAAAGCATTACGTCAGCTCAGAATGACAACCTCGTAATTCGTCAAAACCAAGTTTTACAGAGACGAAAAAAACTCGCATTTCGTCCACTTAGCACCCATTTACGAGTTTTCCTATTTTTCCTCTAGAGAGCGCTCCTGACCAGATAGAATTTTTTCCTGTCAACCTGCCGGTGAGTTGCGAGTTTTTCTTACTTCCATTAATCTTAATTGCACAGTAACCCGATGTTGTCGAAATCCCGACTTGCGAGGTTTTCATTCTAAGCTGACGATTAGTAGATTTATATTATCAGTACCCTTATTTTTTTTTTCCTGAAAAACGTTATTATTTTATTAAGGAAAAATATTTTTCAATTTTTCATTAATTTAAGTTTGATGGTTAACGGGTCACGTGACTGTGGAATGCGTCGTCATCTGTGATGGCCACGGAGTAGCCACCAGTAGTATTAGTAGTGTCAGGAAAGTGGCGTCATTTTCCTGTTGCCCATGTCTGTTTTGGCTCTTGTGATCCATAGCTAAAGCCACTAACATTTTTTTTCTTAAATGTTTGCATTTTTTTTTTCATTCAAAAAACATATTATTGGTAGCCAATATGCTACCTTTTCTAGTTTATTTTAAAAACTATTGTTACAACTGTCAAGTAGCCTGTTGGCCAGATATTGAACTTCTTCCACCAGAAACTCCCCACTATCAGTTCTTTTTATAAGTTCCATAACTGTGACCATGCGATGATACTTACAGCTATATAGGCTTATCATATATCAAACTGTAGAGGAATATCACATACATGTAGTGATTTCTCAAATAGTTACTCCACGATCGAAATTTCCTGGGAAATTCAAATCTATATAGCTTTAATGGTTTTCACCTCTGGTTGGAACTAATTGCCTACAAGGCTGATGTTATTATTTTTGTTCATATTTTGTACATTAACAAGTTATTGTTTAACCAATTTCAGGTTAGGAAAATATTTAACTGCGGAGGATTTTTGTTTCAAGCAATTTTCTTGCTAAGTGCCGCACACGTAGCCTCCAGTGTTTTCCCTTTCATTCTGTGCTTGACCATAGGCATCGGTTTCGGAGGATTTGCTTGGTCGGGTTTTGGGTAAGTTAGAACTTATTCGATGCATTTACTGGGAACCTCATAAAACCCCAGTCTTTTACACATTCACAATGTTGACGTTATCGATTTATCCCTAGTTACTTACTTACTTCGCGTGTCCAGTCCAGCAGTCCTACTAAGACGATTTACCAAGACATACCAAATTGAATCCAGCGGACCAGAGTAGGTTCAAAGATGCAGATAACTTGGTCGTGTGCACAGTGCCGGTAGGGAAACATGGTAGGACTTGTCCTGGTCACCTCCGAACTAATCGTGTGACTTGACTGTGTTTCCCAAGTGGTTCGGAATCCACTATAATCAGGAGGTCTACTGTTCTATGGACCCACACCGTAGCCTGGGGCTGTGCCCAACCATTCTACTACTTCTAAGGCGATTTGGGTATTATTTTTAAATGCCGCATTATTAAGGTGTTGCTGTTAATGCACGAGACATTCAAGTTAATAAATTATTTGAATACAAGAGAATGGTTGCATTATTTTATAATTGAAGGAAATACTAATAAACATTAAAATGTACAGGTAGAATTTTGAAATATAATCAGAATTACTCACAAAAAATATGGCCGAGGATTAATTTATCAATTTGAAGTTCCCGCGTATTTTCCACTCATTTGTTTAAAACAAGTTGCTGCAAGTGAGATTCAAACATGAACCATTGTATCGCCACAAGCTACGCCGATGGCTAATTGGTAGCATTAATATTACAGTGTAAACCACCTGGACGTGGCTCCACCGTATGCCAGCATTTTAATGGGAATCTCTAATACGTTTGCCACCCTGCCTGGAATGATCAGTCCTCTAGTCACAGCTGATTTGGTCCGCAATGGGGTAAGTTGAAAATTATCATGAATAATCAGCTCCTGTTTGTTTTTCGTGTCCGAGGTAGAGACTCTTAGTTTCTGGGCCCTGTATTCTGCCAATCTGACGCCATGGTCGGCGCACACCCACGTGCAAGTCTTTGGCCTCTTCTCGGTGGTGAAAGGATTAGCTCCGCTAGATTTATCCACTTAGCGTTGCCCGGGTGTGACACATTCAAGCCCTCCTGCCTCTTAAAATAAAAAAATAAATATTGACTTTTGTTCTATAACTAAGTCAACCTAGCGGAGTTAGGGTTATAAAGCCCTCTCTTACACTCAACTAGGAATACCCGGGACCGCCTGCTTTACATGCCCTCCGAAGCATGACCAGAAAATGTAGCAAGTGTGGGACTCAAACCATCAACCTTTCAGGTGAAAGTCGGCGTCTGTACCACTACTCTACATGTCCTGATTATTTAACACTTCCTCTAGTATCCATCTGTCTCACTCTTCTGAGATCGTCCTTAATCTGGTTTCTGTGTATCTTCAGACAAAGTTCCTTTTTATTTCAGACACTGGATGAATGGCAAGTGGTATTCTACATAGCCGCAGGTATATACCTCGTCGGAGCATTGTTCTACGGGCTATTCGCGAGCGGTGAGGAGCAGAGCTGGGCCCGACTTCAAATTGGTCTCCTCAGGGATGATGAATCTTCAATTACCGATGATTTCCCCTTCGGCGAGGCGAGTTGTGAGTAAATACCTGGTGAGGCGAGGGATCCCTAAGAATTTTACCATTCTAGTTACCTTGTCGTAGCATTATTCTGTGAGCTTTTCGCGATCGGTGAGGAGCAGAGCTGGGTTCGACTGCAAAGTGGTTGATGACTCTTCCAATGATTTCCCCTTCCTGGCGACGCGAGGGATCCCTAAGTATTTTACCTATCTAACTACCACGTCGGAGCATTGTCCTACGGGCTGCTAGTGAGCGGTTGTTCAAATTTGTCTCCTCAGGGTTGGTGACTCTTCTAATTACCGATTATTCCCCGTTCGGCGAGTCACTAGCTAACTGGCGAGACGAGGGATTTGCATTTTACCAATCTATGTATTCAATCTTTACCACGTTACCACTTTGAAATTAGGTAACAAGAACCCGTTCCCAATTGGATCTCTATCTGCATTTTAATCTCATTCGAAGTTCACTATTTTATGCATAATTAATTGTTCTTTATCATGTTAACTTTTAAGACTGTTTTAAAGTATCTCTTAAATATCCTTATATTGTATTTAGTATAGTATTTTTAATATTTGCCATTGTTATCCATCATAATGGCCTAAGACGCCTATACAGTATTTTAAAAATAATTATATGTTACAAATGTTATAAAACAATACATATATATTCCTCGAAATACCTCTAGCGTTTACGCATAATTTACGCTCCGTGTACTAGGGCGTTTTTTTCTGCAGCAACTGCAACGTCATACTGACTATGAGTATGCTGACAATAGACGCCGATGACAGTCAGATCTACGGCAACAGAACTGCTGGGAGCCCTGTCATTCCCCCAACGGTAGCTCAGCAGAGAAAAATCTCACCACCCCATTTGCTTCAATGACAGATCTCAAAACAGTACTGTTGCTTTTGTGATAAAGCGCCTTGTTGCACCATCCCAATTGCAGCAATATTTCTCGACGTTAGTACGGCGTGCTGCAGCAGCAGAAAAACGCTTTTGTCTGGCATATTGGCGTGCTGTCTGTGCAATTTGACTACCTTAAAAGTCTACTTATTTTTTTTAGTTTTAACAATAATAATAATTAACTAAATTGTTTCTTAACATTACGCCATAAAATTAAAGTATATAATTTTATTTGAAAAAAAAAATACAAACTTCTCTTCATTTATTCGTTTTTTTAATTTAGGTAATTTCTCTATAGTATAAGTTATACCATCATGAAATGTACATGCGAGCTGCGGGCCTACCATGTCATTTAATAAGAATATTTATTAATTATTAATAACTTAACCTGGGGTTAAAAATGTAAACAAGCCAATTTTAGAATGCAATAGTCTCCATGCAACCGGAATGGACTAAATTTGTGAAAACATGCTTCTTATTTAATGTCCAGAAGGAATTTTTATGAGCCCAGGCTCACTTATAGTGGCCAGGGCCCATTGGTCCCATTCAAGTTGTAGAAGACTATTATTTTCATACATTATATCATGGTATTTTTAATTGTTTGTGTTATAGTTTTTCAATGAACTTTACTGGGGGAATTTTTAGCCCCAGTAACTTTATTGACAGCACTGCTGTACCTAAAATTCAAAATAGGTACTAGTACCTTACAATATGACGAACAAAATAGTCTTCATACAACCGGAATAGACTAAATTTATAATAACATGTTTTTTTTTCATTATCCTGAAGAACTTAGGGGCCCAGGCCCCCTTATAGTGACTCATTGGTCCAATGTCCAATGGCAACTACCCCAAAGATTTCGGACATTATTTATATTGTTTCCGCATGCATTTTTAGCCATTGGCAAACCTCGATGTCAATCTACTCCGGCTACAAGCGGTAATGGGCAAGCTGAGACAAGCTTACCATTAACGCAATGTAACATGTGAAAGCATGACTTAACCAAGTCCAGATACAAGTCTACACAGAGACATACATACATGTATATATAACATGATTAGTAAATTTAATAAATACAACAACAAAAATAGAATCACCAGATACTGGAGCGTCAATTTTCTACGTTCCCCATCCACTTAAGTTATTATTAAACGGTATGGTAGGCCCACTGGTACAGATCGTGCGTTTAGGTTAGGACTGAATATTTAGGTCAAAGTAAGCTTTTGACTGTTGTTAGTTTGGAGAAATAAATGAAAAAAAACACCCTTGTTGCATCCATATCCACTAGGAGGGCACGCTGGATCGGAGACCTACTTCGGCATGATAACTTAGTCAGCTGCTTCATTGAAGGGACAAAAGAAGGCGTAAATCGACGGGGACGGCCATGAAACGAATATCTCCAACATGTTAAAAATTATTTGGGGATAACGTCCTATGTGGAGCTGAAGAGGACATGTCAAAATCACGGAGACTGGAGACATCGCCGCAATATGTTGCTGCCAACCAGCCATCATCCGGCTGTAACTTGAAGAAGAAGAGTTGGGAGACAACGCTAACAAACAACCTAAAAGGCAGTCAAATACAAGCGGCTGAGACGAAGCTCATAAGAATAACCCGTTAGAAGACAAGGGATGGAATGATGGTCCTGGGTCCCGGCGTAAATCTCCGGCTTTTTGATCTAAGTACCTAAATTGTTTTACTTTGCTTAAAAAATATAAAACTATAACAAGCCAGTGTCTCAATAAAAAAAGACTGGAGTGTGCTTTACTATTACAGTATAATTTTGCCTTAAATAGCTGTGAAATTTATGAAAATCTGATGTCCAATAAAAAAAAAAATATATAAATCAGAAAATATGCTTGTTAGTAAAAACAATTCTCTCAAAAATGACATGATAGAGTCAAAGTCGCCAATCAAAGATACAATGCAACAATAATGTTTGACCCTATTACCTATACAAGATGTGCATAATAAATTTTTTTAATTGATTGAATGATACTTGAGATTAAAAATTCTTTTATTACTATTTGTATTTATTGCTTAAATCCACTATCGTGTCCTGTTTTTACGACTATGAGTTAGGGTATTGAACTACTAAAGGATAACAATTTTAGAAAGCTATTTGGACTAAAAGAAACGTCAAAGACTTTGAATTGGAGTAAGAGCATAAAAATGTAGAAGGAAAAAAATGGTATTGACTCTGTTGAAAACTATACTCAAAACCCTTATAAACCTATAATTTGCCAGTCAAATTTTCCTTTCTTATGTTGGGGCATTCCATACCCCCACGCCCCCCGGAACTCGTCATAAAACCTCCGGCTTTGGATATTTTTTTTTATGGTAGCCTTAGTCTTTTCCCTCCAGGATTTTTTAAACCCGGCGCCACTGGGCTCATTTATCACACCCGGGCAACTAGATTTGTTTTCAGATCGTGATGACCGCAATTTTTTAGGTCTTACTATAAGGTCTTTTCGGATTGTCCCTTCCGTCGTATAGTGGCCTTTCGAATGGCTCCAGCAGCTTCGACGCCGAGCCATCGGTTTCAAGCGTCAATGTGCGACCAGTTGCTTTTTTTAGATTTTCGTCGAAACTATGCGCTGCATTGTAAAGCATGGTCTCGGGCAGCAGTAAAGGATTCAACCCGACATCTCGCAGAAATTTGGTCTCAGAATAACACTAGAAAGCAATAGAATGTAGTATGAATTAACAAAAGTAACAAATGTGGCACTCATATTGGCATGAAGTGTACGCCGATGGCAGCGGTACGCCTCTGGATGGCTTGACCTACTTTGGGCCTGGTGTGTTGAACCTGCTGATGACCGCTGACAATGAGTACCTGGTGTGTAAGGATTGTTCAGCGGCCATCAGAGAGAGAGGAAGCACGACCCAGACCCAGGGAAGTCCAAAAGATCCAGGGGCGGACATCGAGGTCTATACGTTTCCAATACAACTGAGATCAATCGATCAGGTCTTGTCATTCATAGGGTAAGTTCCCTTTTATCAATCTTATCAGGTGTTATATGGTACCTCAGATTCACCCTGACCTCTGAATCTGAGGGATCATACGACAAGAACATCTCATTATACATTTATTCACTTAATCTATCGGGTTAACTGCCACCCTGTAGGCTTAGCACCAACGGGAAAGAGTAACTTGCCACGGGAATTATTTCCTTCACTTTTTCCTCGTACAGAAATACGCCGGACAAGGTGCAATGTATTGAAAAAAAAATGTTATACATGTAACTATCACGCTCAAGATTCCGCTTATCGAGCGATCTCAGAGCAGTGGCACTGCAAGACATAATTTTAATTAATAATAATAAACCCACTCTAGCCTCTTGGCAAATAAATTAGATCCCTATTTAAAAATATATTCTCTTGTCAATTTTCCGTCAATAATTTTGATGAGATTTTTGCTTCCCTCTATGCCATTGTCCATTTTGAATTTCATAACAGAATACAATTTTAAATTGCGTCGCCTTAAGATGATAACTAATTGTTATTAATTTATAGAGAACGAACAAATTATTTCTTGTTGGCTAGATTATAAAAATAAATCAAAAAGGGCGGACAAACAATTGGAAAAAATTAAAACCAAAAATTATTGAAGACAAGACTGGGAATGGGATGTAAAAAATAAAAATGAATTATTACCAAATTGTTTCATAATTTAAGTCATACAATTTCTTGTAGATTATAAAAATAAAGCAAAAAGGGCGGGCAAACTTAAAACAATTGGAAAAAATTAAAATCAAAAATTTTATTATTGAAGAAAAGTAGTGGAATGGAATTATATTTTTGTCAATGACGTAATGTCGATGACAATGCAAAACCGCGTTAGTAACATTTTTTATTTCTAAATCGAGGTTATACATTGATTTACTAAATATTTAAAGTCCTCTGTGACTTATAGGCTGAATAAAAAAAAAACAATCTTTTTACAACAGAAAGCTAGAAACATTACTGCGTACCAGCAGCCCGATAATGGCTATTTCGGATTATTACAATACTGAGGTTTATTTTTCAATACCATAGTAGTAAGGTGTCACGTTACGGTGTTAAAATATGCGCGGGAAATTCAAATAAATAAATTATTATTGCTTTATAATTGAAGGAAATACCAATAAACATTAAAATGTACAGGCAGAATTTTTAAATATAATAAGAATTTTATTTAATGTGAAAAAAATAAACATACCAAAATATTAATTTATAAATTTGAATTTCCAGCGCATTTTTCACTCATTTGTTAAAAAAAAAAAAAAAAAAAACCGGTATTATAATAATCCCAAATCGCCATGATCGGGCTGCAGAAGTTTCTCTCTCCAGCAAAAGTAGAGAAAAGTCACTTGCGCGGTTTTGTATAGTCAGTGACGATAATCAATATTGAAGAAAAACTGACAAGTGGAATAGCCGCCTTTTTAACTATTAATACTTACGAATGATAAAGGTGATACAGCACCAGGTCTTTTTTTCTGGTACACCTTTATGTCTCGCTGCGCTGCGAAGCTTAAAGCCTTTCCAGATTCATCTTCAGAGCTTCTCTCGATCTTCAAATCTGCATTTCCCATTGCAAATGGCGCCGCTGTGTTACCGCTGGGATCGGTCTTAACGCCTTTAACTTTCAAAGCAATTCCGGTGAATCCTACAGGTGCCACATTATCGTCATCAGCTATCTCCATTGCACTTTCATTTCCAGATATAGCAAATAACTCGATATCTTCTGTAGGTTTTGACGCAAAAGATTGCATTTGAGTTTGAGCATTTATAGCTGCTAAAGATGTAACCTTTGCACTATCGGGTTCAAGTATACTTGAAATCTTTCCCGATACGTTTACAGGGTGAGGTTGTCCCACTTGTCCTGCACTTTCACAATTATTACTCTTACCAAACACTTCACCCTCCACTTTATTCATTTTCGCATAACCTTCAAATTTCATCGGACTATTTGCTGTGACTGTACTGTACTGTACTGTACTATCAACTTTAAGTGGAACAGCTATACTCTGGGTAAAGTCTGATGAAGCAGTATTTTTACTAGCAGACGACATTCCTGCTTTTGCAAGTTCTTCACCCTTAACTGCACCCGTCGCACCGGCGGCATTATTACTTAGAGCGTCAACAGCATTTTTTCGTATATAAGTCTTTATAGGTCTCTCTGATTGATCAGAATGATGAAGAACTGGAACACAACTATTTGGGACATCGCGTGTCTTGTTGGCAAATTTCTGCGATACTATTTCCTTTAGGGTGTTAATCAAGTGATCGCTTTGGTTCACCATTTCACTCATTTCATCCATAATTTCGAAGATGGCCGATCCCGTTGCCGAGTTAACGGGCTGAAGTGGATGTCCTAGAATGGCTTGGCATAGGAGTCGGTAGCAGGCTCTGTAAAATAAGTGTAGGCTTAAGGAAGAAGAGAACGGCTACAAGTATGAGACTAGGGTAAGTGTTAATATTGTAATATATTATTAATTATTTAATCATTTAAGTTCTATTTTATACACAGCCTCCTCCTACATGGTGAAATAGACCATAACAAGTGTACATCCCGTAGGAAATTGGCAGCCCGAACTTTAATACTTTTTATTTTTTATGCAATTTATAGAAGATTTAATCCATTCAAGTTGTTAGAGACCATATCTTCTTCTTTAAATGCCTCTTCTATCGAAGATTGGCGAAAATTTGGACCTAACTGGGTTATTATGTCATGATGATTGTACTAAGGAATTGTAATACAGTGGTTTCCCATTGTCTTGTGCATCCATGCCTTCGAGTCTTCATTGAGTTCTTCCGCCTTCAGGGCCAGTTTCCCAACCTCAGGACAAAGGAGTGCCCTGCACTGTGTTATTCGCTTATCCCGGCTCAAAATCGGTCCCCTCTCTGTTCAGTCTCCATTACGCGCTTCCATCTTCACCACGAGGAGGTAGAGATTAGGGCTTTTCGCGCCTTCGCCTCTGAGACCATAAGGCATGATGTAACTGCAAAGGCTTTCACGGCCGGAGTCAAATGAAGAAACAGTAGAGTCCGGGCTGATGGGCCGTAGTCGAATTGAAAGTGAACTTCCAAACGCTTCGTAGTCGAGGATTTGCTCGCTCTCAACACAACATGTCCCCCTGGGGAATTTCCACTACCCCGTTTTTCCCAATTGGCTGACGTCATCCTTTTTGCAGTTGTTTTGTTCAGCGCCGGATACCAGAGTTTGTTCACCTTTAAGCCTTCTTCTTTTCTGTTGAAATTGTGTTGGTGCTTGCATATTTCAATAGCTTCTCTGTGAAGTCTGGGGAAATATTGAGTAGCCCGTGACAAGACAGTCGCCTGTTTGTAGTGCACCGTGTGTCCAGATTGTGTTAGAACGTGCTCGGCAATCGCGGACTTCTCCGGTTGTAGACGGCGGCAGCTTCGTTCATGTTCTTCTATCCTCGTATTTACGCTGCGTTTAGTCGTACCTACGGAGCCACCGAGGTACAACCTTCGAAGTCAACGCAGTGCCACTGAAGATGTCGACCGCAGATGTTGACGAAACGTTTGGAAGTTCACTTTAAATTCGACCACGGCCCATCAGCCCGGATTCTACTGTTTCTAGATAAGGCATGACTCAGGAGCTCAGCTACTTTTAAGACAATTATATATATAATAAAATATTCTTAAGTTTTGGTGTTGTAATAATTTCATGAAAAATGTATGAAATAGTCTTCTACAATTTGTAATAACTTATGGAGTAATAATAATTAATATGTATTTCTGTTAAATTATAAAATTATATAATCAAGTAATCAACAAAACTGTATAAAGTAAAATCGTCAAAATCAGATAGTTCTGTCATTGTCATTGCGATGGTGCTTCAGTGACAGTGTAGAAATCTTTCTCTAAGAGATAGTGTCTGAGTAATTTAGGGAAATTAGTAGCATTTCTCGCCGCTCTCAGTTCATTCGAGAGTTTTCTAAGGTAGGCTAATCCTTGTAGTATATGATCCAGTCGCTCACACTTGGCTGTGCGCGGTGCTGGCTTTACCTTTCCGTCGTGTTGTAGGTGTGGGTGTCCCCATTTTGCTTAAATTTCCCCAAAATGCGCGGGAAATTCAAATTAATAACTTATTGGAATACAAGAGAATGGTTGCATTGTTGTATAATGGAAGGAAATACTAATAAACATTCAAATATACAGGTAGAATTTAGGAATTTATTAAAAAATTTAATTAATGTGTCTACATCTAAGGGTGAAAAAATTGAAAACACCAAAAATAAAGCCAAGGATCAATTTTAAATTTGAATTTCTCGCGCTTTTCGCACTATTTTTTTTGTTTTTAATTGAAACAATAGCTTACACCTTGAGGTTTAACTTAACACCGTCACGTGACACCCTACTAATGCAGTATTAAAAAATAAATCCCAATGTTACATTAATTTGTCCCAAATCGCCATAATAGGGCTGCAGATAGTATAGATTACATGAAACCACGATGCTGTGGAAAGACATAGATAAGGGGTTCGAGTCCTGTTTCGTCCAGATTGGTCTCGATTCCCTTTTTCGGATATAAAGCACCATGTCAAGATACTTACGCATAATCAACCCCTGCGGAGTCCTCGGGCAGCGGATGATTCTCCACAACTCCATCAATTGATAATAGCTTCAGCAGTACATGCAACTCTAGCGTGCCATGCTTTGCACGATGCTTGATATACTGCGCATCACATATCCGTACCCAATCCATGCAATTTTCAATTTGGCTGCTCGGCATCGGGGTTTTAATGACTGTTTTTCTTGTCTCGCGAAGAAACTGTTTGTACTGATCCAATGTTTTCCTTGGCAGTGCCTTTAAGATTTCATCGTAGTTGAGGTGACCATGTTCCCTTATGGTATCAACAAGCTTCTCGACCTAATGGGAAAGAGCATTTTCTATTTATTATTATTTTTTTATTAGTATTTATAATCGAAACGTGGCAGTTATGATTGCTTTGGCCTCAGGCTTGTTTTTCTTTTAAATTTTAAAATTATTAACTGTCTGGTAAGACCTCATAACTGAAATGTTACCAACTTAACAGGAGAGCGAAAAAACTAATTCCCAATTGCGCGCCAATTCAGTTGCAAGAAATTGTTGAGAAACGCTACCGATGAGCTCCGAGAGTAGAATAGAATGGAATAGAAAATATCGCTATTGATTTATTCTGAATGCAATATGCATCCAAGTAACTTAAAACTAACATATACTTCTAGCACCTTTCGTTTCATCGTCACCAAAATAAATATATTTAGCGCAGCTTCTGTGGCTTCTCTGCTTCTTGGCACAGACGAACCCACTAACTTACATTCCAACTTCTTCTTCTGGGGTTACAATCTACCGATTGGTTTGCAGCAACTTGACTCTTCTTCTCCACTCCTCCCTGTCTTCCGCGATCCTTTTCATTTCCCAGTAGGTCCCACACTCCATGTCCGCCATTACGTCCTCCATGTGCTCCTTTCTCGGCCTGCCTCTGTGGTTTGTGCCCTCGACTGAGCCTTCAACAATGGTGTTTAGAAGGCTTTCATGCCTGATAAGGTGCCCCATAAATCTGGCCCTCCTCGTAGATATAGCTATCGTTAATGTTCTTTTTTCGTTTAGCCTACGAAGCACCTCCTCATTCCAACTTCAACAACCTAAAAAGACTTCATTTCTCCCCGAAGACCCAGCCGTTTTCCACTCCCCCCCCCCTTCCCCCTATTTATTGGCTGCACTCCGTTCTCGGATGACAATTCCTTTTTTTGCCTATGCTAGCACAGAATAGAAAACCGTGTATTTCTCAACAAAAATGAACATCTGAACGTGAGATAACAACCTGTGCCCCTTCAAGCCGAAGCGTGGGAGGGTGCCACTTCAAACCTAATATAAGTTAAATATTAATAAATAATAAAACAAGAAAAAAACGGACTATTGTCCTTGTTAAGGCGCCCATTCCATTGACCGGCTAGGGCTATTTCCAACAACGGTGACGTGGTAGCAGACATTCAAGACTAAGGTGGCGTTTCCACCGATCTCGCATTGCAGAATGCAAATGACATTGACGGAAATTAGAATTTTTCTTTTTATAGAAATCTATTAAAATGTTTGTACTTAACATATCCCATGACGCCATTTTTTAATTTTAGTTTGTTTGTTTGTGATTTTACTGTATGATCATTGATCAATTTTAACTATTGCATAGAGGAAAATAAACATTTCCGTCAATTCTGCCATGCGAGGTCGGTGGAAACGCCACCTAAGTCTTGAATGTCTGCTACCACGTCACCGTTGTTGGAAATAGCCCTAGCCGGTCGATGGAATGGGCACCTAAGCAATACAATGTCGAGGGGTCTATTAAAAAAAAATTTTTTGATTACACGTACAAAGCGGACTATGGCCCTTGTTACTGAAATACATTCCTAAGTAAAAATCAATAAATAAATAAATTACAAGACGTAGTTAGTTTAATTGACATAATTCCCCCTCAGCAGCGAGCGCTTTATATGGAATGTCTCACAAATTGATTGACTCCGGCCGTGAAAGCCTTTGTATTGTCTCACCAATGGCAATAGTTGGTTAGTGGTTAGGCTGGCTTGCTGTGCAGCCAACCTAACCAAAGTTGTGTATAGCCGGCAATTCGGATTTCTATGCAAAACTGGTTCATTTATCACGATGCTCTCGTGTCAGCTTAGACAGCCTCACGCCATTAGGGATTCTGTGTTCAGGTATGTACAATGGATATGATATATAATTTTACGCATTTAGTAGCATTGGTTATTAAGTTAAGCTAGCCGGCCGGCCGCCATACCAAGATGAATCCAGCGGACCAGAGCAGGTTCAAAGCTGCAGATAACTTGGACGTGTGCACAGTGCCGGTAGGGAAACATGGTAGGACTTGTCCTGGTCACATCCGAACTAATTGTGTGACTTCACTGTGTTTCCCAAGTGGTTCGGAATCCACTATTATCAGGAGGTCCAATTTCCTATGGGCTGGTATAGGACAGTCAAGTCGGAGTCGCTCTATGGGCCCAAATATGAGGCCTAAGTCGTTTTTAACCCGACGAACACTACAACTATTAAGTTAAGCTAACCCCCGGGGCGAAAAGTCGGATGAAAAATCATATACATTGGAAGGCGAACGTTGGTAATATAATTTATATTTTAAGGCCAAACAGGAGAATTGTGACCTTGGGCGTTGAGCGTTGAATAAATAGAAATATAATAGAACTGGAGCGGCGGGAGCCATAGTATGCCTTACGAGGCACCCGTTAACCATAAGCCAACTATCAGAGATAAGTACCAACGCCAAAAATATCGAAGTCTTACACATTGCAGCATAGCAAAGCGGATACCTGGACCCGGTCAAAAACTAATTCCCCGCCGAATTGCGTACTTATCTTGTGCAGGCTACACTAGCAAGCAGCCATATTGATAACGGTCTCTAGCCACGGGACGGGATGGTTGAATATCCATGTTATAAGCAAAGCCCCGCGTCGCGTACCTGTTCCGTATTTCACCTGTATTATTTCAAATAATTGCAGTTTTACATATTGCTGGCGTTTTACAGTCAAATCAAGTGTTAATATTTCCAGGCATATGCATTTAATTACAAAAGTTGGAGGTTTTTCTTCCCTGTGGGGCACGTAAAAATGTTCTAAGAGGTATGTTTTTAAATGTTTCATGCACGAATTTGAGACCTATGGCTGGATAGCTTAAGCATGTCTACGCGTATACTAGTTCCTCCTATCGATTATTACTATGCCCCTGCGGTTTAAAACGTGTATTAGGAACCCCCTGCACAGTCATTTCCAGGCCAGTCACGTGACCCCCTTCGGTTTGGCCTTAAGTAACGATTGCTTTATTTGCATGCCTTTGACTTATCCCTTCCAATCAATCATAGTGTATTTGCCCATTTTTGTTACATCTTATTATAACAATAATTATAACAAAATTGCCCTTCTATATTCGAAAGAGTTTACCTCAGAGCTAATATCAGTGCAGCTATCATGGGCATTATAAGTAGGCCTGTGCCGTATGGTGAATTGATGTTTTATGGTAGTTTTAGTTTTTACTTGTTTATTTATTGTGTTTTTAAAAGCCTTTGTGTGTACTTTTTTGGTTGCGTGTACTGTACCATTGTAAGTATCGTCGTTTTGGACCTGATCTGTTGATGGCTCAAATAATACTATTTATTTGTATTGCTCTCTCAGCTCGCTTCCATAAAATGTTTTATAAGCAATAAGTGCCTATACCGACCAATGCAAAAATTCAACATTAAATGAGCTGTAAGCAGATAACCATGCTTAGCAAACTTTTAATTCTTTCAGAAATAGGTTTGCCTTCAGCTAAATGAACAATACATCCAAGTGTGGGGTGGGACCTTTGTTACAAATTTAAATTCACTTGTAGTTACCCAAAAATACCTTATTAGAACAATAGTCAAAAAACCTAGAACTTGGCCATCATTCCCTCTCTTTGCGTCTCTCGGTTTATTCCCGCTGCGGCACTTGTTCTTTTACAAGACATTGCGAATTTTTTACTCTATCAGTGGGGACATGGTACAGAGACCCAGACCAGCAAATACTAGAAGAATTGAGCACCTTGTAGTACCAAGGGCTTACATAGCAAATTTTACCAAATCCTACCAATATATAGCACCAAAATTATTTAACTTACTTAATATTTGTCCTGGGTCGCTGTCAATAAATAAATTTTCCAAATTCGTCCGGGAATGGCTGATGAGACGGGAAGAGGTGGAATCTTTATTTGAAATAGTGGACTAGACTGTTATGTGTCTACGAGAGATCTGTTATTAATATGTAAGTGTAGTTTAATAAGTTAAATTAAGTCTAATTGATTTTTTTTCGTTTTCTTTAGTTTTAGAGTAGGGTAAATTGTTATAGGTCTCCATGTGGGGCTTTACAATTATTGTATTTAAATTGTTCTAAATATTTAATACATTCATTCACATAACCAAATTGTTATTTTACAAAAAGGGGTTGCTTAACCAGACCTTTGTAACCCTATCGCCTACTGCAGGCTGATCATGGCGATTATAATACCGGGGTTTAAACAATCCCTGGTATTAAAAATGTAAACAAGATAATTTTATAATGGAAAGTGCCATTCAAAATTTGTTTACATTTTTAATACCAGGGTATTATTTAAACCCCGATATTATAATCGCCATGATCAGCCTGAAAATTTTTATTTTTATTCTTATGAGTATTAATTAAAATTTATATGCAAATACCTCGTCTTCAGTCCATCGACCATTAACGTAGCTGCTGGTTCCAACTCTATATTTGAAGGACTTTGCTTGAGGTCTTATTGACTTTCTAATAACAAAGCCTTCGCCAGGTATCCTCTTTTTACAAAAATATTTTGGCTTTTCCCCCGACATGACAAGAAATTTACAATGGCGCTGAAAATTAATTATTTATTATTGATTTGATGAAAAATAAACAAATTAACAAATACAAACAAATTTTTTAAGAGAAGTGCAGGTTAAAAACATAGAAAATCAAACTTTCCCACAAATTTTGTTATTTACATTTAGTTGGTAGTCCTGGTAATAATTTGTTGTTGACTTGTTGGCATAGATTTTAATAATAAATTAATAATAATAATAATATTATTATAAAAATTTATGGTTGTCGTTGTTGGGACTTGGTCTTGGTATTAGTTTTTTGTCTATGGACTTGGTTCATGCTTCATGGTTAATAAAGATGGTTGTTACTTGTTAGATTCATGGTTGTCATCACTCATCAGTCAAGCTTATCAATAATTTTAAGATAAATGAGCTATTTCCCCAGAAATTAATTATTACTTAATTTATGCCAATGTTAACTAGACTTCAAGAAAAGAACAATTCTTTTACATAACAGCAACCGAATCCCGGTGAGTACTTTTGACCTTTAACTGCAGTCAAAGCGTGAAACTAAAAAGAAAATTATGTTTAGTTATAGATTACCATCTGCATTCTGCAATATAAAAAATTCTTTGAATGCTATAAATGATTTTGGAGTGTCTAAAAAATTGCAGACTTTGCTCCTCTTGGATTTTGAATGGGGTAAAACCAGAGGCATTGTCTATTCTAGGAGCTGTTATGTGCCATGACAGGTATCTTTGCTGCACTCCTTATGTGGCCATTGACCAAGGCCTTTGAGCTATCGTATGCTATATATATATAAAACAGAATATATAGCGCCTATCCAAAAGCTACCTAAAACTGATAGCGGGGATATGGCGAAGAAAAGGTGGTTTGAGTTTTGTCGGGTTCCAACTTAGAATAATTGAAAATAGGGGCAATGAACAAATGCACAATCAAGTAGGCGCAATAAGTTCTGCGCACTTGACCTGGCAAACATAATAGCTTATTATAACTGTAATTAGCTAGTGACGAGAACCTCCAACCTGAATGTCTGTCACCACTTTTTGCCACTTCATTGCATGCGCCTCGGTGGGACCCGACATTAACTGGTTTTCAACTCTCATAGGTATACGTATACTGCGCGCTTCTAACAAATCAATACGACTCTAAAAGTATAATCTATTTCCTCAGATATTAAAATGTCAGCATATCCAAAACTGTGCTCTGCATTAGATACGGATTGTGCTATCTGTTCGGACAAAGACTTTGAGGATGATAAGGGCATTAAAATCTGCACTTCATGTTACGATTTTCTCAAGAAGACTCAGGAGAAAAATCTAAATTACACTTGTAATACCCCCAAGGGCGATATCACTCATAGATCACGGTGCAAAGCTTGCAAGTTTCGCAGATTCGTCGATGCTGGAATAGTATCGGTAAACTATGTTAAAGGTAAGTTGAGATGTAATAAGTAAACTAGCGTGGCATACGGTTAGGCTTGGTTTTAAAGTACAGTCAAATTCTGTTAAAAGTGAGCGAAATCTGGTAGTCATAACTTACTATCTATTATGCTATCATTCATAGAACTGTAAGACATGTAGTGCTTGGCGACGTCGTAATAAACAACTGCTACTGTCATGGTCATAGTACGAAAACTAAATAAATACAAAGCTTATATATTGCTGTACAACTGTGTAGTTTTTTTTATATAGTACTGACCCAATTAGTAGGGTTGCCGTAATTTCGTAAGCAAAAATACGGACATTATTAAAAAGTTCATTCTATCTAGTGTAAATTTGTTTTTCAAAAACTCATTCTCTCCAGTGTACAATTAATCTTTCGTAAGATGCATTCTATGTAGTGTAAAATTAATTTTGAAGGAATTTTTCTCTTAAATTAAGCACAAATAAAAGAAATAATCATACCTCGATTAAATTCATTATGTATTGACGTATTGTAGGCTAATTCAATCAGCGCTTAAATTCAAAAATTGTGTATTTCAACGCAAAAATTATAATTAATACAGATTTTTTTGTAAAAATGCGGATTAAATACGGATTTAACCATTGATTATTTAAAAATACGGACATTTCTCGTTTTTGGGCTTTGTACAGACAGAGACCCGAAAATACGGACTGTCCGTACCAAATACGGACGTATGGCAACCCTACCAATTAGTGCTATGTGACAAGATAGAGACTATCTGATAAAATTGGGATCACAATAAAATTAGCAGTACTCGTCGAAGCTATGATTTAACAATAGGCTACTTGACAGTTATAACAATGAAATATAAAATATGATAAATAAGACAGCTTATAGGTTTACAATAATAAAACAATGTTTTTTTTTTTTTTTTTTTTTTAATAAATAAATAAATTATGTTTTTATTGGTATTACAAGAGCCAAAACGCCAGTAGACATTGGTGACAACAATATGACATTACTGCCAATAGAACGGCTTGTAGTTCTCAACTGGCGGCTACTCCCTGGCAACAATAATGACGTCACGTTCTGCATTAATTTTTCCCCCTAATAATAATTAACGTTTCTTAGGGGGAAAAAATATTTTAAGGGGTATAAAATGCATTACAGTAGGTTTTCAAAAATTGTTTAAGTCATATGCATTGGCCATTTTTAAAATACAGTGGTATTCTCGGCGTCGTTATAGATAAAGTAACGTTACCTCAAACAAAATCACAGAAACATACAATACATAGGATATACGTATATATAAACTCAACTGTTGTAGTTTTGGTCAAAAAATTCAGGCACGGAGTAAGGGCTGTTCACACCAAGAAGCCTAATCACGCCCTTCCTAAATTGGTATGATGTTAGGTTCCTAAATTGGTATGATGTTAGGGTTGGAAGCCTTAGGAGGCTGGGAAGGTGGTTATACAACCTCGCACCTAAGTGGTGGCGTGAATTCCCCATTCTGTACGGTATTGTTCCTGGTGCAAGTCACCCCCACTCCGTGTCTGATGGTGGTGAGTGTCTCCATTAAAAGCATATTTGTGCAAGTGCCTACGAGTGTACGTCAGGGTCTCAAGTATAAACACTGATGCCAGAGGGAGGATATCGAGTTTCTCGAATAAGGGGCTACAAGACACTCGCTGATCCCATGTCCCAATCAGAGCTATAATGGTAGTAGCCTATTATACGGTTTCAGTTTCATGGTAATATCTGTCCCTTAGCCTTTGACTGTTATTATTTTTTAAAAAATTATTAAAATATGACCAAGTAATTAATTTTTAGTTTTTTTTTTCAGAACGCATAAAGAAAAAAGAACCCCGGCCTCGTGGTTTCAGCTGTGGTTTAATGATTGCCATCCTTATCCTTGCTGTTGGCGTGATAGGTTATTATTTCTTCCTGTGTCAAAGAACCTGCAGGTTAGTATCGCTTAATGAATGTTCAAGCTGCCAACACTCCTCGTTTCTCATTTTTTACAACTGTAGGGAGGAACGTATAGTGCAGTTTGGAGGCAGAGGAAGCACCCCATGAATGGCAAATCGTAGTTTTGAAAATGTAAAAAATTGGCTGGCCGATAATCTTTTAGTACTTAACTTAGAGAAAACAACGTATATCGATTTTCCTAGAAACAAGGATGCTGCTATTGGTCTATTCAATATAAATGGTATACACCATAGCAAGGCTGTTAAATACCTAGGTATTATTTTTTATGAAAGACTAACTTGGAATGAGCAAATTACGCAAACGCAATCCACTCTGCGGAAATGCATTTATCGGTTGTATATGCTTAGAAATATAATAGATTTTTCATTATTAAAAAATGTATACTTTGCCTTGTTTCAAAGCCATTTAATTTATGGTATCATTGCCTGGGGATCTGCCTTTTCAAACCTTTTTGAAAGAATACAAATAGTCCAAAAAAGAGCTCTAAAAGTGATGCACAGAAAATCCTGTAGGTTCCCAACCACGGCTCTATACCTACTCGCCGACGTGTTAACTCCCCAACAATTGTTCTTAAGGGAAGCTTTAGTTCAAGTCTTTAAGACGCGCTGCTCCCTTTCCAATGTTAGTCACCATCATGGCACCAGATACTTAAGTAGGGAGCCACTGAAGGTCCCATATCCCAATTCTAAACTGTTCATGAGGTCAGCGTTATTCATTGGTGTAAACCATTTTAATGCCCTTCCATTGATGATATGCCGAAGTTCTGCAAGTCCATATATCATAAAAAAGGAAATATGTAATTATGTTAAAGTCTTTAAACAGCGTGATGTTTTTGACATTTGATACTTTGTAAAGCCGATTTATAGCAATATACAGTTGTATACAGTGCTACTATACGTGCGAAAAACAAAATTAAACATGAGTATACCTATTTTATTGTAGCCTAGCTAGCAAACTTTTACTGATATATAGTATTTCGTTGTGTCAACGGATGTAGGCCACACTCGGGCATTTGCCCAGTGGGGTGATTTTTATAAATTGTTGTATTGTATATTGTCGCATTGTATTGTATTAAAATATATTCATTCATTCAAATTTTAGGACATTATTGAGATTGTTTTTTTATGAATTCTTGGCCATTGCCAAACTGGCATATGTCCATAGGCACCATAGGCTCTACATGTCCTGACTCTGTACCACTGCTCTACTTGTCCTGACTCTGTACCACTACTCTACATGTCCTGACGTTTCTGTTTTAGTGTCGGTGAAGGGATTGACACATTCGTTCATGAAACATCCGATTTGTGGCTTGCTGTCAATAGTATACTTAATCAGGACGAAAATACAGTCCGGTCCATCATATTACTGCATTCCCCTAGTGACGGAGAAACGACTCAGTGCCTCGCCAATAATATAGCGAAAATGTTCGCTTGCAAAAAGACATATTCGAATGACACGTACGTTATTACGCCGGAGGAACTTAATAAGAACGCTATTGGAGATCTTGTCGTAAAGTAAGTGCTGTTTCATTCCGATTCGTATTTCTATATTGTTTACCTTTACTAAATTAATAATCATTTACTACTTGCAAGCAGACCTAAAAGTCCAATAAAATGCAAATATTATACAGAAAATTGAGTACAATTTAAATTCCTTCATGGTACAATTTTGTATTAATTACTAAGTTACGAGACAAAACATCCTGCAGCTCATAGAGTTATAGACAATAACAATCAAATTATAAAAAGAATAACATAAGATGAATGACGCGGTTTGCGGTACGATAAAAACATCCTGCTTCGTCATGTGTTTACATACTTGTACTTTCGTTGTTTTAGGTATAAGGATACTTTGCATAATGCGGTTATAGTTAAAAATCTACAGAGAGTTTCATCGCAATCAGCGCAAGTTTTTCATATATTGTGCGACGATGTTAACCCGATTAACAAACCTTTGCTGTACATATTCACCATTCCGTAAGTAAATTTCCACAACTGATAACCGTTAAGTGAAACGATTGCTGTGGTAACTTAGAAATGAATGATGCATGAATGAATTAAAAACAAATTATGAATATAATGAATGAAAAACGTATTATATTTTTATCTTATTTTCACATTAATATCATAACATTTTTTTTTTCCTGGAAAAAAAACTGCAAAAGAAAAACAGAGACTCACAGTGAAATTGACAGTTATTTCACATAAATCATCATCATTCTAATATCTTAAATTCGCAGGAGAGATGGAACTCTTTTTAGGGAGATTCATCTACCTTCTGAGACGGCGACCAATGTTAGACTTCCGGAAAATTTCTTCACACCTATTCATTTCACGACCCCCTGAGCCTAAAACCACCCTCCATTCAAAATGTTATATATACCTATATATATAGAGAGAGATATGTATTGTATGTATGCATATCGATTTTAGGAAACACTCTTAACTTCCGTAAATATTATCCGATTTTGATGAAACTTGGCACAAAAATTGATCATACAAATGTCTTGATCGAGCTCGTTAACCAGCTAGATCCACTATTTAGTTACAAGATGAGCTGTTAAAGTAAAGTAAAGTAGATTTCCCCTACGTTTCACCGCTATCGCATACGTAGCTTATGGTTAGACACCATATATTTATTTGTTGTTGTTTAAATTAGGGTTCTATATAGTGCCTTAGTTTATATGCAACAATGAACAGCAATTTTTTTTAATCTCTGTTGAGAAACAATTTGTGATTTTAATTATTATTCGCTCTTATTCCCGTAAGTTAATTTACATTCATTACAGTTTATTTAGGATATATTATATTTCAGTATTACATGATACACTGTATATAACACTGACATTAAATTAACTTGAGTTGAAGAGGTAATTAGAGGATATGGAAAACCTGGACTTGGCGGGATTCGAAACGACGATCCACGCCTAACCGGGGCGTCGTCTTAACCGCTGGACCACAAGAGGATATGGATCAACTGTTCTTGTGGTCCAGTGGTTAAGACGACGCCCCGGTTATGCGTAGATCGTAGGTTCAAATCCCGCCAAGTCCAGTTTTTTATATCCTCTCATTTCGGTTATCTCCGGATAAGTTAATTTTTTTCCATTGGTGCTACGCTTACTGATCCTATTTGGCGTATGAAACATACGGAAATATTTTATTATTGCAGAAGTAACGAGGTAACATCGAAGAGGCCGTGGACTGTTGCAAGGAAAATTCTGGCTGACGCTTGGCAAGATCTCGAGGACAACATATCAGGTCCACTGCTGAGTCGAATTATCGGGAATGTGGTCAGCATTAACCCGGGGGTCTTGAAACAGCACCCTTGTTCTACGGGTGATCAGCAGTAACTGATAACTTTAGCTGTATTATAGCCGACTTGGAAGCCAGTAAAATAATGTTGAAGATAGTTTTTGAGATGATTTATCTCAATATGAAATTTGAAAGCTAATATTTTACTCTTCCTTTTTTGATGGTTTCTATTCGATGATTTACTAAGTCCCTATAACTTTGTTTACTGCGAATTTGTCAGAGAGATAAGCGGTTACCATGTCTTATTTAAGGGTTACTCCTAGTGGCGTAACAACCGGTAAGGAAGGGCTCTCGATTCTGGGGGCCCCAGGCGTAATTGTTATTCGACCTGTACACTGCGACGAATTTTTAAGCCCCAAAATTAAAAATGAACCTGGTTTTCATGTGAGGACTTTTTTATGTACAAGAAAGATAATTTTAATGTTAGGGCGGATTCTAATATGATCCCTATAACGTTATTATTAACTTAATGCACCCAATCGCCGGTATTCTTCACTATAAGTTATGTCCAATTCGACTTACTGCCCCGTAAACTCCCAGCGTGCCACACCGCGTTTATTGAGGTCAATCCTTAAATCCTTACTTTATGGTAGGTTATACTGCAATTTTTATTTAATTTTTCGCTATTTTTATGAAATTTGTGGCATGTTTATTACTCAAAACCTTTTTCTTTTTAAGTTTTGACGATATTGAATGGGTTTCATAGCATATTTTTGTCATCATTTTTTTCCTTTTTTAAGTAATTACATAGCCTTTGTTCAAGACTATAGCGACAGGTATGAGTTATAGGCCGAATCGACAATTTATTGTGAACTTTCTTGGGAAATAAGGTGAGAATATGGTCTACGTGAACTCCTATTGTATGGAGTACTTCAAAATCGGTCATATTGTAGGATCCGCCCTCAGTATTAATAATAATAATAATAATAATAATTATTACAAACGTATTATATTTACGGGGTGAGTCTTAAGACTAGAAAGTCTTTTACTGTCTTACTGTATTGTAAGTATTACCACAGAGAAAGAATATACAGATGGTCAATCGCCCTATGCTTGTCTTGCCTAGAGCCCTATTTACTATTCTTCCCTCATAGCTCAGTCGCGGATATGGCAGAGCCATCCAGGGTTTTCTAGCCAAATTCGTTGTCATCCCGCAGCCCTACAATAATATGAGCCTTGCCTCGAAACAGGGTGTTGGGCCACGGGTGGCAGATCTGACAATCTGTTGGATCTGCATTTTCAGCTACAAGAGGCCCCGCTACGGGAATTGATTAATGTACGCTGACATCCTTGCTCCATTGCCTATGTATTGCAATATTATATCATCATAGTTTTAAATTGTAGCAAAGGTAGCGAATTTACTTTGTATAATTATGTTATGTCCGATAAGGCTAGTTATCGCAGTGGCGATACTACCTGTCGGTCACATTCTTTCATATTTTCCCCATTTGACGAAAAAAGCAGGCCCGCACAACTCACTACCACCGCCTGGTATGAACGAGCCTGAGCGCAACAGGTTTTGGATGTCTGTATAGTATTTTTCCTGTGGTATTACAATGTAAAGTATGTGGGAGAATAGACTCGGTTTTAATGGCAGTACACTAGATTTACAACAAACTGTTTAATGGTATTAGTAGTCATTAGTCGTCCATACATACTTATTTAGCTTTATAGAGTTAGAGTAAATGCTGCAATTTTATTGACGAGTGTAGTGAATGAAAGCGTCAAATTTTGTTTGCAAATATCAGTCACATACTGGTAGTTCATTATTGCCTGCAAATGAACACTCTAAAATCTAAAGGGTGGTAATGAAAAATGGTGTTACTATTTGGTGGAATCGTTCACGAGCTTTGTGAAAAACTAGCTAACACATGTTTCAATGTCAATTGTAAGTATGTCTCAGTTTGTCGATTGTCACTTATAGTTATATTTACTTGTTTTAGTTATTATGTCAGAAGAGCCATAACCGGAAATACTTCTTCTTCTTCCCCCTTAATACCGGAAATACTTAAAAGAAAAACTACCACGCTGTTAATTTTTTTTTTCCGATTTAACATAATAACTCACCCTGAGGTCCACTGACGATTGTGTGTTTACTTGGATAACACTTCTAACTAGATAACTCGATAACACCGATATTGTGAAGATTCTTATATGTGTAGCGGATGGATGCACTACAATAATGAGAATCGGTCCGAGTTTACTCGAACATGCTTTCCAATTTATGAATTAGTAGATAGCAATAATGTAATAACATAGTAAATAATTTCCCTGTGGTTAAATTTCAGATCCCTCGAAGGGGGAGGGGGGGGTCCACCTCAATATATTAAAAACCCCTTAAAACTCAACTGCATATTCAGGAACAAACAGACCAATACATTGTTACAGTAGTAATATGTAATAATGGCACGTAATATATTGGAGCGTGAATTGTCCATAATTTCTTCAAAAAAGAATTCTTTGCACAGAACCAATTATTTTTTTTGGGAATGCAGCCTGCCCGGTTTTGTTGCTCTATTGCACACCTAAAACATACCTGAAGGTAGAAATCATCAGTAGAAAGATTCCGCAGAAAAATTATTTTTAGTCATTTTTCATTAACATTGACTTATTTTTATTTTTTTAACCCCCAGAAGCAAACTCTCAAGGGGCAAGCGACCCCCCCCCCCCCATTTTGTTAACATTAATAACGACTACAAAATGTGTGAATTTAAAAGAAATCGTTGGATCCGTTTTTGAGAAATAATTTTTTTAGACGTTTTTTTGGATTTTTTTATAATAAAACCCCCTAAGTTAAGTTAGCCCAAAATAAAAAAATGGTCTCGAGGCATGATTTTTGTGAACCTACAAGCAAAATTTCATCAAAATCGGCCGAGTAGTTTGCCCGGAAATAGATGAACAGACAGACAGACAGAGCGACATACAGACATTTCGTAAAAAACACTTTTTTGGGTTCCTGGGACCTCAAGACGTGTAATTCCGTTGAAATCTCGGAACCGAAAATTTCGACCATCACAAAGCTTTCTTTATACTACGTATAAATTGGAAAGCAGAAATGTTAAGTCCGAGACAATAAATAACGCGTGGAATAATATCGAGACGAGAATGTATTAAACAAACACAACACAACAAAACCGATAAAAAATAAAATAGATTATTACTAGGCTGAAATGAAACGTTATGAAGAAATTTTCATTTTCATTTGTTTTCAAAAATTTTGCAACGTTTTGCCTTAAATTTGATTGAGCTAAAACTATAAGACTTTTTTATAAAGCAGTCTTACAATCTGTATTTAAAATTGTACTTAGTTGCATAGTATTGTACGGTAGTGTAGTAGTAGTAGTATGGTTGGACACAGTCCCAGGCCACGGGGTGGGCCCATAGGACAGTGGACCTCCTGATTATAGTGGATTCCGAACCACTTGGGAAACACATGATTAGTTCGGAGGTGACCTGGACAAGTCCTACCATGTTTCCCTACCGGCACTGTGCACACGACCAAGTTATCTGCATCTTTGAACGTGCTTTGGTCCGCTGGATTCAACTTGGTTCATTAGTTGTTTTTCTTAAGTTATATTACATAGGAATATTGTGCAATTGTACATGAAATAAATGGAATCATGCATTACATAAAGCATACGTTTTTATTTTTTTAGAGAAGCGAAAATAACGGCTACTTAAAGGGAATAAATAGTTCCAAAAGACGGTGACTGTACTAGCTTATTGTAATGCAGTGCTACCCGTTGCCTTCTGCATCCTTATGCCGTTGTTGACTCTTCACTGAGTTCCTCCGCTGCTTGGTCAGGGCTGCTTATTTGTTATATTTGCAGGCCTTTTCGCTATCCATCATGAGGAACGAAAAGTATCGCCTTCTGCATGTAATAATCCAAGGGAAGATAGGACATAGGGCTCCCGGCAAAAGGAGAACATCCTGGTTGAAAAACCTTAGGCAGTGGTTTCGTAAGAGTATCCCTCTTCAGAGCAGCAGTCTCCAACGTCCAAATGGCCTTATGATCTCTGTTCTTCGATAGAACAGGCCTTTAAAGATGAAGGATTATTCGCAATGAAACGGTCGATCCGGCTCTGATTAATGACTTTAATATTTGTATTTTAATGTTTTTTTAAAGAAAAGGCCCCCAGATAATCAAAGTAATGAAATTAAGACTAACCCTCTCCCCAAGGAATTCAAATGACGCCTCTGCTACCCTCATATTTAAATTGACCTGAGTAACTTCTGCCAAGCGACAGCCTAACCCTTTGGAGAAGGTAAGCCAATCCGATGAGAGGCTGGACCACAAATTGCTGGACCGGCACCTAGCTGGAACAGTGTTAGTGTAGTGCCAGACTCGATCGGGTGAGGCTGTCATGGCGCGCAACGCCGCACTTGTAACTTTCGTGTTATTTTTCGCGTACCAACCGTTTGTCTCGTGTGAGTTGAACTTTTTTATAATCTATATATCTAATTTTAATGGTAGTATACATTAGGTTAATATTGTATAGTATATTACCGTAGCGGATTATTATTGACGTCCTAATGTTGTGGCCATCTCATCAGTCGCAAAATACAGAAAGAAAGAAAATTGTCTTTATTTTACGTACCTAAGGGCAAATTTTGGGTATTTCGGCGCACCTTTAGAATTAGCCCATAATAAATAATAGGCTACAAGTTTTATATAATATTACAAATTGATCTAAAAAATTAATTTAAGAAAATATTGTAATATAATAAAATATAGGGCCTATCACAACTTTTTTTCATTACTGAAGGGGTCCGGCAGAGGGACTAAAAAAAAAAATCAGATGAAATATAGATTCTCGATCCATTAATGAGATGTCGTAATGTACAACAGAAATGTTCCTTTACATTTTGATGCACATTATGGGGCCGTCACCAACAGTACCTACTTATACCGATCGGCACAGTTAGGTACTGAACTTGATTTGTAAGTAATAACGAATACTAGGACGACCAAGCAAGGCCGTAGCCAAGGGGAGGTGCAACCCCCCCCCCCCCCCCCCCACCCGAAATGAAATGGCTTGACTACATACTACATAGAATCGGATTTTGAGAGGAAAAATAAAAACCAGTAGTATGTAGTATCCAATAAAATTTCTAACCCCCCCCCCCCCCGAAAAAAAATCCTGACTACGGCCTTGCGACCAAGGATGTCCCTAGAAACAAAAGTGAGGGAGGACCTCAGGAACCTTGGTTTGTCACCAGAAGATACACATGACCGGAACACTTGGAAATTGAAGATCCGTGCGCCGTTTAAGCAAAGTAAAGTAACTAATACTAAGAATGCCAGGTCGATTGAGTTTCAAAACTGTGGTCAAATGGTATTAGAGACGGCCACTCCAATCCATCAAAATGTAGAGGAACATTTATTCAGTTTTGTGACAATTCCATAATCGATATTTCCTAAAAAAAAAAATATATATATATTTGGAACCGGAACACCTGGAAATTGAAGATCTGTGCTAGGGACAAGGTGCCATTAAAGTATTAAGTAGGTAATACTGAGTCATGTCAAAGGAGTTTCAGAACTGTGGCCAATTGGTATTAGTGACGGCCACACTATACGTCAAAATTTAGAGGTACATTTCTTCTGATTTGTGACATCTCAGTGATTGATATTTCCGATTTAAAAAAACAGTATTTTGGCGGTCTCTCAACAATATCTTACTCAACAGAAGTCATAGGTTTGCTTGCTGAATATTATATTAGCCTTTTCTGTCTTAATTTGGTATATTATTCAAATGGACCACCTATTTCTATTGCGAATTGAAGCTGCTGTCACTGCTCTGCTCTCTCTCTCTCTCTCTCTCTCTCTCTCTCTCTCTCTCTCTCTCGGCGTTTCTGTCCTTTCTTGTTTCTCCTGCAAAAAATATATATATATATATATATATATATATACATACAGTATAAACATATAACAGAAATTTTATCAGAAAAAGAAACGGGTAGCCAATCAGATAAAGACGTCTTATAAGCTAATTTCCGGTAGTCAATCACAGCGAGAATAGTTACTGCCATTTAGCAGAATTCAAGCTAACTATTTATGTCATAAATGCTGTATGGATACTCCGAGCTCAACAATAAAATTGACTGCACAACGATTATGGCTTATCGAACTGTCTTCGAACTAAGGTTTCCTTCATTTGCCTATATGCTACTTTTGGTCTAATGCCTTTACATGAAAAAATCGCGAAGAAATGAATATCGGAGAATATTAAGTTACGCATTTGTTGCAACTTAACTACAACTACTGTTGCATAAACACATTTATGCAGGCGTAAATTACGGTTGAAGCACATTCACTCAATCACTGATCGTATAGTAAATTTATATACCCAAACTACATTTAGAAGAAAAAAAGTTCATGGTATTTTTGACTAAATTAATAAAACCTTTGTGCCACAGCCATAAATATAGCTATGAAAAGGCCGAAAAGGGTTTTCCAGTGTTATCAAAAATGCATAAGAAATAACAATATGATAGTGTTGGTAATGGGGTTCATTTGTGGCGTCATTTTGTAGATGGCAGCACCAGTTGCAATGATATCAAAGCGTTGATTTTTCCATAAGCCTCAATACTATTTTAAAATGATTTTTAATTACGTATAATTTTAAAGTGATATTTTTCTATAAATCATGGAGAATATATATATATTAAATTATATGCAGCGAAATAAGTCCAGACATAGTAAAAATATTATAAAAAATAGATGCTAAGAGCTTAGTTTTCGCAAGCAAACGGCGGCCATTTTGAATAATATGGATATCGGTTTGTCTTCAGCGAACCTAGTGACCAAAACTGTCCCTACAGAACCTCATTAGAGTTATGCTGGTAAATCATTGATATACATATGTATATATATATAGTTCAGTGTGGTAAATGGAGTACTTGCGTAGTGACGTCACATGATCACCAATAATTCTTTGTCCGAAAGTTACATAAGCAAAACATAAGCAGCAACCAATAGTTGTCCGATGACGTCTACATTGACTCCATGTATAGCATCCCTGTTGGATTTACCTGCGCAAGAACTCCATTGGAGTTCTCCATTGGAGCGCAGGTCAAAACAGTGGCGTGCGAGCACTAACTTTTTTTAAAAAAAAGTTAATTTATTGTGTAATTTTTCAAAACTTTTCCTAATACCTTGAAAAATATGCTTTTCATAATATTGTAAAACTCAAATTTTTAAAACAGAAAGGTTTCCCGCCAAAAGTTTAAAATCTTATTTTTATATATATTATTATTTAAAATATTATGTATTTAGTGTTAATTTATTGGTTCTTAGTTGCAATTACCTAGTAAGACTAGGTATAGACATAGAGCCCATAGAGGGAGGAGGGGGGCCCACCAATTTCATTGCCTAGGGGCCCAGAGAAGGTTAATCTAGCCCTGCACCGGACATTGTGCAAGCTTTAATGTAGGTAGTAAACTTGCAATTTTGCAATTGAAAGGCAATAGCCCCATAGAAAAACACATAGATAGGTATTAAGCAGATTTTATAGAAATTTTGCATCAGTTGTCCACAAGGCCGTAGCCAGGATTTTTTTCGGGGAGGGTTTAGAAATTTCATTGGATATTACATAGGTTTTTTATATTTTTTCTCTCAAAGTCCGATTCTATCTAGTATCAAGCCATTTCATTTCGGGGGGGGGGGGGGGGGGTTTGAACCCCCGCTTGGTAACGGCCTTGGTTGTCCACTTTCCTGGAAAGCATTGTTTTTTCACGAATTTTGTACCACTTTCACATCCTTGTAGTTAAATAGAACGATCAACGAGGTATTAATTAATTTACTCGAAAATATACTTGGGCATCATTTGTTAACAAAAATATATGGAAATCTCTGCCGCGTAGCTTTTGAAGGTGGCCTCAGGGTAGGACAAATTCAGGTAGCCCTTTTCCCATTCTGCCTTTAGCCTTATAGATCTACGATTCGATCCCCTTAAATTAACCCTGCATTAATTCTAGGTTCTTTTGAATATAATTAAAAACTAGGCAGCATTTGAAGTCTTTTATATCATACTGTTTTAATTACTTAATTAATAGCCATGAAAGACACAATTATTTGAATTAGTCTGCATCCTTGGGCAATTCTCTTTATTTAAGTTTGATTCTTTGTTAAGGGCTGTGTTGTTAGGCTACCGTCAACCTATTTTGATTTACAATGCCTGGATTGTTTATTATTGTTTCATGAATTATTAAATTAAATTCCCCTTAAATACGAGGGTAGGATCGGTACTTGTATTAATATTTATTTAGTAACAATGACTTTAGGGGGGTCTTTTTGTCTCTCTTCCGAGGTCATAATCTCAACGGTTGGTTGGCAGCAACTCCCTGAATATCATCCTATAACTGTAGCCTACTAGTGTTGTAGCTTATCAGAAATTAAAAATGACAAACATAACAGTTGTAATGGTTCACTATGAGGCGTAACCGATAAGAAAAAAAAATTGAAGGACTAAATTATATGTAAAGTAGGTGACCCTTGGCTTATCTAGTTAAGTTTAAAATAAAGGGACTTTACTCTGTGAGGTAGTATTGTATTGTATTGTATTGTATTGTATTGTATTGTACTTTCAGGTGTATGGGAACAATTAACCTGCCTACCTAGAATAGCTCCTCTGCATAGCCAGGTAATTTATATACTTTATTTTAATTTTGAAGGTAACTATAATCTTATACGGTGCTTACAAATGATTATATGCCTACACTGCAAAGTCCTATAAATATAAGTCCTAAAAATATAGTCAGGACATGTAGCGTAGTGGTACGGACTCTGACTTTCACCCGAAAGGTTGTTGGTTCGAGTCCCACACTGGCTACATCTTCTGGCCGTGCTTCGGAGGGCATGTAAAGCAGGCCTTCGTAGTTGAGTGTAAGAGTGGGCTTTATAGCCCTAACTCCGCTAGGTTAGCTTAGTAATAGAAACAATAAAAAGTCCTTATTTATTTATTTATTATTTATAAATGGTGTCTATCCGATCCAAAATAGAAGTTTCCAGGAAAAAGTTCTGAAAGAAAATTTCTGGGCTGTTTACGTCTGTACTGTACCTATCCACCACCTTCGACTCCGCTTATAGCCTTTCATCATAAGTAGCACCGGTACGAGTGAACTCTTACATGCTTTTCTACTAATGAATAAGTATAGGTGCAGAGAAAGATCAAGGGCTGATTTTAGGGGGGTCAGAGGGTCCGGACCCCCGCCCCCCAAAATAAATTAACTTACACTAGATAACAATGGGTTTACAGTGGGCATTAAAAATAATTATGTTTTAATGTTATAATACACTGAACCTGACCGCTGAACCCCCCCCCCCCCTAAATTGGAGGCAAAATCCACCCTTGAGATAGATAAGATGTAGGTTCCATGGTAAACAATTTCTATTTCTATTAGGGGCTGTCCATTAATCACGTGATGTTTTTTTTACCATTTTTTAACCCCTCCCTCCCCCGTGGTGAGGTTTAAGACTAACCTCCCCCCACCAAAAATCACGTGTATTTTTTAGTACCAACAAAGACTCTTACAATTTTTATTATAGTTTTTTTAAATACAGGTATAAATTTACATTCTAGAAAATTAAGAATCATAATAAAAATGGCTGTGTGCGAGGACTTCGTTCGTTGCCTGGCAACGGCGAGTCAGGGTCACAATAGATACCGCTTTTCGGTTTAGAAATCACGCGTTTGACGAAAACATAAATACACGTGATACCTTACTATACCCCCCTCCCCGCTTGAGATATTTCGTGAATTTTGCCGAACCCCCCCCCCCCCCTTTTCGAACCTCACGTGATTAATGGACAGCCCCTTACTCATGGGCGGATTTTTCCTCCAATTTAGGGGGGGGGGTCAGCGGGCAGATTCAGTGGATTAAACCATTAAAAAACATTATTATTTTTAATTCCCACTGTAAACCCATTTTTATCTAGTGTAAGTTCATTTATTTGGGGGGGGGGGGTCCAGACCCGCTGACCCCCCCCCCCCCCCCTAAAATCCGCCCTTGCCGTTACTGTATTATTATAAATTACCGTAGTCGGTAATATTAATTAAATTATATATGTATTTTTAGGTGAGCTATGCCGCAAGAGGAAGCGGTCTGGTCGCCAGGTACACGTGTAAGAAGGGGTTCCGTCTGGAAGGGAGTCCCATAGCCATTTGTGTGGAGGGGGAATGGAAGCAGCCTAGCCCTGTCTGCCTCATTCAAGGTAAGAACATTTTCAAAATTAAGGCTAATGAGGCAATTAATTAATATTGAAATAAATAGATAGAAAATCCGTGTATAAATAAATAAATAAAAAATTAGATGAACATAAAATGACAAAGCTGTGCCCCCGCAAAACAAAGCGCGGGAGGGTGGCACATCAACCTATTGTATTATAAATATTAACAATTTCTAAAATGAACATAATAGTCTCCTTAGTAACTTTGTAAAACTTGCTGTCACTCATTGTTAAAACCGAAATTAGAGGATATGGAAAAAACTGGGCTAGGCGGGATTCGAACCGGCCTAGCCCAGTTTTTTACTACTACAATTTTATAATATAATTTTTAATACTACAATGTAACTCATTGTTAAAATTAACTTTGTATAGATTTACGAATTAAATTAAATTAAAAATTCACAAACGGTTTCGGCTCACGCCATCGTCAAGTGCACTTGCGGTTGTGAATTTTTAATTTAATTTTATTCGTAAAACTATACTAAGTTAATTTTAACAATGAGTGATTTCTAAAATGCTTACATGAACATGTAAAAAGAAAAACTGATTATTCTTCGAGTCCATGTTATACAGTACTATGGTCAGGTACAGGTTACAAGTTTCTTTTGTCGTAGAAAATATAATACAAATTAAAGTTAAAGCTTAACAGCGGTTAAAGTAAATAATTTACTTACATAATAATAATTTACATATTGCTTTCCAATTTATACGTAGTACGATATAGTTATATTTTATTGTTCGTATGTATAAGGAAAGCTTTGTGATGGTCGAAATTTTCGAATCCGAGATTTCAACGGATTTTTTTATTATTACGTAGGTACTCCGTTTTCTGTCCAATGAGTGATTTTGCGTTTGTATGGGAGTTTTTTTTCAGGTATCGGAAAGATTAGGCCTCTCTAGATTTAATTAATAATTTTTATAATTTATAATTGTTTTGAACAATCCTGCCAATTTTCAACTGGGTATGAATTATTGTAACCTCACCCCTATTTTTAGGTCTATTTCGACCGGATTAAAAGGGCTATATATGATGTCCTATGCTGTATCTTATTGTGTTGCGGTGTGCATGATAGTGAACCCTACTTTCCAAACAGAAAATAGTTCCCGCGATCAAACGGCCTTAATGCTCACACAGTTGACATCATATTATTAAGCATAATAGCCATGCGTGATAACGTCCTAAAACCTCATAATCCACAGGTATTATTGGTCAGAATTGATCAGATTTGACAGGTACAATAGCCCATGTAGGCCCAAAATCGTGGCAACGTATACTTTATAGGTTTTATATCCCATAACAAAAGAACATCGTGGTCAGTGGTGACCCATTTCTTATTAGATTTCAATATCAAATTGAATAAATTTAAAGAATTGAAATAGCTTTCCCACATTGTTATTAATACATAAGGTATATTAATATTTGTGACTCCTCTTATGAGTATTACAATATGAGTAGTATGTACAATACATTTAGGCATGGTAAATTTTCTACACTTCATATCATAGTAAATTTGATAGTTATATCGTATATGTTGCTACTTCAGAAGAAAAAAGACCCAACTCAAAAATTGTCGACTTCGACTTAATAACGCTAAGGCCTGTATTCATTCCACTGGTCAATATTCCGTCATTATGTGATTAAAAAAAAGTTGAGAATTTTGTTTTAAGGAGACTATTATGTAGATACTTAACTTATCTATTTTAATTGTCTCTTTAAAACAAAAATCTCAACTTTTTTTTAATCACAAATGACGGAATATTGACCAGTGGAATACAGGCCCAAGACATTAAAAAAAAAACCCAAATGCGTGCTTAAGACCGCACGGCAGAAGTGAAACTTCATTGCCAATCCCAATCAATTTATAACTTATGTAAATAGTAAGTAATACAATATTATGTATTATTTAGTATTAATTTCTGACTTGTTTCTCATTCAATCTACGAACACAATCCCTAATTAGTTAATACTACATAAGGCATAATATAATTTACTACATATACGTACTAAATAAAATTGTACTAAATTGATTGGGAATGCTAATGAAGTTTTCACTTCTGCCGTGCGGTCTTAAGCACACGCTCGGTTTTTGCATTCCACTTTATACGTAGTATAAGGAAATCTTTGTGATGGTCGAAATTTCCGATACCGAGATTTCAACAGAATTACACGTTTTGAGGTCCCAGGAACCCAAAAAAGTGATTTTTACGAAATGTCTGGGGGGGGGGGGGGGTGTCCACCTGACGTCACTGGAGGTGAGATAAATTCTAGATAGGTCAGACCAACACATTACCATACAGCAATACTGGCAGGGCACGCAATACATTTGAGCGTGAATTTTCTATCATTAAAAAAAAAAAAAAAAACATTTTTTTGTACAAAACCAAATACTTTTCTGGGAAAGCAACTTGCCCGGTTTCGTTACTCAATTTAACACCTAAAACATACCAGAAAGTAGAAATCATCGAAAGAAAGGTTTCGCAGAAAAATTATTTTTTTAGTCATTTTTCATGAAAATTTAGTTATTTTTATTTTTCTTACCCCCAGAAGCAAACTATCAAGGGGCAAGCGACCCCCCGCATTTTATCAACATTAATAACAAATACAATATATGTGCATTTAAAAGAAATCGTTGGAGCCGTTTTTGTGAAATAAGTTTTTTAGAAGTTTTTTTTTGGATTTTTTTGAGAATAAAACCCCTCCAAATTGAGTCAGCCCCAAATTAAAAAAAGGTTCCCGAGGTATGATTTTTGTAAACCTACATGCAAAATTTCATCAAAATCGACTGAGTCGTTTGCCCGGAAATCGATGAACAGACAGACAGACAAAGCGACAGGCAAATATTTCGTAAAAAACACTTTTTGGGTTCCTGCGACCTCAAAACGTGTAAATCCGTTAAAAACTCGGAACCGAAAATTTTGACTATCACAAAGCTTTCCTTATACTACGTATAAATTGGAAAGCAAAAATTATTTCTAAAAAACGGCTGCAACAATTTCTTTTAAATTCACATATGTTGTAGTCGTTATTAATGTTGACAATATGCGGGGGGTCGCTTGCCCCTTGATAGTTTACTTCTGGCGGTTAAAAAAAAAAAAAAAAAAAAACTCAATTTTCATGAAAAATGACTAAAAAATAATTTTTCTGCGAAACCTTTCTATCGATGATTTCTACCTTCAGGCATGTTTTAGGTGTTAAATTGAGTAACGAAACCGGACAGGTTCCTTTCCAAAAAAACTATTTGGTTTTGTACAAAAAATTATCTTTTGAAAAAATGATGGAAAATTCGCGTTCAAATGTATTGCGTGCCTTGCCATTATTGCTGTGTGGTAATGTGTTGGTCTGACCTATCTAGAATTTATCTCACCTTCAGTGACGTCAGGTGGACAACCCCTTCTAACTATAGGAAAGTTATTTACAGTGAAATTACTCATTTTCTCTATCTACTAATGTTGATAAATTGGAAAGCATGTTCGAGTAAACTCGGACCGGTTCTTTCAATATATATTGTTTTTCAATATATATCATTATTTTTTTAAATGTAGTATTTTTCAATCTTACCAGAAAGAGGAAGAATGGGCGAAGACATGGGTGTAATTTAAATTGAGTCATCATCTGCCCAAAAAGTTGCTTTAAACCCGCCCATGCAATTTAAATGGGATGTTCAGGCACTCCATCGAGCGTTTCGCGCCACAGGGGGGCCAGCCCAACTCACTGCTCTGCTAAAATCTGTATGTGGTGCCCCTAAAGAAGTTTCACTTCAAAAATCCGTATTTTGACAGAAAAACGGCGTTAATGTAGTGTATTTACTTTCCGCACGAGGGCAATTGTGTCGTTTTCTAGTTGGCAGGTACTATCAGGTAATTCATTATTTAAATAACGTTAACTTCAATTTCTGTAAATTGATAGATTTAGAGTTGTGTCCTTTTTCTTCCGAAGTGGCGATATGTATAAGCTCTCGACTGTAGGTTCTTTTCAGTCTTTTAACACCATTGTTAGGTGTCTCCGAATCCTTAAAACTTAGGATAAGCATTATCTTATCAGCATTAGTAGGTACCTAGGTACTACAATACTATTGAATGTTCGGCTAGGTATACTAAAAACCACCTGGCCAAGCTAGAATGTGTTAATGGATCACATCTGTATTAGGTAACGCCTCATAAAGCTTCCTATAAATGGGCAATTTAACTTTCTAATAAATGATTTCATTATGGTGAGTTGGTGAAGCCATAGAATCCGGGCTGATAGACCGTGGTCGTCCTAAAGAAAGAACGAAAGAAACAAAGAAAATTGTCTTTATGGGCGGTTTTTGGGCCTTTCAGCCCACTCTTACAATTAACCGTTCAACCCATCAACCAGTTCTCCATCGTAAATAAAAACAATAAAAGATCTTAATTATATATAAATAATTATATTGTAACAGCTGTTTTGGTGGTGGGCACCATCATCAGACTCAGACTGTTCGCAACCGAAACATCTGATACAATATAAACATAATTAATAGAATTAGTGCAAAGTTGTGTTATTATTCTTATTTATAATGTATCACTTCCACGAGGTCACTGGAGAAACTCTTACACGGGCTCTAAAGTGCACTTTCAAACGTATCGACAACACCCAGTGCCACTGAAGATGTCGACCGCAGCCGTTGACGAAACAATCGGAAGTACCGTTTCAGATCAACCACAGCCCATACGTCCGGATTCTACTGCTTTATCATCTGCTGCTCCCGGCCGCGAAAGCCTTGGTATAATTTAATGATTTCAATCATTTTCAAAATTACTTTCGGTGGCTGTGGGCACCCGTTGTGGGCTATAGAACACTCGTCTTCGGAAAAACAATATTTATTGTATGGTATGGATCTTCTTCTTCTTTAAAAGCCTCTTCTATCGATTGGCGATCATAATGAAAATTTGTACCTTGGAGACTGCTGCTCTGAAAAGGGAAGTCGTGCTCTTGCCAAACCACTGCCTCAGGTTTTTAAACCAGAATGTTCTTCTGCCGCGGGAGCCATCAGCTCTTCTTTCTTCCCTTGGATTATTACATGCAGAAGGCGATAATTTTCGTTCCTCATCACTATAGAGTATATTCCCTTAATATACCAACAATAATAAAGTCTCTATTGAAAAAGTAAATAAATGTAAATACAGCGAGGCTAGGGGCTATTTAGGACCGTCTCTACGATAGTGTAATTGAAATATTTTTACAAAACTAACTATTGTACATTCATACCGAATAACAGTCATACCTTCACGACAAAAGTCACACTGATTCAAATTTGGTTCCATCCACATTTATTTATAATTTATAACTTTCAAGAAACGGCTTCCAAGCGTATACGATACCTCTCAGCCTATCTTAGAAGGCTAATAAGCGTGCGTCCTTTACTCCTTTCTGGTCAGCAGGCCCGGATCTAGAATGCGCCCAAGGAGGGGGATAAGATTAAATTGCGATTTTTTTTTAAATAGGGCTGAAATATTGGGGTTTTACGCATTTTCAGAGCAATAAGGGTTCTATATTATAGGTAATTAATACAATCGAGCACAAGGGGGGCCCGGGGGCTTCCCCGGTAGAAAATTTGTGAAAAAAGGGACTGAAATAGTGGGGTTTTACGCATTTTGAGGACCCTAATGGGGGGGGGCTATAGCCCCCATAGCCCCCCTAGATCCGCGCCTGCTGGTCAGGGAGGGTCTTCTTACAATAATTCGTTAAGAATGAGGGAAAAACGCATTCTCGTCTATTCTCAATGTGTCATGCAATAAGGACATTTTCAAAGCATTACTGCAGAATACGTAAATCGACTTTATGTTAAACCAGTTATTGATTGAAATGGATTAAACGCGATTAGCCACCTCTATTTAAGGTGCGAGCTGCCACATAAGAAACCACCTGATACAGAGACCACTATTCTGCGAATGATACAGACTTCTCCATCTCAATGGCAGTCACATCAGATTATATAGGTACCTACCTGTTTAATTTTTCATTTGGCCCTGCAATATCTGTTAGCCTGCATGATACGACTATAAGCCTGTTTTTGAGACGGGAATGACAAACCTGACTGAGCTTTACTGCTCGGGAGCTACTTCTCTTCCGTTAGGTTCTCAGAAATTTTGACTATGTAGTTGACAGCTCAATGTTTTTTAGGCGAAGAGATGGGCTATGCTATAATTACAATGGCTTTCACGGCCGGAGTTACGAACCTGGGATGATAGGCCGTGGTTGTTATAAATTAATAAATATAGACTGCATAATAATTATATTTTCCGTTACATCATGCAATCAAGTAACCATCAAAAAAGTATAGTGTAAAATCGTCAAATCACATGTCATGTATCGAAATGTAGAGGAACATATTTGCTATAATTTAACGGATATTTTTGACGGTTCTACAATCGATTATATCGATATTTCCAGTGAAAATATTTATGTATATATTTCGCTTATATAAATTTTAATAATAAAATTAATTTATTTTCCGATTAGCTGTTAAGGGAGAAAAGTGAATGAGATGAAAGTTGCTGCCTGACAGGACAACTTATTGAATTGAAAGTCGCTGAGGGTACATAAGATTGGTATCTTGTAGGCACGACTCGAAAAAACATGTTCTAATTGTACCGCTCGGGTGCATCTAGTGTTTGAGACGCCTAGCCCTAGCCTTTTACCCGTAAACTTAACTACAAGAAAAGAATGTTAAAATGGGGATGTAGTCGGTTTACGTGTTCTGCGGTCATTTCAACTCATAAAAACATCTTTGTACACGCACATGGAGTATATTTTTGTTTTCAACACCTGCTTTCAGCATATCTGCTTAACTAAACCTGGCGGGGGGAGTGAGTTTCTTTTTTTAGCTTGAGGCACTCTCTAAGGACAGACTCCTTCACCTCAGGGAGAAGGGGAGTTGACTGACAGGGTGGACCTCCTAATTATAGTGGATTCCTAACTGCTTGAGGAAAATAAAGGCACACGATTAATGCGGTGGTGACCAGGAGTCGACATGCACTTAGATGGACTGGTAGTCTCAGCGCGCTACCATATCCCACCATGTTCCCTTGCCAACGCTGTGTACACTACCAAGTTTGCTGAAGTTTTAAATAAGCTCTGCTCTGTTCTGGTGCAAAGAAGAAGAAGGAAGCGCAAAAAGAAAGAACCGGTCCGAGTTTACTCGAATATGCTTTCCATTTTATCAAGTAGTAGCTAGAGGAAATGAGTATAATTTCATGGTAAATAATTTTCCTTTAGTTAAATTTCGGGCATCTGGGGAGGGGGGGGAGGGAGGTTGTCCACCTGACGTCACTGGAGGTGAGGTAAATTCTAGATAGGTCAGACCAATAAATTACCACACAGCAATAATGGCAGGGCACGCAATGCATTTGACGGTGAATTTTCTATCATTTTTTCAAAAACATTTTTTTTTTTGCACAAAACCAAATAATTTTTTGGGAAAGCAACCTGTCCGGTTTCGTTACTCAATTAAAAACCTAAAACATGCTTGAAGGTAGAAATCATCGATGGAAAGGTTTCACAGAAAAATTATTTTTTAGTAATTTTTCATTAAAATTTAGTTATTTTTATTATTTTACGCCAGAAGCAAACTATCAAGGGGCAAGCGATCCCCCGCATTTTGCCAACATTAATAACGACTACAACATATGTGAATTTAAAAGAAATCGTTGGAGCCGTTTTCGAGAAATAATGTTTTTAGACGTTTTTTATGAGTTTTTTTGAAAATAAAACCCCCCCAAATTGAGTTAGACCAAACAAAATAAATAGAAATGGTCCCGAGGTATGATTTTTGTGAACCTACATGCCGAATTTTATCAAAATCGACCGATTAGTTTGCCCGGAAATCGACGCACAGACAGACAGAGCGACAGACAGACAGACATTTCGTTAAAAACCACTTTTTTGGTTCCTGGGACCTCAAAACGTGTAAATCCGTTGAAATCTCGGAACCGAACATTTCGACCACCACAAAGCTTTCCTTATACTGCGTATACATTGGAAAGCAACAATAACAATGCTGCATTTGCGGCATGTATGGTCACTCTTACAACAATTTCAACAACAATGATTAATGGGCATGCAAAAAGGCACCACTAATGTCTTGTATTGACGTTCTCAATTAAACTTTGACCGCGCGTACAAGATACGGCCTTTAAGCGTTGCAATACGATTTTCACGCCATTGTAAATTGTTACTTGTCTCTATTTACTGTTCACGCTCACCAACATGAATGATGGCTTCTCTGCAACAGGTTCTTTGACTTTACTTCTCGAGCAGTCAACTGATTATTATCTCAAGTTGGGTGTTTTGAGTTGGTATAATTAGTGGTAAAGTAGAAACCTCTCTTTTTTTCAGCAATTTTGTTAATTCAAATCTCTCAAGATGTTTCCCTGTTTTAATAATTCCATAAGGGAGCTACTACTGCTATATAGAGACTAAGGGATGTGCCGATGTGGTCTTCTTCTCAAGCAGTCAACTGATTATTATCTCAAGTTGGGTGTTTTGAGCTGGTATAATTAGTGGTTAAGTAGAAACACCTCTCATTTTCAGCAATTTTGTTAATTCGAATCTCTCAAGATGTTTCCCTGTTTTAATAATTCCATAAGGGAAGCTACTACTAATATATAGAGACTAACGGATGTGCCAATGTGGTCTTCTTCTCGAGCAGTCAACTGACTATTATCTGAAGTTGGGTGTTTTGAGTTGGTATAATTAGTGGTTAAGTAGAAACATCTCCTTTTTTCAGCAATTTTGTTAATTCGAATCTCTCAAGATGTTTCCCTGTTTTAATAATTCCATAAGGGAAGCTACTACTGCTATATAGAGACTAACGGATGTGCCGATGTGGTCTTCTTCTCAAGCAGTCAACTGACTATTATCTCAAGTTGGGTGTTTTGAGTTGGTATAATTAGTGGTTAAGTAGAAACATCTCTTTTTTCAGCAGTTTTGTTAATGCGAATCTTTCAAAATGTTTCCCTGTTTTAATTGTACAATATTAGGGAAGCTACTATATAAAGATTAACAGTTGTGGTCTTCTTCTCAAGCAGTCAACCGATTATTATCTCAAGTTGGGTGTTATGAGTTGGAATAATTAGTGGTTAAGTAGAAAAATTTCTTTTTTCAGCAGTTATGATAATGCGAATCTTTCAAAATGTAGAACTGTTTTAATTCGATTAGGGGAGCCACAACACAGACTAACAGTTGTGGGCTTCCTTTTCCTATTGCAACCGAAAGTAGAGGATCTAGAAAAATCTGGACTTGGTAGGATTCGAACCCAGGATCTACAGGTATTACTTGGTACGTCGTGCGTCCTCCTTTAGCTGATCCATGAATTTCTCCTCCGGCTGCCCTCTTCTGTTGGTTCCTTCAACTGTGCCCTCAATGATGTGTACCAAATTTGTTGCCTAAGGCGCATATTCCACCTACGTCAATAGTCAATAGTAAATGTGTTATTGACGTAGCTGACCTTTTTAGACTGTCTTTAATGTCTGCTAAAACGTCAATACCACATTTACTATTGACTATTGACGTAGGTGGAATATGCGTCTTAACAAATGCCCTACCAATTTTGCTACTTTTTATATTAGGTAGCAGCTGTCTCTTTTCTTCAACCGCCACCACCACTTTTACATTCGTCACGTGCTCCCTCTAACTGTTCCGAAGCATCATTTTGTAACACAACATTTCAAACACTTCTAGCCTATTCAGTTCCTCATCTGCCATAGCATATAAATAGTCTAGCCTATATTAACATATTTGGCGCCAAAGGTGCGCCTACATTCATGCTCAGGCAATGTTGAATGATTCACAGAGCAGTAGAGCACCATATATGAACTCTCTCGGGTCATGTCATGTCTTTCAATATTACTGATCTTATCAAAAGCTGTACGGAATTGTCAAGCTTGTTATTCTTGACCTTCCAGCTTTAGTCCATGAGCAGTATTGTGTTTTGCCCAATTGAGCGTTCAATGTACATTATAACGGATTTTTTTTAACAATCTCGTCTTTCTGTATTTTCTGTACAGCGTCTACAATCGACATTGATTGATTTATATCTGTAACGTCTTTGGGCTTTCCCAACTTTGGACCAGGGCTAATTGTCGTAAACATTATATTGCAGTATTATATGGTGTATATAACACCGACGTTAAATTAACTTTGGTTGAAGGGGTAACTTCCTCGTTGTAACCAAAATTAGAGGATATAGAAAAACTGGGCTTGGCGGGATTCGAACCCACGATCTATGCCTTACCCGGCTTTCTTTATCCTCTAAGTTCAGTTATAACGAGGAGGTTACCCCTTCAACCAAAGTGAATTTAATGTCGGTGTTATATGCCATATAATACTACAATATAATGGGTAAAGCATTGCTTTTATAGCATTAAGTAAGCTCACAGACTTGTTCGGTTAGATAGTTGTGTAGCTGTGCTAACATGTCTTACATTACGAATCATGTCAATACGAGCATATAAGTAGTGGGTACATCAACTGTTCTTGTCGGGGCTTGTGGTCCAGCGGTTAAGACGACGCCCCAGTTCGGCGTAGATAGTGGGGCTCGAATCCCGCCACTCCCAGTTTTTCTATGTTCTCTAATTTCGGCTGATTGTCGTAGCCTATTTTCCAGGGCCGCAAATAGTAAATAAATAAAAATAAATATTGACTTTTTTCTATAACTAAGCCATCCTAGCGGAGCTAGGTCTCTAAAGCCCTCTCTTACACTCAACAAGGAAGGCCCGGGACCACCTGATTTACATGCCCTCCGAAATGTAGCAAGTGTGGGACTCGAACCAACAACCTTTGGTATGAAAGTTGCAGTCTGTATCACTACTCTACATGTCCTGACTAATACGATATGTTATTCAAAGAATGTATAACGTATCCTGTATATCATTAATTAATCATCATCAAGCAATATGTATACCTACTGACATTACAGAACCCTAAAAAATTGTTATGACATATTAGTAATTTTTAACCGGAATCAACAAGCATGTACACATGGAAGCCCATTTTAATTGAAAGTTGCTACCATTTTTGGGCCCCTTCAAATATCCAATCCCGATAACCTATCTCTGTTTTATGACTTCCAGCGGGAACCTTGTTTAGATTATCATATATGAACGCGCTATACGCACACTGACTAAAACCAAATTTGGTGTTGGGGCATATAACAACCATGTCATCTATTTATCATATCCCCCGACGTTGAAACTGATTAATTTAATTGGGAAGTTGAAAAAAAAAATGCTAAGCTCTGATCAACTTTGAGACCAGTAGCTGAGTCCTTATTTGAGATCCCCCATAGAGAGAGAGCCGCCGCTGGTCTGTTACTTCACATTCTAATCAACGGCTGTTTATCTTGGAGTGATTATTCGGTTGGCATGCCTGCGCCTTTGAGGCTTGCCGGCCATGATGTATTTCTAGTGTATGTTGATGTCTTAATTTTGGCCCGTTCATTTTTTTTTAATTTTTAATGTTGGTCGAAATGGTGGTTGTAGTAGTTTCATGAACTTATGGGCGGAGCTGATTTTATATATTTTATTTTTTATTTTTTTAGAGCTACTGAGGCCTGAGGGCCATGTGCGTAGCCAGAGAGGTGCAGGGGGGGGGGGGGGGCACATTCCCTCCTAAACATTTGATTAGTTAACACGAGATAGAATTGGGTTTTCTTTGATGAATTTCCCCAATATATAAAAATGAGCGGGGAATTTACACTAGATAATATAATGAATAAGATTTTCATGTTTATGTTCCAAAATATTTCAAACAAACCCGCGAAAATCAATCCATTTAATCTTATTTTTAAACCTCCCCCCTCCCCCCCCCCCCCCCCCCGATCCAAATTGCCATGGTGACCGCTTCTTTGATACCTTTGATTGAAGAGGCATTTAAGGAAGAAGTGAATATTTCGCGAGTATTGTACTTTAGTCTATTGGAAAAGGTTAATGGCAATTATGTAATATTATTTACCAAAGGGTGAGTTGGACTTACATTGCCTGCTGCATTGTATGTCATTAGAGGCATGGGCCTCACAGGCAACGAACAATTAGGGCGGAGCCCATTTTCAAGGGAAGGGGATGACGTGGGTGCTACTCCCATCATCAGGATAAGTCTTGAGAAGGACTGCTGGTTCAGTCCTGAAAAGTACTGATGGTTTCTGGACGATTGACTCATTGCTCTTGTATTGTTCTCTGAATTATTGAGTAAATCCGAACCCCTTGAGGATTCAAACTACCGCTCTCCTGATTGAAATGTAAGCTCTCTAACTACTCGCCCACGGCCCTCGCCAGAAACGATCAGTCTTTCTCAGGACTTAGCCTGATGATGGGAGTAACATCCACTTCTGAAACGACGCACCCCTCCCCTGACAATGGGCTACGCCCTATTTGCTCAATAGCTAGGAGGCCCCTGCCACTAAGGACTAATAACACAGCAGACAATGCAAGTCCAACTAACCATTTGTTAAATAACTGAACTTTGATTCAGTCTAGTTGGTAGAGACAGAGGCGGTCCCAGACTTCATATAAGGGGGAGGCACTTGGCCCCCCGGGAGAATTTTTTTGAAAAATGGGGCTGAAATAGTGAGGTTTTGCGCATTTTGAGTGCAGAAACACTTAGTTTTTAGAGGCAAATAATATAACTGCTGTCCAAAGGGGGGGGGGGGCAATTGCCCGCAGTGCCGGTCGCTGTGTCCGTCTCTGGATAGAGAACTTGACTATGAAACGGAAAGTCGAGGTTCGAAACTCTACATAAAATAAAATAAATCCGCCTGACCGGGGTTGCAACCTTACCTTCTTCCGGTGGCAAAAAAACGCGGCTGCCGGGTATGTTGCAGACCACAAGGTTCCAAATAGATTAGTTGTCAAGAGAAAGGAACCTTCGCAAGCCCTCAGGCTTAGACCCACATTGGGTTGTCAACGGTTTTATTACAGTACATTGAAGACGTCAATTGGTATGTGCTGAACCGCTCATCAACTCAAAAGTCAATAGCAGGTGCTTTGAACCTGAGATTGTCTATTTAGTTAAACATTTTTTACTGCAGTTCAATAACTGATGTTAATAATAAAGAGTCGCAGGTGCCAGGTGTCCAAAAATGGGCACAACAAATAACCAAACTCCTAATTTGACACGTTAAAACTATAATTAACATTTTCTAGGGCGACTCACATTGTAATTCGGTCATTATAGTTAGTAAACAATAAATTGCTGAGAAAATGCAAGTCACTTGTGCTGGGTAACTTTCTTATGATATACCTACTCGGGGCCAGGGAGGATCACTGGGGGGAGGGTTATGTTTTTATAATGGAAAGTCATGTCATGTCATGTCATGTTGGTCATGACATGAGGAACCAAAAATTATCAACGGGAAGATTGAAGGACTGAGGGAAGAAGAGCATCCTAGCTGGTTGAAAAACGTGAGTGGTTTGACAAGAGCAGAACAGATGACTCCAAGTTTCAATTGCCATGATGATCGCCAATCTTCGATACTTCGAATCGAAGTCTTCGATAGAATAGAATAGACCAAGGCCGTGCCCAGGTTTTGATTGCGGGGGGGGGGGGGGGTCCAAAAAATTGTTATACGTAATTTAGTAATGAATTAATGGATAAATTCTTCAAACCATACAGGTTTCCATACAAACATTTATTTCGCGGGGGGGGGGGGGTCCAGACCCCATGGACCACCCCCCCTGGGCACGGCCATGGAATAGACCAAGAAGAAGCGAATGAAATAAAAAATACAAATTATTAAATTTTGGTGTGCCAATTTTCTACATATTCCTCTTTTAATTCCTTTGTCATTGAGAGGCATTTTCGGGACATTTTAACATTTAGCGCCCCTAGCCTCTCCATGTGAACAACAAAGCACATGTTAAAAAAGGTACTGTCCCGTTCAAAATGTGACGCATGGTCACATAACCAAAGGGTTTCTACAAGCTAAACAGAGAATTACGACACCTGTAATAAGCAAAGTAAATGTAACCATATTCACACAAGAAATTAATAAAACACCGAAGCTAATATGTGTATGCTCGCCTCTTCTTTGACACATACACGTTTCTAAATAAGTTTGCTATGTTTAAGTGGCATTGCCCTTTGGGTTTTACTCAGCTCTGTACCTTTTACAACACGTTCTTTTTCAACTGAAAAGCGGTTGAAGTGCGCGTAAGCTAACATAAGTCATTTTAACATAGTGCATAACATTTTTTTGTTTGCTGTTAGACCTAAACTTTCGCACGTAAATTCCGTTTTGCCATTAGTCAAGCAGGTGTACCTAAGTACATACATCGTGCCTGACTAGTAAGATAGGATCGCAAGGTATCACTGTTTTACTCGTGAATGCATGTAACAGGGGGGACTGGAGTGTAGGATGGCCTATTTAAGAATAATTAGAAATCCTAAAGGAGAAATTGTTTGTGTTGTGGTGATGGGGGGTGGGGGTGAGGTGTTTGACATAATTATGGTTGTTCTCCATAGGATAGATTAGCTTTCCGTCAAAAATATATATACATATATTTTTTTTAATTTCTAGAGCCACTCGCAACGTCTTCTGACCAGTCATTGAACACCCTGTGGTCACAGCATTTAAAAAAAAAAAAATTTCACGTGCTCGAATGTGCCATAAAACTCTAAAACAGACCTATTTTCCCTCAGAATTGTTCCGAGCCCTTAGGCCTCCCATTAAATTCTGCAAACATTCTCTCAAACTGCACTTTGCAAATTTAGCCGTTGTTTTAAATCAAAACCTGTCACAGGTACCGGTAACCAAGCACAAAATGGCCATCATTTCCGCAAGTGCTCCATACATCTACGCCAAATGAAAGGTTTCGGTAAATTCCAGGTACGGGTAATTTCGAAATGCCCCTACGGGTTACCAGCAGACAACTATATATAGCGATTTATTTGCAATAATTGGCTGATAATTCAGCATGATGCGAAGCAATTGCGTGACTGCAAAAATAAATAATGGCGGGACAGTGTAGGTAGAGTTGCCTGATTTGCACAAGTGGAAACTAGGCTTGAATTTTTTCACAAAATTAGTTTGTTTATGCATGCATACAGTATATTTTATAAAAGGTTAATCGCGTACAAACAATTTAATGAATGTCTCCGATTATCCTTTTTAATCGACTTACTAAGTAACCTAATAAGTATACTTGTGTTGAGTTACGGCACGTCTCCAATCGCATGTGGCAGTGGCGTAGCCAGGGGGGGGTCAGCTGGGTCCACACCCCCCAAAATTTACCAAAACAGAAAATACTTCAGATGTTTAATTTTAAAAATTCCCCGGGGAGACCCCGGTCCCCCTGTTTCCAGTTTTGTTAATAAAGTTATCGTCTGCAAAATCAAAATTTTTTTGACAAACTATTTCAGGCCTATCTTCTAAAAAACATTCCCCCTTCTTAGCTGTAATATTTTTCACATGTAAAATATAAACATAACTGCTATCAAAGTGCGTAAATTCCACTATTTTCGGCCTATATTCTTTTCAAAAGAATTCCCCCGGGCCCCCCTTTCTCGTAGTTGGTCAACTATTCTCCGGCTGGAAAACCTAAACATTATTAGAATACGTTACAAGACATACCTGTATATACGTCAAAATGTGTAAAACTCCACAATTTCAGGCCTATTTTTTTAAAAGACCTTCCCGGGGGAGACCCCCTGGCCCGCCTTTGGCCCCCTGGGGAAATTAAGATCACGCCCATAATTAGATGATGCGTACGTCCATGAGAACGGCTTTCCTCTCTTTCTACTATTTTACGAAAATAAGGGGGGGGGGAGTGCCAAATGAAACACCACCCTATTCGGAAACCCATCGTAAGCGGGCAAACTTTATGTATTGATGTGGCATGAAGACAGACTGGACCCCCCCCCCAAAAAAAAAATCTGACTACGGCGCTACGCTGCTACAACTAGGTGTAGGAGATACCTCACAGGGTACCCGTATAAACTGGTTTGAAATTCGCGCAGGAATTAGTTATGAAACAATAAAGTCATAAATATATGGGTGAGCCGGTGCAGTAACTTGATAGATGACCAGTTTTAAATCTCTTTAATGCATCTAACTGCGTGCCACCTAGATAGATTTGTTTCGTTGGGCTAGGACTGAATAATATTAAGTTTTGGCTTCGAAATAAGATGCGGTGTAGGAATAGATGCAACTGAGTAAGGTTAAAAAAAAAAATCGGCAACTGTCGATTAACCATACGACCATTCTTATACTGAGGCAACCTTATATATTATATATATACTGTTCGATATGGAAATAATAACCTTTTATTTCATATATACCTCGAATTAAACAATAGATGTGTGAGTAGATTAAGTATACCCTTTCGATCTGGCAGCCCCATAGTAAACCACAGAAGAAAATATGTTCGTCTTTAAATGCTTCTTCCAGCAAAAATTGGCACCCCGAAAAAGTAAACGGTTTCAAATACTTAGAGTGTATCCTAAAAATAGGAGGTGGGTTTGAAGAGGACGTGTGCAGTAGAATCTCGATAGGCTGGCAGAAGAGCCGGGACATGAGTCGTATCTGAACAGACAAAAAAAAAAAATACCCAAAAAACTAAAAGGGCGACTTTACAATCATGTGGTTAGGCCAATCATGTTATATGGCTCCGAGTGCTGGGCCCTGAGAAAGGCCGAAGAACAAAGACTGCATGTAGCCAAGATACGGATGCTGCGACAATCCTTGGGCTTCACATTAGCTGTTAGACGCCGGGACGACGAAATAAGAGCTGAAATGAAGACAGTTAGCATAGTCGATAAAGCCCGGGAACGACGACTGTCGTGGTGGGGCCACGTCGAATGAAGGCAGCTAAATGACCCGATAAAGTGGGTAAAGCATATCGAAACTGAGGGAAAAAGAAGGCGAGCACGGTCCAGACAGTCCGCCAAGAACTCAGCATTGTAGGAGTACATGCAGCCAAAGCACAGAATCGCAAGGAGTGGAAGGGAACCTGCCGTATCGCAGACTGAAGAAAAAGTAAGTGGGGGCACCAGAAATTAGTTAATCAGCTCTCATACCACGCTTCTTCACCAAAAATTTGGAAATATTTCCTTAACTGCGTTTCTGGTTTTATATTACTGACATTCTCAAAGGAGGTGGCAACCCTTTAAACAAACACTCAAGTGAAGACGTGATTAGGTTGGCGCCCAGACTCGAATGCCCTCTATAAATCGTAAAATGAAACCAGAGGATAGAAATTACTTTACCAGTGACCCCATGTGGGGAGACGGCATGTGAATGCGATCATTTGTCACCTAACCTACACCAAAATTTATCGTTTACATATAAATTACCGGAGACATTTTATATGGGGCAGCCACGTATGTCTGACACGGCAGCTTTCGTGCACGAGATCATGCGAATTTTATACGGAGCTGTTAAATTTTGGCACAATACGACGCTGACCATGTGATGGCGCGAAGAGGAGGAATATGCGTGGGAGTTTAAGCTTTTATGGTAATTTGACAAGTTGAAAGGTAAAAAATGGTAGGAAAAAAATTTGCACAGTTTATATATTGTATTGTCTTCAAAGTAGCTGATCTTCTGAGTAATGCCTTATGATCGCAGAAGACGCGAAAATTCCTAATCTGTACCTCCACGCGGGGTGAAGAAGGAAGCACGTAATGGTGACTGTACAGATAGGTGACCGAGTTTGAGCGGGGATAAGTGAAAAACACAGTCTTCTCTGGGCAGGACACTCTTTTGTCCTGGGATTGGAGAACTGGCCCCGAAGGCGGAGGAACTCAATGAAGAGTCAACGGCATAAGGATGCAGAAGGCAACGGCAAACCACTGCATTACAATTCCCTAGTATGGTCATCATGGCAACAATTGCCAAGATGATCGCCAATCTTCGACAGAAGAGGCATTTGAAGAAGAATAGAATATCCGGAGGAACATTACTCAATAAAAAATCAGCCGCCTACCTGCGATTCCCAGGTTTCCCATTTTTACTGGGTGAATATTGAAATGAGTTACCTATTTCACTATTGGGCTACCAAAAAAAATTGATAACCCAAATGCAAAACAAAATGTAATCAGCACATGTCAATTAACATTCATTCTTTTTCTTTCAGCGATCGATGATGGTGATCGTGCAGAGACGGATCAGCGAAAGGGGTAAGCGATATACATTTTTAGAGCAATTATAAGTCGTAAATAGTAAAAGAATCATTTTATTGCTATGCTATTTTATACGAAAGCTTGGTGACGGTCAAAATTTTCGAATTCGAGATTGCAGTGGATGTACACGCTTTGAGGAACTAAAAAAAAAGTGTTTTTTTAACGAAATGTCTGTCTGTTCGTCGATTTTTTGGTAAACTACTGAGTTGATTTGAATGAAATTCGGCGTGTAGGCTCACTAAAAAATTGCCTCCAGACCTTTTTTATTTTGGGCCAACTCTATTTTGGGGAGTTTTACCCTCCAAAAACTTCCAAAAATGTCTAAAAAACTTATTATTTCACAAAAACAGCTCCAAGGATTTCTTCTAACATCACATAGGCCCTATATAGTAGTCGTTATTAATGCAAAAAAACTCCAATAGGTCGCTTGCCCCTTGGTAGTTTGGTTCTGAGGCCAAAAATAAATAAATAAAACATTTAATTTTAATTAAAAATGACTAAAAAATCATTTATCTGTGGAACCGTTCTATCGATGCTTTCTTACTTCAGGTATGTTTTAGGTGTTAAATAGAGTAACAAATCCGATCAGGATGCATTCCCAAACAAGACTTGGATAATTCATGCCCCAAAAGGCTACATGGCGTAGCATATCCTGCCATCAATACTACCTAGGTTAGGTATGTTGCATTGTATTATATTGTTCGGCCAATTCTTGACTATGCAATCGACCCAATCGTCAAATTTGAATCTGAACCAAAATGTTACCCTAGCACAAGGGCGGATTTTAGGGGGGAGGGGGGTCAGAGGGTCCGAACCCCCGCTCCTCCCCAAATAAATAAACTTACACTAGATAACAATGGGTTTACAGTGGGAATTAAAAATAATTTTGTTTTTTAATGTTGTAATCCACTGAACCTGACCGCTGACCCTCCCCCCCTCTAAATTGGAGGCAAAATCCGGCCTTAACCTAGCAGGGACAGATCCAGCCAATTTTTTTTTTGGGGGGGTAGTTGTGGGTCAAAATAGGATAAACATATGTAGGATTGATTAAATCAGAGCGTAATAAATTAACATAGAATAGATTTACTAAATTTTGGGGGCAGCTACCCCCCCCCCCCTGTATCCGTCCACGAACCCTAGGACAATAATTTACCAATGAACTATTACAGTACCGATCTTAATTGATAAATTGGAAAGCATACTGTATATCGGTTCTCTCATACCGGTTCTTTTATTTAAGTACCCACATTGCAGCTCAAATAATGTAAAAACTATAAAATATTAGACCTATACTTAAAGAAAAGCGCAGCGGTAAGAACAGGTTCATGACTTATTATTTGCAATGTAACCCCAGGCAGCTAACTTCATTTAAAGATCGTGAGCTTGGCTATTGAGCATAAATTGTGTGTACCTGAGTGCAATACGACAATAGCTCTATTTTGCAATATTTTTCAAACCTTTGCAAGCATGCAGGAACTCTTTTGCTCACATTATGATTTGCAGTCAAAAAACAGGCTTTTTCTCACTTCCCCGTTAATTTTCCTCTCACTACTCTCATGAAAAATCTAATAAGATTAGATCTTTCATATAAAAAATGTAATCTTTTTCTACTATCCACTCGGAAAAATTATTATTATTTGACTAACGAAACAGAACTAAGAGAGAGTGGCGTATTCGTAGAAATGACGAGTTTTCTTTCCTGTGGGCCGATTATGGCGACTAGTATTAACAAATTTTGAATAGCACTTTCCATTGTAAAATTATCTTGTTTTTATTTTTGATACAAGGGTATTAACCCCGGTATTATAATCGCCATGATCGGGCCGCTGGGATCACAAAGCTTTCCATATTATATTGTACTAACGTATTTAAATAGGAAAGCAAAAAACAGGGCTGTGACGTCATATCCTGATGGCTCCATATGAGCCTGCTAGAATTCTTCCATTGCATTCCGTTCCAGGCAACCAGAAGCGTGATTCTTAAGGTAAATACTTATAGATTTCCCAAAATAGCAGTAATATAAGGAAATGTAATTTAGGGACTTTACTGGAAGAAAAAGAAAATAATAATAATAGACATACAGTAAAATAGTAATAACTAATAAAATTCTTTTTAGGTTCACTGCGCAAACTGAGATAAACGACGAGCCTAAAACTGCGAATGAGCCGAAACCCTCGACGAAAATTCCGAAGAAACAACGGAAAACGAAGCATCGCGAAAGACCGCACAAACTAGGTAAACATTCTATTGTGGAACTAATATTAATATATATATACATATTATATTATTATTAAATAAATAAATAAAATAAATACTTAAAGCCCCATCGCATCGGATCCTTCCCCTCCCGCGGGACACCAACGTCATTAGTTTTTTGTACCATGTCGAATTTCCAGTAAATATTTATTGTAGAGTGTAGAATAAAAATTTTAGGCATGCTGTTTTGAGTTCTTCTTATTCTTTTGTTGTTTTTCTCGTTTTTGTTTTGTTTTTGTTTGTGTTTTTATTGAATTAGGGAAACTTTAGGACAATACTAACAACACTAGTCTTAAGAATCTTTATTATTGTAATACTAACCATTCCTTGCCTTGCGTGAGTTAGCCCATAGACGTTTTCTAGTCTTATTGTTCGCCCAGGTAAAAATAAAGTCGTTATTTATTTATTTATTTATAAGAAATATTTCTCGACATTTTAATACATGACATATATGGCCGTCTCTATCACCTCTCTCTCATCTATCATTCACAGAATCAAACATGAGTCAGAGTTACATTAACCCAATTGACATATGAATCCCCAAGTGGTCTTAAGAGGATATGTCACGTAAAAAATTGGCACCCCAAAATTAAATACTTTCCATTTTTTATTTAATTGACGCAGGAAGTTACTAAAAATTTGGCTCATGTAAGTTGTAGAAGACTAGGCTGCTTCGTGCATTATATAATCGGGTATTTTTACTTTTCGGTTTAGTAGTTCTTCCAAAAATCCCAGAATACGCGAAAATTTAGTCCTGTCTGTTCTGGTATTTATGGAAGAACTAAAGTACCAAAAATTTAATATTTCTTATTATATGATGCATGAAGTAGTCTTCTACAACTTCCATGAGCCAAATCTTGAATGGCTTGCTTTGTTAATTAAATAAAAAAATAAAAAGTCAATAGAAACAACAAATTTTGGGGTGCTCATTTTCTACGTAGTATGTCCTCTTAAGACATTGTCACCCCAGCAAACCGTACAATACGATTATCCACAACCCAACCATGGCAATACCACAATAGAATACAATATATATTTCCTTTAAATTATACAATACATGTAAAGTATAAGATAAAATCGTCAGAGTATCGTCAAAATCAGGTAGTTCTGTCATTGTCATTGTGCTAGTGCCTCAGTGACAGTGTAGAAAGCTTTCTCTAAGAGATGGTTTCTAAGCAATTTAGGGAAGTTAGAAGCATTTCTCGCCGCTCTCGGTTCAATTCGTCACAAGTCGCTGTTATTGCAAAATGTATCATACTTTTAGCAAAAAAAATTCGGTCCACTTTTAATTTCCCTTCACAGGCTCATTTTCATTAAAAACAGAAAAAAGGAGAAGCCATATCGCATGTCTCTACTAAAATCCGCAGCAGGTTGATTGGGATTATTGGGAAAATACGCGAGTTGGGAGTCCGTAGATGGTGGAGCGTTGTACAAAACTGAGAAGACTGGAGGAGTGTTGTCGAGCAGGCCAAAACTCCTCAAGGGCTGTAGAGCCAGAAGAAGAAGAATGGGAATATACGCATTTCTTTACAGTATACCTACTAAATAACGTATTTTCACGACGCCAGCCGAGATATATGCTCAGTCTCCTGGTACTTCAACTTCATTCTGAATCATTGTTCGAATCAGACATGAGTCAGAGATGCAATAACCCGATTGGCAAATGAATCACCGAGTGGTCTTAAGACATTGTCACCCCAGCAACCTGTACGACGCAACCTTGCCTGACGAATACCACAAGTCGTGACATTCAGATGATACCCGCGTATGTGACACCAGATAACGATGGCGCGGTGACAACCGGTAGCTGGCCTTTTTTGTGGCTTGTCGAACAACCATCAATATCCCGCACAGGTGTAGTCAGTGTCATTGGCTATAAATGAAATGTCTTCGTCTATATCTGGATCAGCTTAATGTCCGTGAACAATTAATGGATTGATTGCTGTAAGGGCGAGGCGAAAACTCGTGGAAGACGTCCTAGTGTTGGAACATGAATGAGTCAGCGGCCCGATCATGGCGATTATAATACCGGGGTTAATATAATACCCTGGTATTAAAAATGTATACAAGATAATTGTACAATGGAAACTGCTATTCAAAATTTGCTTGTTTACAGTTTTAACCCCAGGAGTAAGTTAATACCAATCGCCATAATCGGCCCACTGGTGGTATCATCAAAAGCATCTTCTACTTTATAGTTGACTGTTAATTCTTGCAGCTTCCCTTAATGCTTCGTATTCTTAATTTGATCAACAGGACATGGACATGCATGTAAAATAGTTGTACAGACTCCGGCTTTCCCCCGAAAGGTTGTTGGTTCGAGTCCCACACTAGTTTCGGAGGGCATGTAAACCAGGCTTTCTAGTTGAGTGTAAGAGGGCTACTTAGGTTGGCATAGTATAATAGAACAAAAAGTAAATTTTATTTATTTTTTTTGGTCAACAGTACCTTTTACTTTTTCGTTCGACAGAGTAAGGTGTACTCAGTGTAAATATTGTAGGTAGATAAAAATTGCTATATCGGTACATCAAATAAAAAAATACCCACAGCACAAAATTTTTGCGCGGCTTCGCCGCTGTTAAACACGTCCTTGTTTTTATGGCATATTCAAATTGATGATGCTATTATGCGTAGAGAAGACCCGGAAAATTGTCAATTTTGGCACCGTTCCTCCCTATAAAAGCATCCTGGGTACGCGCCTGCATCGTCTTCATTGTCAACTTTTCCTACTACTTCTTCATGCGACAAAGTTGTAATACTGTACTGTATTCTCAGTTTTTTTAATATTATTTTTATTTTTTCAAGGCCGTACTCAGAAATTCTGTTGGGGGGGGGGGGGGGGTTAGTAGTTAGTATAATAATACTCGTATGGAATGTTTTCAATGTCCAAGTATAAGTAACTTATTCACATGGTATACCCTACAAGTATGTTACAAAATAGGCGCGAAATAGTATTGGTTTTCGCATTTTGACAGCAATATGGTTTATATTTTACTCACGAAAATTTCCATTTAACAACAAACAGGGGGGGGGGGGGGTCTGGAGTCTTCGAGAAAATAAGTACGGTACCCGCCCGGGCATTCCTACGTAAGCCTACTTTAATTCGTCGCATGAGCCCATGAGGCAACATCAAAATACCTTCGTAACTTGATTTAAAAGTTTATTGTCACTCAATCTCCTTATGGTTTCAACGTGTTAAAAGAATGTGTTGCATACATCTCAACTTAAAATTTGACGACGCCCTCACACTTAGCCCAAGATCAATTTGAGACATCGGCGGTCCTGTATAATTTCTCACTTAGCTGGATATTGTCTTTTGTATTGTGGATTTCATTAGAGGCAGTGACTGTTCCAAGATGCAGGGCGTGTCCTCACGCTCTCCTACCCTGACAACGTCGTTATCCTACCCGGTTGTTGACCTGTTTAATGATCTTAACATTGCTGGTATTCGCATAACAAACACCTTCTCCGTTACCTATTTATCCCTCGCTTCTACTACTAAAAACCCTTTCGGCTCTGGCTGATCAGATGTAGGGAGATTCCATCCAACCCCCGCTTTTTTTCTATGCTCTCCTACCCTGACAATGTCGTTATCCTATCCGGTTGTTGATCTTAATTATCATAGCTGGTATTCGCATGACAAACACCTTATCCGTTAGTTATATTTTATCCCTCGTTCCTACTACTAAAAAACCCTTTCGGCTCTGGCCGATCAGCAGTCTGATCGAGGCGTTTATAATACCGGGGTTAAATAAATACCCTAGGATTATAACTGTAAACAAACAAATTTTGAATAGCACTTTCCATTATAAAATTATCTTGTTTACCAGTGGATTAAATAAATACCGGTATTATAAACGCCCCGATCAGGCTGCAGGTGTATAGGGAGATTCCATGCAAGCGCAGACCCCGCTTTTTCTCTATGCTCTTCTACCCTGACAACGTCGTTATCCTACCCGGTTGATGACCTGTTTAATGATCTTAACCGTTTGCGCCTAACAAACACCATTTCCATTTATCCCTCGTTTCTACTACCAAAATTACTCCACCAAACCCGATTCTTCTTCTTCTGAGGTCACAATCATCTTCTCATATCATCCTCCAGCTCTCTGGGTCCTGCGCCTAACACTTCAGCTCTTCGAACGTTCGAGGTCTTGCACTCCCGCGTCCTCCTTCAGTTGATCCATGAACTCCTTCTTCTCTTCAATTGGTTCCTTCTACCATTTGCCTTAAAAAAAAAAAATCGAAAATGCTCCAGTCAAATGACATCGACATGAATATAAAAAGCAATCGCAATAAATCTGAGTACATTTTTTACAGGCCGTAAATGAAGAAGCGACAGAGCATGTAACAGCAGAGTTGGAAACTCGATTTAAAAAGAAAAGTCACCCCGATGAGACTGGCAAAACTAAGTGGGTAAAATCACCCTGACTTGCGGTATATAAAGTTTCCATATTTTTAGGCAATACCAATGAACCTGAGCACATTTTTTACAGGTCGTAAGCGAAGACGAGACAGAGCAACCAACAGGGAGCTGGAGACCCGCGAAGATTTCTTGGCGACGCTTGACCTGACGTGTCTTCTGGGTGCAGGTTCTGGCTTTATCAAAGCGCCGCCCGTACCTCATGCCACCATCAGGTATATCAGGTATGCATAAGCTCTCGCCATTCAACATTTTTATTATCAAATGCTAATTTAAAAGTAGATGGGTTATTTTTTTAAGGTTCATTTCAATTGCTGCACGCGAGTATTGCTTAGATATAGTATGGCCAACAACTTTATTGTTATTTATTGTGTAGCTTCTGAGTGCATAAGCTATACATAATGTACCATATATTGTATATAATATACAGTATAGGCTACGCCTACATGATTAAGAAACTAAACGAACACAGTCCATTTTCCGAATAAAATTCAATTTCTCAGGAGTTACCTATCGGTCATGCCGGCCGCCATACCAAGTTGAATCCAGCGGACCAGAGCAGGTTCAAAGCTGCAGATAAATTGGTCGTGTGCACAGTGCCGGTAGGGAAACATGGTAGGACTTGTCCTGGTCACCTCCGAACTAATCGTGTGACTTCACTGTGTTTCCCAAGTGGTTCGGAATCCACTATAATCAGGAGGTCCACTGGAGTCCTATGGGCCCACACCGTGGCCTGAGACTGTATCAAACCATACTACTACCCATCGGTCGTAAGAAGACTATGTCATAAGCAACCACTGGGGGGGGGGGGGGGGGCTGCCTGGGTTAAAACTAGTTCCAAGTGTTTCGTCAACATCTTCAGAGGCGCTGAACAGCGTCTCGAAGGTGTCTGTTACCATAAGGCTCGGTACACAGGGACGATTCGGTCCCCATCCAGAGATCGGCTGAGAAATTTCAAAACCTGGCAAAACCGATGTCTATTGAGCTGTACATCAGCAGATATTTGTAGCTACGATAACCCCGCGAGAAGACCTACAAAAATCTTCTGGAGTATGAATGAATGAAAAACGTATTATGTTAGGCGAGCTAACCTATTTTTATTTACAAATTATTATGCAAATTAATATATGTACGGTAACATGTTTTCCTGCATAAAACAACAACAAAAGAAAAAGAGAGAAAATAATAATGCAACAAAACAGGCACTCACTCATTCTCTCACACTTCAATCCCCAGAAACTGATGGCAGGCTGTCCTAAATCTCCCCAAATTAGACCTCCCCCAGTACACTACGGTTTTGCCAGGTTTGTACCGTTACAAATTTCTCAGTGGATCACTGCCGACCATGTTACCGGATCAAGCCCTTTGTTTTGTGGGGGGGGGGTAGTTGTGGGTTAAAATAGGAAAAACATGTGTAGGAACGGTTAAATTAGAGAGTAATAAATTATTTTACAATAGATTTAACAAATTAACCACCTACCCCCTCCCTGTATCCGTACTTGAGTAACGCCCGGTACACATATAGAAGAGATGGGACATTCGAGTCCACCCAAAATAGTTTTTTATATCCTGGGGCCACCTGCTACACCATTTCAATGGCTGGTCATAGAAGACGTGGCGGGTGGCCCAAGAAAAAATAAAAAAAATCTTTTTGGCGGGAAGCGAATGTCCTATCTTGCCTACTTACAACTCTGGGCAGTATATTTTTAGTCACCTATTTAACTGTAGTTTCCTAGCAATTGCTTTGTTGAAGACCAACAATGTCCTAGCCAGAAAAAAAAACACACAACACCTGCACATTTCTTCGCTTTGCAAGGCATCTTAATAGTCGCTATCCCCTTGGGGTACAAACCCCGCTGTCTGGCTATTACTCGAGCCAATTTAATAGCCTTCTTTATTGCGGTAGGTCCGTCGGTTCAAAAGAAATTCCAGCTAATACCTCACACCTAAATCGCCATCTGCAATTTCCCCGGCCCCCAGATATGCCAATAAAACAGATTTAATGTCCCGCACATTTTCAATTAAATTCTTGCGCATATAGTGGGAGGATTGCATGCGTTAGGTGATTACGGGTAAAGGGGAACATTAAGGACTCCTGCTGGGCAAGACATTAAGTTTCGTTGCGGAGGTCTTAACGAGGTTTCCAAAGATTGAATTTATTTCAAAGATGCTCTCGTCATTCAGTATTGCAGCTGCAATTTATGCTGCCGTCTCCTGTCTTACGGAAATTATGGCTGCTCGTTCATTGCAACAAGGTTTTTTATGTAGACTTTTAGGACGGTGTGCGCAGTTGTTCCATTGGTTAATAAAGGATTCCTTCAAGTTAAGTGTGAACTAAAACCTCCTACTGACGGGGGCAATACAAGCGGCTAGTAGAGACCTAGTAGGTACGGGACGAATGACCTCACAAAAAATTAGTGCTTCCCAATATTGAGACTTCTTACTTTTTGGGCGCTCTGTCCCCATTCGGCGGTGCGGCATTGTGCTTCCACAGCCCTCTTTCTAGGGTGTCTTGGTGTGAGAGTGTGAGTTGTTTAATGTCTGTCTGGATCGTTCTCGACAGTGTCATCTTCGGCCTTCCTCTTCTCCTGTTTCTTGTGACCACAATCACCTCAGCCTTTTTTAGGAGATGAGTCTCGCCTTACCTTTGGACACGCCCATACCATAACAGGCGTTTTTTTCTCTGAGCTTGACAGTGATTTCGGCAGTTTTCAACTCAGCTCTGATCTGGTCGTTTCTTCGCATGTCTGCCAGGGAGGGTTACTGCAGCTGTCCAGCGTAATTTCTGTTCTTTTCTTCACCCATCAGCACTCTGCACCATATATCATACAGGGTCTTACCACTAGTTGATATCTAGTCTTTCAGCGTTCTTGCCATTTTCTGCACTAACACTCCTGTCAATATTACCATTTAGATATTATTTTAACACAGTCCTATTATGGCTATGCTACTTGTATAAGCAAAGTTCCGTGAATACAGCTATCAGTTATCTTCTCGATTCAGCCGTGACACAGTATACTAATGGGACTACTAAAGCATGTAGCAGTAAACCCATTTATTACCTATTTCTTCTACAAGCTATACCGAAGATTTACAGAGGGGGAGGTCCCACAGTAGCTCCAACCAAATTCCATTCCAGTTATAACTCCCTAACTATTTATGTCTTCATCGGTTTAACGCAATCTATAAAGTTACGTGTAGAAAAAGAATGCGATCGGATCCTCCTACCAGATGATTATTTATTTACTCATTTGTTTTTTTCAATTTGATCTACTATCTTCATATCCGTTTAGACTTTAGATGAAGAAGCATAATCATGCGCTTAATCATATTTCATGGAGATTTCAATGATTTCGCGTCCTCCGATGAAACCTAAAGTAATTTCTACTTCTTCATTGGCCAAAAAGGAGTTAAGCTTGGCATGAACTGCAAATAACTATACCGTTAATTCATTGGCGGGTTCACGGGGGGGGGGGGGGGCGGGGGTGGTGGTCATGAAACCCCCCTAAAAGAGTAAATTCATAAGATACCTAGTAAGAAAAAGAAGAAGAATACTACACTTTTCAACAAGAAAAATACCTTTTAAGCAAAAAAAGACTTGTGACCCCCCTCCCCTTAATTTTCTACTGGATCCGCCCTTGTGTCGATAAAGGCCCGGTCACACCACGCTTTGGCAAGTTTTCGCGAGGAAAACTTATCCATGACCTTACGTCGCCGTAAGAATGTTAAAACCTTGAAACTTTTTATATGTTAGGGATAGGGTATTATAGGCCATTGTTCCTCGTGAATGCTTCCTTAGGTGCCCATTCCATTGACCGGCTAGGGCTATTTCCAAAAACGGTGACGTGGTCGCAGACATTCAAGACTTAGGTGGCGTTTCTACCGACCTCGCATTGCAGAATTGACGGAAATGTTTATTTTCCTCTATGCCATAGTTAAAATTGATCAATGATCATATAGTAAAATCACAAACAAACAAACTAAAATTAAAAAATGGCGTCATGGGATATGTTAAGTACAAACATTTTAATAGATTTCTATAAAAAGAAAAATTCTAATTTCCGTCAATGTCATTTGCATTCTGCAATGCGAGGTCGGTGGAGACGTCACCTAAGTCTTGAATGTCTGCTACCACGTCACCGTTTTTGGAAATAGCCCTAGCCGGTCAATGGAATGGGCACCTAAGCCAAATACGATTATAGTGGTTACGGTAAAGGTTATGTTATGGTATTCGAAAATCTTATCGACAATCATTTCCTATGTTTTACCTATGCTTTGGGACGGGGTTAAATGTGACAAAGACAAATCCGCCAGAATCCGAACACAATCACCATAAGTTCGGGCAATTTTGTCAACTTAAAAAATAAAAAATATGTTAGTAGGCCCTATGTAATTTGCCCCAAACAAAACACCAACTGAACAAACCTTGACAATTTCAAGGCCATAGAAACCCTATGTCTAGTAATATTTTAAAAAATTAAGGTGATTTAAGCCTGATGGCACCATTGTCAATTTCAAAGAATTATGACAATATGCCGCAGGGCACACCTTATTCCGCGGCACGCCCCAGGTCAAAAACGAAGCGCCCCGAAGCATGCGCCTTCAGATTCAATAAAGTCCAAGCAATGAGTGACGGACTTGGGGCACCATAGGTCACCACCTTTGAGCCGGTCTGGCATGTCGATGGATCTCTGGATGGCCAGATAAGCAGAGCGCCTAATTAGGACCACCCAGGCCCAAATATAGGTAAAGTCAAAAGTGCACAGGCTGATGCTGATTAATTGATGAAATTCCGAAAGTCTCCGGATGAAAGTCGCGGTAATTAGAAGGATGGGCCCGTAGAATACAGATAAGAAAATTATGTGTACCAAGAAGGGGCGTGTGATGATGGATATTTCTAATGAAGTTCAGCTAACCAACGGCGTGGCACAGTTAGTAGAGAACTGGACCAAGACACGGAAGGTCGGGGTTCGAGACTTGATATAATATTTTTAAAAAATCCGACAGATTTGGGTCAATCCGACCATGATAGCCTGATGCGTGGCAGTAGAGTTGAAATGTGGGTATATAGAAGAATGTTGCGCATATCCTGGGGATATCCTTTCACTAACGATAAGGTCCTGAGGCGAATGGTTACAGATGCCGAGTTGCTGCTGACAATTAAGAAACGAAAACTAACATACTTCGGTCATGTGATGAGGAACGAAAAGTATTGCCTTCTGCATTTAATAATCCAAGGGAAGATAGAAGGACATTGGGCTCCTGACAGAAAAAGAACATCTATTTGAAAAATCTGAGGCAGCGGTTTGGTAAGAGCACGATTTCCCTTTTTAGAGCAGCAGTCTCCAGTCTCCAATTGCCATGATGATCGCCAATCTTCGATAGAAGAGGCATTTAAAGAAGGATAAGAAGAAGAGTTCTTTATAAGAGAGATGGCAAATTCGCTTCAAGCCATTATATATATATATATATTTTGGGGTCACCTGCCACCTCTCCTATGACCAGGCACTGAAAATAGGAACAATACAAGATGGCTCCAGTATTGAAAAAAGTTTTGGCTCGAATGTTCCACCTCTCCTATACAGAACACTCTAGTACGCACCATTTCATACTGTTAACACAGTAATAATAAGGCGGAAGCTGTAAGATTATTTTCTAAGAGGAGAAACCTCAAACTGGCAGTATCCTGTAACACAGGGGTTCGCAACCATTTTTGTCAATGGACCACTAGATTATTTTATGATTTACGGTGGACCACCATAGCTGCGAAAGGAAAATCGTCAAATTCTAGGATGATTTGTGCCTACACATACATGCTAATATTTGATTAAATGTTTAGTTTTACTTTAAATTTCCAAACTCTCAGCTGATTTATGTCTGTGGACCAACAGTGGTCCATGGACCACAGTTTGGGAACTCCCCTTGTAACACTACCATCTTGAAGTAGGTAATGTTGAGAAGCGGCCCCAGGATGGTTCGTTGAAGAAGGAAAAAAAAAACCATTATGGGTACAGTACATTCACCATAGACGGCATAGTAGGAAGCCCGCTGGTCCTACAGCTAAAGCCATGAAGTAGCTTTTTGAAAAGAAAGCATACATTCACGCTATTGAGTGGACATCGTTAAACACACATGTCAAACCCACACTTCCCATTACAATATGGTTTGTTGGCTTGGGGTGGTACTTTCTCCACATATAAGGAAAAGGTGGAGGTTGCCCAGAGAACGGCGCTAAAAGTAATTCTCAAAAAGCTATGGAGGTACCCATCAGATATCCTGTTCTCTGAGCTTAGAGTTCCACCAGTACCTAGACTATATGCAGAAGCTTTACTGCTTCATGCTTTTAAACAACTTAGAATCTCAACTTTCACTCCTATAGTGCATGTACATAACACAAGGAGGCGGGAAATAGGAGATATTTTAAATATTAAAGTAAATTTGCCGCTCATGAAACACTCTCCCCAATATCTGAGTATTAAAATTTATAATGAAACGCCAATTAATATAAGACAAGTACTATTTGCCGCACGGTACAGGAGTGAAATTCGGAAATGGTTGGACAATCTTTCCAACAGCGGTCTAGACGCAATGGTTTCGGCCTAGTTTTATGTCCCCCTCCCATCACGATATCTCCATATACTTCCTCTTTCTAGTATAACTGCTATACTTTCATTTTTACATATTTATAACATATGCTATATTTTTCTCCTTTATTCCTCATTCTACTAAGTAGGTAATTCTATATTACTAACCTTTTTTACTAACCTTTACTAACCCTTTTTTACTAACCTTTTTTTTACTAACATTTACTAACCTTTTTCTACTAACCCTAGTATCGTATCGTATTGATATCCGTGCGATCTAAATAATTGCATTTGTCATTCAATTTGTAACAAATAAATAAATATACATATGTACACTTTTTTTTTGAATTGCACAGATACCTTTACGAACGTTGCTCTAGCCCTCCACTTTGACAAGAGTTCTTATAGTGGGGGGCTCTCCGCAACTCTTATCCATTATCATTGATATATACATTTCTCTGTCCTGCTTGATATGCCTTCCATCCGTGCAGACACGAGTTTCTCATTGCACAGGGTGGATGGCCTATCAAGCAGTCATGCATATATTGTATTGTATTGTCGTTGCATTGTAAATTGGTATCAATGAAAATATTCTGTAATGTTTTGGAGAAATACATTTTTACTTTACTTTACTTTACTTTACCATTAAGTCGGCAAAGAGAAAAGCAACTACAATATTATTATGAAGTTGTCGTTGCAACTCGAAAGCGTTGAAGTTTATGTTAGGCCCACTTCGTTGTGTCGCTCAATAATCGCCGTATACCTCGGCTTCATGTCATTAACAATCAATCTCCTATACGATTAATTCCCAAGCAACTTCCGTCATCTTTGGCTGTCTTATATTTGTAGGGATATGAGGGAGGCAGGGTTTAGTCTGTTAATATATATGTTTTAGTATAGTCATTTGTGTAGCTTCTTGAAGAAAAAAACCTAAATTTACACTATGGAGAGGACATCGTTAAGCACACATGTCAAACCCACACTTCCCATTAAGTCGGCAAAGAGAAAAGCAACTACAATATTATGAAGTTGTCGTTGCTACTCGAAAGCGTTGAAGTTTATGTTACGCCCACTTCGTTGTGTCGCTCAATAATCGCCGTATACCTCGGCTTCATGTCATTAACATTCAATCTCCTATACGATTAATTCCCAACCAACTTCTTTTATCTTTGGTTGTCTTATTAATATGGTTTGAAATGAGATAGTCTAACAAGTTGTGATGGTATTCACCAATTAATTCGGTCGGTTTATTTCTGGTCATGCTTCTATTTCAATCCGAGTATTAATTATTTCTGACTTTTAAGTGTATGATATTGATTTGGCTGTTTATACAGTTTTATTGGTTTTCTAAGTATGGAACGGGTTTGTGGTTTTGTTTGGGCTGTCAGTGCAATTTGTTTTGTGAGCGTATGATGCCAAAAACGGCTTTTCAGATCTGATATGTAGGATTTGCAAAAAGAAGACTATTTGCTTCAATAGTAAAAGGTAGATAGGAAAGGTAAAGAAATTCAAAACCTATTTGTTTCATTGCCTGTAGAACAACCTCCTCGAAGCAAAATATTCTTCTCCTCATGCATTTCTTCCTAAATTGTTTGGGCTGTCTGTGCAATTTGTTTTGTGCGGGTTTAAAACGCCAAAAATGCTTTTCAGATTTGATATATGTAGGATTTGCAAAAAGAAGACTAATTGCTTCAATAGCAAAAGGTAGATAGGAAAGGTAAAGAAATTCAAAACCCATTTGTTTCATTGCCTGTAGAACAACCTCCTCGAAGCAAAATATTCTTCTCCTCATGCATTTCTTCCTAAATTGTTTGGGCTGTCTGTGCAATTTGTTTTGTGCGGGTTTAAAACGCCAAAAATGCTTTTCAGATTTGATATATGTAGGATTTGCAAAAAACCATTTGCTTCAATAATAAAAGACACATGGGAAAGATAAAGGTATTCAAGACATATTTGTATCATTACCCGCACAGAACCACCTCCTCGAAGCAAAATATTCTTCTCCTCAGACATTTGTTCCTAAATTATTTAGTGTGACAGTGCAATTTGTTTTGTGAACGTATGAAACGCCAAAAAAACTTTTCAGATCTGATATGTAGGATTTGCAAAATGCCATTTGCTTCAATAGTTAAAAACACATGGGAAAGATAAAGGTATTCAAGACATATTTGTCCTGCACAGAACCACCTCCTCGAAGAAAAATATGCTTCTCCTCAGACATTTGCTCGAAAATTGTTTGGGCTGTAAGTGCAATTTGTTTTGTGTACACGCATGATGCTAACTGATGATCTGATCTGTGGGATTCGCACACAGAAGACTCTATTTGCTCCAATGCTAGATGGGAAATATAACATATGTATTCAAAACCAATACTTGTTCCTTGTACCCACACAAAACCAAAAGCTACAAATTTCACAGTAGAGGATAAAAGTAAAAAAGTAAATTCGTGTCGGGGTGGTACTACCCGTGGTACAGGAGTTTTCAGGTTGCATCAACAGCCTCCTGTTTAACTTATCGACAGTCAGGGAAGACTGCCGGGACCGCCGGCTTTACATGCCCTCCGAAGCATGGTAGTCAGAAGATAAATAATTGTACCACTAGAAAATTTTGGCATTCGGGTGGGACTCGAACCAGTCACCTTCTGGATGATAGTCCGAGTCGTTACCTCTACAGTAGAGGATAATCGTAGATCCTCTATATATATAGGTATTTCGGTTTCCTTCTACCCATCCACAGGACAACCTGTATAACATGTCCGGCATCTTATTTACAAGTGTCCAATAATTTAAAGTTGACGGATGATTCAGCGATAGACATCAGTCCCAAAACCTGTGCCTAAAAATGGTCAAAGAGACCCAACACATTTGTAACGGCATGTCGGACAAAACGATCTACAAGGTGCTAATGCAATGGAGCTCTGATTCGAAGCGATACTCGGCTGTATAGTGATGTATCACTAAACGCTGGGGAATCCATCATAACGCAGTACCGCGACTGTCTCGTTCGATTATATTCTCGATTGTACTGAGCGAGAGGAATAATTTTTTCAAATTTTTAAATTTTAATATTAATTTTTTCTTATTATGCATTTTCTAACAAAGATTGGCGATCATCATGGGAATTTGGGCCTTCCCGACAGCTGTCTTCAAAAGGGAAGTCGTTCTCACCACTACCTCAGTTTTTTCAACCAGGATGTTCTTCTTCTATCGGGAGCCCCCAGTCGTTTTACCTTCCCTTGAATTATTACATGCAGACGATATTTTTAGTTCCTCACCCCTCATGCCCGACTTTTTTTTTTTTTTTTCTGCGGGAGTGGAAAACTTGCAAACCAAGCACCTGTGCCTTTACTTGCCTTCTTTCATCACTGCCGTGATCGTTACATGTGTGAATCAGGATAGCAACCAGGTAGCGAGCAAGTGAGGGGTTAACTGAGCGTTCAACCTCGAGTAGGCCGCCCAGCCGACCCTCTAAAAACCACTTCCATCTCACGTCAGGAAGGGTCCTGTAGACGCTGGAAGAAAACGTTCATTACTTAAGGGATGGGATGGATAATTGGGAGGAACTCGGATGATGGTGAGAGAGCGGAAAGAATTTTAAGTGTAACAGTGCGGTAACTGGAAAGGCGCGGTTTGCCGTACTGGGGTAGAGTTCGAATGTGTAGCGTTAGCTAGTTTGTTCGCTTGAGTTAGTATGTTCGTTTGACAAGCCCGACATATGTCAGTTTCTGATTCTTGACGGTCAGCAGCAATCTGGCTTCTGGCTCCATTCGCTTCAGGACCTCACCATTAGGGACATGATCTCTCCTAGATATCCGCAGCATTCACATCCATATTTTAAATGCACTGATTCTGTTCCCCATTGCTATGGCGATCGTCCATTGCTCCATGCCATATAGAACGATTGGGGAACTCTACAAGGCGCTAATGCAATTCGAATTTATAATCGGGTGTACTAAACGCTGGGGAACAGTGGCGTAAGAGAATGGTAGCAAGTTACGCAAGGCGTAAGGGACTAAGGGCTCCCGGCCAAAGGGGCCCCTGCAGAAAGGAAAAAAAATTAAATTTTTGGAGATTTTCTGTTAAAATTCATAAAAATTAAAAAAAACTAATTTAAGAAAAGAAAATGAAAGTTTAAAAAACAAAAACTAACTTCGCGCCAGAAAAAATTGCAAAAGATTGTAGGGGGGCCCCACTGTTCTGCCTTGCGTAAGGGCCTCCCAAAATTTGTTACGCCACTGCTGAGGAATAATGTTGAACCGTGATTTTCTAGTTCGTTTATATTCTCGTTCCTGTAAATCCTTTGGAATCTCGAAATCAATAATTTCAACCATCACATAGCTTTCCTTATACTTATGTTCAATTTAAATAGGAAAGCAATAAACGACAATGAAGAACCAGTATAATCCAGGCTGATGGGCCGTGGTCGAAATGAAAGTGAAATGTATGTTCACTTTCATTCCGACCACGGCCCATCAGCCCGGGTTCTACTGGTTCTTCATTCGACTCTGAAAGCCTTTGCAGTTACAATAAACGACAATATTCGTATTGTAGAAATTAGATCGCATACCTTCACGAAAACCAATTGCAGACTAATTGAGAAAATAACAATTTCATTTATAAACTAAATGACTTATTTTCAAACCAGCCGAAATTTATGCTCGGGTCTCCTGATGGTAACTATATTTAAACATTGGACACACTTATATATCCCGACCACGTTACGAAGACATTCGTTAGCCTTTACTTCTTGTAATGTAGAAGAGTCATATTGGTCACATCTGGGGTAAGAAACATTACATTGGCAGTATAATAAAATTGCTCGCTTATTGACAGTTAATTTTGTATTATGTAATAATTAATTTTAAGGTGGGGGAGAATTAAAATAAACTAAACTAACGAGATGCCTTCGTAACTGGGTCGGGTTTCCGGGTCCTAGTAAAAAGCTCACCGATCAGCTTCTCTCTTTAAGTAGAGAGCAAGCTAGAAGGGTGGTTGGCACGCTTACGGGCCACGGCTACTTCAACAAACACATGCATAGGGTTGGTGTGAAAAACGACAGTAGATGCAGACTGTGTGAAGTTGAAGAAGAAACAGCTGAACACATTCTCTTTGAATGTGAAGCGCTGGGACAAACTCGACATCAAGCTCTTGGCCACCCTAGGTCTGAAGAGGAAACCATCCGATCTAATCCCATCACAAAAACACTAGAATTCATCAAAAAGACTGGTGTTATAAGATGGGCGTAGACGGCAAACGTGGAAGCAAAAGACCTTCTAGGTCGACGCTTATAGGAACTCAAACGAGTAGACCCCACGAAGGAAAAAAAAAAAAAAAACCGGGTCGGGTAGTACAATTTCATAGACTTTAATAAGAATTATGGACTACACGATACACAATTTCTTCTTCAGGAGGAAAAACGATGGCGACCTACAAAACCGATACCTGGTTGCAAACTACAGCTGCTCCGCCGGCTTCCAGCTCAAGAACAAAAATAACAGCCGTATGTTCTGCAGTGGTCGAAAATGGGTTGGATCCAAGCCTAAGTGCATCAAACAGAATGGTAAGTGATTTAATTTAATACTATAATAAATAATGGTTTAAGTAAAATTAAGTAAGAACTCACAACTAGGGGTTTCATCCATTTCCATTTACCGCCCCCCCCCCCTAACAATTTTTGGGCCATCGGCAAACTGGTATAAGTCATCGATGTCAACCTACACCGGCTACAAGCTGTGACAAGCTTACCATTGGCGCAGTGTAACAGGTGGAAGCAAGGCCGTAGCCAGTTTTTTTTTTTTTTTTGGGGGGGGGGTTTCAGAAATTTCATTGGATATTACATAGTAGTTTTTATTTTTCCTCTCAAAATCCGATTCTATCTAATGTCAAGCCATTTCAATTCGGGGGGGAGGGGGGGGGTTGAACCCCCCATGAACCCCCCCTTGGCCACGGCCTTGGGTGGAAGCATGACCAAGTAAAGATACGATTCAAAAAAGCCAAATAATAAATGTATGTATAAAAATGAAGGGGAATTCGATTTTGTACAAAAACCATACTACAAATATGAAATTTGACTGACCTACACATATTATGGCACAATTATGTGAAGAGACCCGATCCGAGTACTTATTCAACACTTGAACGTAATAACAGTGATTGGGGCGTAGGTGCGGCTAACATGTCTCAATGTATTATAGATAATGCCGCTAAATTGCAAGTATACAAGACGGTGATATATGAGGCAGCCACAAAATGGTATTAATCGGTATGGGGCGGCCTGGAAAGAATTTTATTGTTTTAAGCAATTTGTCTTGCAGGCCGCTGCGCCCATTACATGTATTACTCGTTTATGTACAAATTTATTACCGTTATCTAATTAACATGTTCCCCGATATACCATATAAAGTGTATTAATAGGCTAGTGATTTATTACATTACTTTCTTCGAAAGATAATAGATATGGCGGCCAGTTAACGGGGTGAGGTTAAAAAGGTTTTTGCATTTTGCTTTTTTCAACCCCCCATTACCCCTGCTTAGGGGCGTACAGAAAAGGGTTTCTCCTTAACTACCATGTCGATGGAAGGGGAACTCCCTTGGAGAAAGCGTTAAAAATAAATGAGTAAAATCAGAGGTTTCTATACATTTTTAAATTAGAGAATAAATGGTATAAAATATATTCCCGCAATGGAAATTAAAATGTTACACAATACCTAGCCTATTTGCCTTGGGATACCACCCAGGAGGAGATGAGTGGGGGGGGGGGGGGGTTCCCAAACTTAGGGTTTGTCGGGTCTGCCCACTTATTTCGATTAGCAGGCTACAAACAATTTCATGAATGTATCCGATAAACCTCTTTAGTCGCATCACTAAGTAACTTAGTAAGTAATCGCATGGCTCTTAGAGACAAGTACAAGCACGGCACCGAAGCCAATTATGTATTAGCCTAATGTCCGATATCTCGATTTTTTTTATAGCAAACAGAATGGCATACCCGGTGAAATCAACCATTTCAATAATTTCTTCTTTAAGCAAACCTGTCAGCCTGGTGGGTGGGGGGAACAGTTTTCTTGGGTGTCCAGTTTTCATAAAGTTTGCCCACTTACGATAGGTTTTCGAACCGGGTGGTGTTTCATTTGGCACTCCCCCCCCCCCCCCCCCGGGAGGATTGTTTTTATAGTTTGTCGGCAAAAAATTTTGATTTTACAGGCGATAACTTTATTAACAAAACTGGAAAAAGGGGGACCGGCGATTTTTTTTTAGATAAATATCTAAAAAAAAAAAAATTGCTATTTTGCTAAATTTGGGAGGGGGGGGGTCCAGACCCCGCTGACATGACGGAATGGCAGGGTGGAACCTCTTGTGCGAAACTCTACACACCATGCGATCGGAGACGTGTCGTAACTCAACACGGGTACTACGATAGAGAGGCGACTGAAGAGGTCAATCGGATACAATCATTAAATTGTTTTGTATGAATGTATGATAAACCTTTTTAAAAAAGAAAAAAAAAACTTCTACCAACATCCAATAGTCTGACCAAATGACCAAACACAAACGCCCTCAGACCTCACAATAGAGCCAACCACACTTATTAAAGGAGCCAGACAGAGAGATAGGGCAGCCATCTGAATAGTAGAGCCCATCTCTCACTGTCAGACAACAAATCTGCATGATACTAACACCCACAACTGTCCTGCGCACAAGATTCATGCCCGTCACTTTTCCATAAATCCAAGATGGCCTCAGGCCGAGTGCAAATCATGGCTCGCCACCTCACTTCTTCAAAATATACAATATACAACAAATTGACTTTATATTGCAAATGTCAAGTTTTATAATGAATGCATTGAAATGTAATGCAGTCTGGCAATTAGTCGCATATGTAGCCACTTGCTGCCCGACTTGATATGCATTATTTGCATTCTTCTTGTTGTATATGTACCTATAGAGTTGTAGGCTATAATGAAATAAATCTCATTTCTTTGTTATAACATTTATGTACTTATTTTTATTTGCTTATTTATTGCTTTTCTGTCATACGTTAGTATAAGGAAAGCTTTGTGATGGCTAAAAATTTCGATTTTGAGATTTCAATGGATTTGCATGTCCCAGGACCCCCAAAAATAGTTTTTTTTTTCTTTTTTACAAAATGTCCACCTATTGGTACTTCGATTTGCGGGTATAAATCACACGATGGAATTTGATTGAACTTCGGCATCTACAACTTAACAAAATTATTTCTCATGGGTATTTTTTCATTCTTGGATAGCTTCGTTTTTGGGAGAAAAAATTAAATTACTCGTGTTTCCGTGGTAGTATTTCATTTTAATAAAAAAAAAAATTGTGTTTTAGTAAAACTTCTTATAAACTATAACTAGAATATTAGTAAAACCCAAATAATCGTTTAAAAAATATCTTTGTCTAAGAAACCCACCCAGGGTTTTATACTGAGTGAGTTTCTTAGACAAAATTAATTTTTTAACGATTATTTGGGTTTTAATAATTCTAGTTATACAAGTAGTATAGTAGTTATAACAAGTTTTGCTGCAAAATTGAGTTTTTGTATGCTTATCGTTTTTGGGTGCTTTATCCTCCCAAAAAACCATAACAAACGCCGTGCCCAGGGGGGTGGTCCATGGGGTCTGGACCCCCCCCCCCCCGAAATAAATTTTTGCATGTAAACCTGTATGGTTTGAAGAATTTGTCCATTAATTCATTTATAAATTACTTTAAAAAAAAAAAAAAATTGGATCCCCTCCCCCAAATCATAACCTGGGCATGGCCTTCAATGGCTCCGTCATGTTTCTTTCGTTCACAAAATTAATGTGTTAAAAGAAAGAAAAATTGCCTTTCCATATGGGCGAATTTTTGGTCTTTCGGCCCGCTCTTACAATTAACCCGCATGTTTGAGCCACTATATTGATATAAACCAAACGCATTAGACCACAAACAATGGCTTTCTTCTTCCTTATGTGCAACTTCTAGCAAATATTAGCGATCATCATGGCAATTTGTTCCTTCGAGACTGCTGTTCTGAAAAGCGAAATCGTGCTCAGGCCAAACCACTACGACAGATTTTTCAACCAGGATGTTCAGAAATTTCATTGGATATTACATAGTGTTTTTTATTTTTCCTCTCAAAATCCGAATCTATCTCGTATCAAGCCATTTCATTTCGGGGGGGGGGGGGGGTGGTTGAACCCCCCCTTGGCTACGGCCTTGTGTATTCAAATGAAGGTGATACCGGTTTTGACAAATTCCTGATAGTGGTATTTCTTGTGAAATTTGATTTTGCACACCTATACGCCCCCCCCCCTCGGTTGTTACTGAAGACTAGACAGTAGGGGCTACCTAATTAGTAGAACTGCTTTATTGATTCCAACCAGTCTTGTATCGTATACCTGTAAGCCTGTTATAATAGGCTCCCTACCATTAATCGGCCATCTTCAATAACACCCGTCAGCCCAGGCTATTTTCTTGTCAAATTTGATTCCTTTATCAATGGTATTGGTACTGTTAATCAGACAATATGGCTCTCTAAATAACCCAGGTTCAATAAGCCATCTTAAGGTTCGTTGTCTGTGGCTGAAAGAGATTCTTGTCTGATTTGAAGTATACACCGATGGGTTGGCTTACAGAAATAAGTTATAGATAGACTTCGTCCGATTTACTTGTAAAGATAAAAATGGCAAGATGGCGCGGTCATGTAGCCATTAGCTTTTTTTCACCTGTCGGTGAAAGCAAATTAAAGCACCCACTACGGCCGGCGGGAATTTTAATGCTTTAGATGTGTGGCAAGATGTTTCGGCAAGAGAGAAGTCGAACGGAAGACAGAGTCCAACAAGCCATCTTGAAGCCGATTCTCCTCTATGGGAGCAAAGCAGGACACCTACAACAAGCCACCTGAGTAAAATAAATGCGACTCAGTTGTAGTTCCTAAGACGGATTGCTGGTCGAACAAGGTGGGACCGAATCCGAAATGACCGCATCAGACAAGACCTGCAAGTGGATTCCATAGAGAGAAGAATGGAGAACAAGCAGCTGCAATGGTTCGGCCACGTCCAAAGGATGGACGAGAACAGGACCACCCGGAGGTTGGCGGAAGCAAGGCCGCAAGGTAGAAGACCCATCACTAGACCGAGGACAACCCTCGAGGAAAAAGAGGGAAAACAATGGCCGAGCTGAAGGCGTTAGCGCCCGACCGGGGCGAGTTAAGGAAATGGTTCCGAGGCGACCCCCCCCCCCCCCACGCGCTGCGCACGCGACATTAAGGGGGAAGCAGAAGAAGCAGATGTGTGGTCGTTGGGGTGGGTATCAAACATTGACGATTCGTCTCATGGTCCATTTTTCTACCAACCGGACAAATTCAGCACATATTTTGTAATGAAATACGATACAAAATTCCCTGAAAATGCAAGTTTCTTTTTTTTTTCTCCTAATAACTGTGGGTCCCAAATGTCTTGCGGTGAATCAATAAAATCTAAATTTACACTCGAATTATATAACCGAAATGTAAGATAATGCGTAGTAGGTGGTGGTTTAAGTGAAACTGCTACATTTAGCTTCCAGTCCAGGAGATTCATGGTAAAAGATCTGATTCCAACGCGTTACTTCCAATTGCACCAACTTGAAGTAAAAAGTTGTTTTGCAATGCATGCGGCATGCCCCATCGTGCAATGCAACCCTTGGCTCGAATTACCATGGATATCAGCAACCTGACCTGTCATAGTATTTAACCAGGTTAGGTTAAATAAAAACAGGTTCAAGCGGCGATTCATGCCATCTCATATTAAACTAATTTGTGCCTATAACCCTACGGGGGTAGTTGTAAATTTTAACATTAAATTGACTTTAGTCAGGACATGCAGAGTAGTGGTACAGACTCCGACTTTCACCCGAAAGGTTGTTGGTGCGAGTTCCACACTTGCAAGACGGGGAGTGGCGTGTAAGAAGCAACGCCAAAATAGACGCAATACTCAACGGGGAAGACATAGTCCGGTTTCTAAAATCGCAACGCCGAAGATGGCTGGGACACGTCGTAAGAATTTCAGACGACCGCATGCCGAACAAGATTTACAAAGCAAGCATGACAGGAAGACGGCTGGCGGGACGTCCTCGAAAACGCTGAAAGGATGAGTTTGAAACTGAAGTTCGCGAGTTGGGAGTCCGCAGATAGTGGAGCGTTGTACAAAACCGAGATGACTGGAGGAGTGTTGCCGATGGGCCAAAGCCCATCAAGGGCTGTACAGCCAGAAGAAGATAAAGAACCTGACTATGAATCTTGTCAATGTACGGCGGACTACACGTTGGGCTGCTAGTAAACAACAAGCAAGAAGTATTGGTAAATCGAAAAAATGGCGATGTTTAATGCGAAAATCCAAAAGTCCTACTTAAGTCAAGTCTGCACAACTGCACAAGGAAATTTTGCTTCAAGCATTTTTCCAGCTGTCCTAATAAGGGCGACCCGCCACTGGATGATGTACAAACCATGACTGAGGTAGGCTAAATAAAATATCCAAGTCCATGAACTAACGACGCGGGGCACGGCCGAAACGTATCAAATTCCCGAGCCATGTCTCGCCAATCAAACCCAGTGGAGCGGTCAACATCCCTGTGACCTATCCACAGCATCGCGCCTGTAAATTTCCTCATATTGACCCCTTGGAATCCGTTGGCATCTTGTTACCTCTCGTGTCTGTCCATCCTGCTGACAAATACGTTGGCAGTACCGGGCTGACAATGTCAAAGGTGGGCAGCGCCAGCACTGGCTTGTGCTTCTTGATGTATGAGGCAGTTTCCAAGTGATGTCTTCATTTAGGTAGGTGGTAGCGGAATCGCAACTCGTGAAAGAGCATTGGCCAAGGGCTTGGAATTTTTGCCCTTTTTACTGGGGTAGATTGGAGGGTTACACTCGAAACGTATCAAATTCTCGAGCCATGTCTCGCCAATCAAGCACAGTGGAGGGTCAACATCCCAGTGACACAGCATAGCGCCTGCTTATTTTCTCATATTGACTCGGATTCAGTTGACATCTTATTACTTCTATTTACTGTCCATCCTGCTCTGACACATAGTATTGGGCTTTTTCATGTATGAAGCAGGTTCTAGTGATGTCGTTATCTAGGTAGGTTGCAGAATAATGACACATGGTCATAGAAACTATCTTATAAACAGATAAGAAAATAAATAGTAGTTATTGCAAATTGCCGATATCCAGTCATATATAAGCAATAAGATTGGATGAATAATACGGGTCAAAACGGGTAAAAGGGTAGGCTTTAGAACAATGTCCAACATTGGGGGAAAATGTATTTAATTTCTAACCCGAAATCGAAAAACAACGTAAATCTGGAGTAAATAGAATACTATATTTAACATCTGTGATGCAATTTACATTGGACAGACGGGGAGAAATTTCAGTGATAGAGTAAGAGAACATAGAAGTGATAAGGTTAGGAATATAAGTAGGATTTTGCTAGGCATATTTCAAATTCCGGCCGTGAAAGCCTTTGCAGTTATATTGCTAAAAAACGTGCTAATTCGCAATATATTTTGAAAATCTTTAAAGATAATATGCCAATTTCTTTGGCTAAAAAATTCCGCCTGATGGCTGTACCAACACACCTGTGCCTTTTTTGGGCACAGAGCTCCCTAATTCGTTACCGCATAGCAGCACCAATTTGTATACAACTGCAAAAAGCCGGGTGTCCCCTAAACGAAACACTAAAAGCATCAATATAGAAATAAAATAGTTAGTAGAGGCTGTTAAAGATGTAAACGCAACAATTAATAATGGATTCGGTAACTAATAGCCGAGAGCAATTAAATTCGAGTTGGTAGAGCCTCACCGGTCCTTATGAATAGATGAGGTATTCGATATATACGACCGCCATGGTTCTATTCTTAATGATCGCAAGTTCAGTGCCATATATGGGCCGTGAGTCGCAGATATTGCTCAAGGGGGAAGTGAGAGGAAGAAAAGGGCTCCTTTATGATGCATATTAAACTATTAAAGTCTTACCGTTTGGTTAGAACAATGTTCATTATTGCAAGATGAGTCATTTGATGTCGTTATACAGTAGAAATGAAATTAGAGCTCTTGACACTCAGAGTCATTGTATTGTGAATGTTGGCTACCCTGACTTTAAGTTGGCTGCCTTGTTCGAGGGCGCGAGACACCTTATTAAATGAAGTAAACAAACAAACAAAATAAGATACTTTTTTAATCAATTTAAAGATAGCATTTCTAACACATTGCCTATTGGCTACATGGACAGGCTGACCAACAGATTTACGAATATTTTATCTTACCAAAATATAGTTGGTTTGACTAGCGGTTTTTAAACGCTGGAAGGATGAGTTGGAAACTGACCTTCGCGAGTTGGGTGGTGGAACGCTGTTCAAAACCGAAAAGAATGGAGGAGTGTTGTCGAGCAGGCTAAAGCCCATCAAGGGATGTGGAGCCAGAAGAAGAAGACTAGCGGTTCTCAGGCTGCAGCCCCCTCTCGAATTATTTCACTTTACACTAGATAGAATTGAACTTTCCAGACATACGAAATTTAACTATCTTGAAGCCTGAGGTGTGGGGAAAATTACACAAAATGGGGAAACCCACACTTACAACACGTGGCAAAGGGAAGACCTTGTAAGGCCAACACCACGCACAGCCAAGTGTGAGCGACTGGATCCTATACTACAAGGTTTCGCCTACCTTAGAAAACTCCCGATTGAACTGAGAGCGGTGAGAAATGCTACTAATTTCCCTAAATTACTCAGAGACCATCTCATAGAGAAAGCTTTCTGCACTGTCACTGAGGCACTAGCACAATGACAATGACAGAACTATCTGATTTTGACGAGATTTTGACTATTTTACTTTATAGGTACTTTCTTGTCGATTACTTGATTGTATAATTTAACAGATATATATTATATACGTATACCTTTTTTAATTTTTAAAAAACTACATACTACTCCTTAATCATCTCCTTTTTTTCCCCTTCAGTTTTATATTCCATATAATTTAAGTTACATTACTATTACCTACATCGTTAACATGAAAAAAAGACTTTATGGTCTTATTGTTCGCCAATTGTACTATTGCAATAAAGTCATTATTCATTCATTCATCATATAGGATCGCAGCCCTCCCCGAGAAAAAATCCTGGTTACGGGCTAGGCGGTTCTCAACCATTTTCGTAACGCGATCCCCCAAGGAGAGTGAAAAATATTCCGCTACCAATTCCAGCAGCCGCAACACAATTTAAGGAACAGATTTCTAAATATTTTGTAAACAAGGAATGGCCGTGTATTATTGACAAAATTATTTAATTTTAGTTTTATACCAAGGCTCGTTGTTTATGGTCAGTAATTTTTTGAGATACAAGGTCGCTACTCTTAAACTCAAGACAAGACTTTCTCAATTTTAATCAAATTTAAAATTTTAATGTGTTGAGCACTCAAAAGTACTTTAAAGTACGAAAAGTAGGTTCTTGGTATATCGTGTATTTCTACGGATTCGCCACTCTCTCTGTCCCTCCCTTTTCCCCTGATTTGGCACTAGTCCATAAACCTTTCGAAGCATCTTACGTGCCCACCTTTCAAGCAGCTCCTATCTATGTATATATAGTGTACATGCATTATTGTGCGTCTGGCGGCTCCGCAAGCTTCATTGATCGCTGTGAACTCACAATATGCCTGACAACCACTGTCACAGGGCAACCGGAACCAATTCTTTTAACCTCAAATCTTGACAGTTTTATAGTGTCAATACTTATCAATACAAAACAATCAGTAAAGTAGCTAAGCTTTAAATGCAAGCCAAAATATAATACACACATGGACCATCTGCTATCCTGACCTTAACTGTGCACAGTTCAATACACTATTATTATCATTGCTATGAATGCCATTTTAAAACTTGTTGGTAAATATTTAGGCGGCCATTGTCGTATCTCCAACTGTACGGTCATCCTAGCATTGTAATACATTTCAGAGTAACCATTCAGACTATTTTGTGTCTGTGGTTCCTTTATGCATTCATATGATTAGGGCATTAGATTATCATGTCGAAAGATTTTTATCATCGTTAGCCTTCCTTCATGCAAGCATTTTTTAATATTTACCACCCACTCTGATTATAAGTTCTAGTTTGGTTGACATATCATCAGTTGCAGTCCATACCATTTCAGGAGATTTTTACAAGAAATCGAGGGACTTCTTCGTTTATGTTAGTAAGTTACTAAGATAACAAATAACTATGTTCGGTTAAGTATTAAGGCAAATGGCTGGAGAAAGAAATAGAGGGTCTTTCTCATAAAATGTAAATTAAAAAGATGATACCGATTAAAGAGATTATTCTTTCAATTGATGAAATTAGTACGTTTCATGAAGTATAAACAAACACGGAGAAGAGAAAGACCAAGAAAGAGAACCGGTCCGAGTTCACTCGAACATGCTTTCCAATTTATCAAAATTATTAGATAGAGAAAATTAGTAATTTTATGGCAAATATTTTTCCTATGGTTAAATTTCCGATATCTCGGGGGGGGGGGGGAGGGGGCGGTTGTCCACCTGACGTCACTGGAAGTGAGGTAAATTCTCGATAGGTCAAACAAACACATTAATTACCACACAGCAATAATGGCAGGGCATGCAATGCATTTGAGCGCGAATTTTCTATCATTTTTTTCAAAAAATAATTTTTTGGGCAAAACCAAATATTTTTTTGGGAAAGCAACCTATCCGGTTTCGTTACTCAATTTAACACCTAAAACATGCTTGAAGGTAGAAATCATCGATAGAAAGGTTTCGCATTTTTTAGTCATTTTTTCATTAAAATTTAGTTATTTTTATTTTTTTACCCCCAGAAGCAAACTATCAAGGGGCAAGCGACCCCCCGCATTTTGTCAACATTAATAACGACTACAATCTACGAGAATTTAAAAGAAATCGTTGGAGCCGTTTTTGAGAAATAATTTTTTTAGGCGTTTTTTTGGAGTTTTTTGAAAATAAAACCCCCCCAAATTGAGTTAGCCCCAAAAAAAAATGGTCCCGAGGTATGATTTTTGTGAACCTAGATGCCAAATTTCACTCAAATCCACCGAGTAGTTTGCCCGGAAATCGACGAACAGACAGACCGACAGACCGACAGACCGACCGACAGACAGACATTTTGTAAAAACCACTTTTTTGGGTTCCTGGGACCTCAAAACGTGTAAATCCGTTGAAATCTCGGAATCGAAAATTTCGACCATCACAAAGCTTTCCTTATACTACGTATAAATTGGAAAGCAATAATAGAAACCAGGTTGAGGACGATCTCAAAACAGTGGGACTGATTACCAGAGGAAGTGTTGAACAATCAGAAGTGGGAGGGAGTGGAAGACGTTCACGCATAACACCCGGGCACTGCAACTGATTATTGATGACGATGATGTTAAGCCACGCAATCTATAAAAGAAATAGATGGAAGAAAATGATGTACAGTATAACTCTTACAATGCTGAGGTCTGAAAATTTATTGGCCTGCCCCCCCCCCCCCCCCTTCAAATGAAATCTTGTTGGATCCTCCTAATGGTTGTGGATGAGGAGGTTTCGGGGAGCACAGACTGTTATCAGTATAGCTGAAATACTGGGTCTACCCAAGCTAAGCGACACCCGGGAAGAAATGGACAGAAAACACCCCAGCTCTCGTCAATAGCAGAGGTTCACCAGATTGTGTGTTGTGTTGGGCTGCAAGAAAGCTGATAGCGGAACCCTAATGCAAGGGCGTAATTTAAAAAAAAAAACAAAGCTAAGTATGCAATTCCTTTGGGTGGGGTGGGCCCACATAAGCTAAGTGAGGAATATTGAATGGGTCCCCGGATCCATGTTGCTATGTTGTTGATTTCTCCCTCATGCCGGTTATGGATAACAGACAGCTCTGTAAGGGATGCAACATGCAACACGTACTTCCGAATTGGCAGACTACGCGCGCGGCTAGGGCGGCAAATTTTAGAAGCGGCAAAATTTTGGGGGCCGGTAAATAGTTTCAAAATAAAATTATTGCATTTAGCATAACAGAGATCCAATTAGGAGTCAGAATCGCGTTTTACGTGAAAACGGCGCAACAGAAATGTCAGTAAAGAATGGTCCAAAAAGTTATTGGGGATTTGTTGATGCAGCAGGCATTTGCCGATATCTCTTATATACATAATCAGCTGTCAATGCATGTATTGGGGTAATCTTAGCGACATCAGCGAGGGCACTGATAATGGGGGGGGGGGGGGGCAAACTCCGTTGCCTAGAGGCGGCAGATACTTAAATACGTCCCTGGATGCAACTGGTCCGCGAATTCTACTCCCCCATTCCATTTCTTCTCAATGTAATCAAAAACCTTCTTGGCCTGTCTCGCTGGATCGGCGTGTCTATGAATAGCGGCCCAATGGCAAAATTCTGGATTTTTAATCAGATCATAGTGGTAATTAAAATGTAGAAACAAGAGTACCGTACGATTTAACCGTGTTTCTGATATAAATATTACAGGAAACACTTTACATTCGCTGCGCAATCGTAAATTACAAGCATTGCTTGATGCTGGAGCAATGACATGACCCCAGATTCTTAGACAGATACAAAAACATGATTTTAAATGTTTCATTACATCAAACGCTGGTCACGACAGACCAATATCTTGATTTGTTGGCCACTATAACAGAATCTAGCCGGAAATAATAAAAAAAATCTAGCATCTCATCAAATTCTAGGAATTGTACGGTTGGATGAATACTGCTTTTGAAGCGCCCAGAAGCCAAGGGGTGCATGTGACATTTTTTGCGTTTTGGAGTTAAGTGCACCATGTTGTTACTCTAGCTGCTCTTTATCCTAGAAACCAACTGGAACATCGGGATCTGTCATTTTGGCAATGCTAGAATTCATGGAAAAGGGGTATATTTATACATTTTCAATTGACTTAAGAGCTTTAGCCTCAATTATCTTGAATGGTTATTATTGTCACTTGCACTCCACTTGCCTCTAAGTTCATTTGAATTTACGGGTGAAATTATTTGAATTAAGGCTATATGCGATTTAGGGAGCACGGGAACATTAAATCCCAAAATTTCAATATCTGCAAGTCTGAGATTTCGAAATAGGCAACCCCGGGATTTTCGGGGTTGAAATAAAATACAGTAATTGACATAAATATAATTTAAGTATAACAATAAAGAAAATATAATATATGCTTTTAAATGAAAATTGAAAACAATCCTCGTACGCGTATCTTCCAGTAGACCATGACTATAATAGGCCTGCTAAGACTATATATAATAAGCGGATTTAGTGGAATAAAATTATCTGGATTTCTTATTATATATTGGTTTTAATAGTGTTAATAGGCCTCAGCTGCAGGCTACTAGCGGGGTCGTAGGTGGCGGTTAGCGAAAAGGCCACCCTCGGCAAATATACATATAAGTGTGCGCACTTTCTACGCCTATCATAACTATCGCCAATCGGTGTTAGTTGCGGCCACATTATATGCACTTAAAAAGTACAGGAATAGTTTTTTTCTATTAATTACATGAGCCCTCAATTACAGCTCTACGATTAATATTTCCTGTGCATTTTGAATTTGAACCTGGTGCCTTAGAAGCGCACCAATACTGACTGAAAATGGTAAATCAATAAAACGTATTAACATAACCGCACCAGACGATACAGAGAACATGGAAACCCTCTAACAGTCATCCCCCAACGGCCGAGTGTCAAATATATAACTGATAACTGTGTTAATGTGTGCACCTCCTTAATTACCGCGCTATTATCGGTGTCCGGGCGCCGCCATTTTCAATTCAGCCATATATGGTTATCAATAAGTCGGTTCAACCAATGACTTTAAGTATTTAGACGAAGTTCCTCCCATGCAGTGGGTTTTTGATTCACATTAGTGCTTTTGTTTGGGAGCTGGAATAAGCGTTTTCACCCTGCTGAGTTTTATAGTTTCCCGTTCTTAACAACCAGCAGCAGCTCGGTTTCTTCATCCATTCACCTCAGAACCTCAGCATTAGGAACAAGGACAGGATGTGCGCGAAGCATTCGCCTGAAAATCCACGTTTCAAATGTCATACATGGTTTTCCGTAACTCTTTAATACTGTTAACTGTTTAAACCTATGGACTAATAGAGGTTCCTCATTCTTCACCATTGCTCCATCTGGATGTTGTGCAGAAAAATGTCCGGCAGCCGGGGTTTCCACCTACCAGGTCTGCCGGGAAAATACTCCTTTTATCTCTATGCGTCTCAAACCACAATGATCCGGTTCATAGACTAAGCCGCTAAGTTACTTCCACACAACGCATCTAGTCATTCTACATCATTGGCTTATTCAATAAACCGCCATATACGGCTATCCATAACTCGTGCGCAGTTTTTCCGCTCGGCCAAGCGTCCCATTGCCCCTTTGACTTCCCTAAATTGGTATAAAACAAATTAGGCAGGTGAACCCGATAAGATCGCATTCGTTGACGGAGTTTAAACTCTTTGGTGGCCCCAACAATAGGGCCACAGCCAAACGAATTGTTCTTTAACAGCCAGTTCCGCACCATGTTTGGCCACGGAACCGTTTTAAACAACTCGTATGGAAAAACAAATTATGGCATGTACATTGTGTTTGTTAAGTGACGGGATCCTGGTTACATTTGCACTTTGTCAAATCATTGTCTGTGATATTGTAGGCTTTTGAACTGGGAGGTCCCCGTTTAAGCGTTTTGCCAGGCAAGCAATTTCATGCAAAAAGAACCGGTACGAGGGAACCCGTACATGCTTTCCTATTTATCAATTAGTATAGGTACAGCAATACTTGTTCCATGGTAAATAATTGTCCCGTGGCAGCTACGTAGAAAATTGGCACCCCAGAGTTTAACCAAGGGTTAGTTGGACTTACATTGCCTGTTGTGTTAATAGTCATTAGAGGCACCCACTCCCGAAACGTTGCCCCTTTCCCCTTATAATGGGCTCGACCCTAATTGTTCGATGACCATGAGGCCCATGCCTCTAATGACTATTAACACAACAGGCAATGTCTGTCCAACTAACCTTTTGTTAAATAGTACTACACCATTGCCATTAACCTTTATAAATAGATTACCCCAGAGTTTGTTGTTTTTATTTACTTTTTATTTTTTATTTAATTAGTAAAGCAAGTTATTAAGGGTTAGGCTAATTTACGTTGAATAAGACTACTTCGTGCATCATACAATATAAAATGAAATTTTCGGTGTAGTAATTTTTCCATAAATTCTATTTTACTTGAAATTTTAGCCGCCAGTAATTTTTATGAAAGAACGTGCCAAAAATTAAATATTTCCTATTACATGAAGCATGATTGTAGTCTTCTGCAACTTAAATGAGCCAAATCTTAAATAACTTGTTTTGTTAATTAAATACAAATAAAAAGTCAATAAAAACAACGAATTTTGGGGTACCAATTTTCTACGCCGCATGTCCTCTTAAACTGAAATATTATAAATAAAAAATAAAGACCATATTAATAAAATCAATCTCTTTCATGTTTTTTCGAGACACTGATAGGATTAAAGGGAACAGCAAAGCTACTGACCCATAGCCAGTTGGCCGCGGGCCTTTGACGGTGCCCAGACTAGGTGTGTGGCCCCTCTTTGATAAATAAAGGGCCCGTGACAAGTTGCCCGTGTCATAGGCTCAAATATGGACAAAGACAACAAATTGGGAATGGACAATTTTTTTGCTATTTTGTTTAGCGGCCATTATATGATGCAACATACTAACCCGAGGTTTATATACACCGATAGGATACACAATAGATCAAATAAAAATTTGAGACACTAATCTTCCCGTAAGAAGGTGACCTGACCATGTTCATATTCATTGCTTTGTAGAACAGTGTGCGACTGACGGGAATAGTTTGAAATTTTTAAAACCCCAACTTTTAGTACATTTATGCATACTACACGTATAATAGTGTTTTTTTTTTGTTTTTTTGCCCTATGCAAACACAGGGCGGAAGATGAAGCTCTGAAATCACTGAATGCATTAAATTGGCGATTCAGCTATTATCTCGTCTTACAACCCGAATACTCGAAAGATTACTATTTCGACATATCCAAAAATATACTTGCGGCCAATTAGTTCTCGCCACAACCACATATAACATGTAAGGGACAAAATTTGGTCCTTCAATGCACGCTTACCTCAGGGTTGAGACGTGATACGGCGGTAGAATTGCAAAGATAGTTTGGACAGGTTGTTAGCAATGGCGGATCCACGGAGGGGGGCGGGGTCAGGGTGGTCATGACCCCACCCCCTAAATAAGTAAATTAATAAGATAGTAAAAAAAATCCATTTCGGCTCTGGCCGATCAGGAGTAGGGAGATTCCGCAGACCCTGATTTTCCTCTACGCTACCTACGCTATAATATAGCGTAATAAAAAATAAAAAATACGTCATTATTTTCCCGACCACAACATCAACACACAAAACCCTCTTGTGTTCCAAATTTCGAACCACAATGCCGACTATGAACTTTTATTTATCAAATTATTTTCACTTTGCCTGGATGCCATCTTAAAATGGTTGATTTGTTGTAAAAAGTGTTGATTAACATTATTGTAGTTAATAATACGGACTTTCAGTCAGAATTTATCCACCCTTGGTTGTTAGCCTCCTCCCAGAAACCTAATACTTGGTTCCTGGAGAATGAAGGGCTAAAACTATGAACGGTTGACTACATAAGCCTTGGTACTGGCTGTCACTAAAGCCATTAAAAAAAGATGTCAATGCATCAAAGTGCTCTGGAAAATTTCTTTTAAGGAATGCGATGGTTTTGACAACTCTGCGATCAATATTATATAAGATAAGATACTTGATTTTTACACTTTCTACCTCCGATTGCCTCTTCCTATTTCAGGTGAAATTTGATTTTTCCCACCTATTAGCCACGCCCCCCTCCCCAGTTACCTCTTAACCTTAGAAATACAATGAATCAACTTCGATGGCCAGGTGGTAGAGTACTTGTACTTGTGCGAGTCTCTACACGACATGTGATCGGAGACGTGTCGTAGTAACTCAACACGGGCACTAACCGTCAGAGGCGACTGAAGAGATTAATCGGATGCGTACTTTAAATTGTTTGTACGCGATTAACCTTTTTGCTTTCCAATTTATACGTAGTATAAGGAAAGCTTTGTGATGGTCGGAATTTTCGATTCCGAGATTTCAACGGATTTACACGTTTTTGAGGAACCAGGAACCCAAAAAAGTGGTTTTTACGAAATGTCTGTCTGTCGCTCTGTCTGTCTGTATGTCTGTCTGTCTGTGCGTCGATTTCCGGGCAAACTACTCGGCCGATTTTGATGAAATTCGGCATGTAGGTTCACAAAAATCATACCTCGGGACCCTTTTTTTAATTTGGGGCTGACTCAATTTGGAGGGGTTTTATTCTCAAAAAACTCCAAAAAAAACTTCTAAAAAACTTATTTCACAAAAACGGCTCCAACGATTTCTTTTAAATGCACATATATTGTATTTGTTATTAATGTTGATAAAATGCGGGGGGTCGCTTGCCCCTTGATAGTTTGCTTCTGGGGGTAAAAAAATAAAAATAACTAAATTTTAATGAAAAATTAATAAATATAATTTTTCTGCGAAACCTTTCTATCGATGATTTCTACCTTCAGGCATATTTTAGGTGGTGTTGAATTGAGTAACGAAACCGGACAGGTTGCTTTCCCAGAAAAGTATTTGGTTTTGTAAAAAAAAATGTTTTTTGAAAAAATGATAGAAAATTCACGCTCAATTGCATTGCGTGCCCTGCCAGTATTGCTGTGCGGTAATGTGTGAATTTACCTCACCTCTAGTGACGTCAGGTGGGCAACCCCCCCCCCCCCCAGATATCGGAAATGTAGCCATAGGAAAATTATTTACCATAAATTACTCATTTTCTCTATCTACTAATTTTGATAAATTGGAAAGCATGTTCGAGTAAACTCGGACCGGTTCTTTAATAAGAGTCTTCTTCTGGGGTTACAATCTATCGATTGGTTTGCAGCAACTTGACTCTTCTTCTCCACTCCTCCCTGTCTTCCGCGATCCTTTTCATTTCCCAGTAGGTCCCGCACTCCATGTCCGCCATTACGTCCTCCATGTGCTCCTTTCTCGGCCTGCCTCTGTGGTTTGTGCCCTCGACTGAGCCTTAATAAGAGTAAGCACACACAACACACAGAAGAAAATAAATGGCGCTTTCCAACATGAAATTAAATTGTTGCAGGTACATCAGACGATGAAAATTCAACCGGACTGTGTGATATTAACAAAGGAGGTTGTGAACATATTTGCAACGAAATTCAGAAACAAGTCGTTTGCAGCTGCTTCCAGGGATTTCAAACCAACGGGACTCTCTGTGCAGGTGAGCCCATCCAAAATATCATCAACCCAAAATTCAAAAATGTTTTACATCACCATAGGATCGTGGTCAAAATTCAAGATTTCAGCCCTCCCTTAAAATCCACACATCCTCCTTCCCGCATACCCAAACTATGGCAGCTTACAGTTCTATCGTATCATATCACGATATTATCATCCATATAATAATCCTACTTTCAACAATTATAATAGTCAGTCCAGCTACTATTTTAACCACAATTACCTCACATTTAGTGACGGGCACAACTCTCAAGCGAAACCAAGCCCAGGATATTTAAATGTTTGGCCTGGAGTGCAAAACATTTAGTTTGGGTTTCGTTTGGTGTTTTTGTTGTTGTTGAGAAATCCGGACTTGACTTGGTGTTTCGTTTTGTCTCCTAAAGGCAACTGCGACTAACTGCCGGACAGTGATATACAACAGCCGTAGCTTGTGGAAACGAACTATAACAAAACAGAATAGATGGGGCCTAACCATAGGCTAAGTATTGCCGATAGAGGTGAAACATAGGCTGGGAAATGGCAAAAGAAGCGTTTCCACGTTGTAGGGTTTTACCATAAAATAAGAAAAAAAATTTCCAAAACGTGGTGAGTGCGGCCTTAAACCCTTAGACACTTCGAGTGCGACAGCTAATAGCAATGAATTGTTCATTCCTTGTGAAACTAACAACAGCTTGGATAAGCGCGCACAATCATTTTCTTCAAGTTTGGCTCTCTCATGCTTTTCGCCGAAATTGCTTTAGCTTGGGATTGGGTCCATCAACACTCACGTTATGACATTTTGAAAATTTACAGATATTGATGAATGTGCGTCTGGAAATGGAGGATGCGGGCATATTTGCATCAACCATCCAGGCTCATTCACCTGTACCTGTCCAGAAGGACTACAACTGTCTACTGATGGCAAAAGTTGTGTGGGTAAGTCTGTCAATGACACCTTTATTAAAAATCCACGTCCTAGCCACACACAATTTTCATCTGTGACTGACTTAACAGTAGAACCGGAATCCGGAGTTAAAACTAGTTATAAAATAGATTATTTAAATGATATTCTGCCATAATTCTTTAACGATATATTTTAATTGCTACTACAATTAGACGTGTCTAGGGAAAAAGATACTGAAGTAAAACGGAATCGACATCCTTTGATGCACACAATTCTGATCTGTTACTGACTTACAGTAGAACCTAAATCCAGAGTTAAAAAATTTTATGCAATAGATTATCTTTAACGATGGATTTAAGTTACAACTACAATTGGACGTTTCTAGGGAAAAAGATACTGAAGCATAATTGAAGTCATCTAAGAGAAGGTAGACCATATCCAGCTTATCCCACCCAGAAATCAGACAAAAATATAAAATTAAGTAAATATAATGCAAAGTAACTTACATTATCAGCTATCCTCTTCGATTTCATCTTCAACAATCCCATCATCTTCGCAGGCTGTACTTTCCATATACGCCTTAATCACAATACACTTAGTCATGTAACACTCACAAGGCGTCGGATGTTTTTCTTTCTCCGGATCCAATATAGTAACCTCCATCACATACTTCCTGGGATCTTCTTCCCGACAACTTAAATTCACCTCAAACGCAACCGGCTGCCTCTCTTCCACAACTAACCGTTTAGGGAAAACCACACCAGTCTGCTGCCAATGCGTTTCCGGAGCTTCAGGAGCCGTGCTTAGATGCAGCCACGAATCGTCAGGAGAAGGAAAGTTTACTACGAACCATAGGCAAATTCCGTCGTAATTACCAGCTCTTAACGCCGGATTGAGCACTTTCAGAGAAATTTTTTTCAGTTCCTCATTTGTTACCGTTAGTAAAGAAAACGATTTAAGAACACTCGGTTCGGTAAGCAGCGCAGAAGGATTGACGACAGTAACAACAGGTTCCGTTCTGGATTTCCGTTCAAACTCACCAATGCTATCCATTTTAACGCCAAACACGTTGGTCCAGTAATCGAAATATTGAGGGAACTCACAGGCTGTGACCCACAAATCAGCACTCTCTGGAAACATAATACCACCGGGCGCTAAAAATTTGTCTCTAGCAAAAATTACACTTGGAAGCATTCCTTCATGTAAAAGATAAAATCCCATCCATTCCGAAACGATTACATCGACTTTCTCATCCAATTCCAGCTCTTCTACCGGGCAATTATGGACTTCAATAACTCGCTCGAATTTGTTTTCGGCCGCCACTTTTTTAGCTAATGTGTTGATGGCACTACTTTCAACGGCGTGCACGCGTTTTGCACCTGCTTGAGCACAAAATATGGATAGGATGCCTGTTCCACATCCCACGTCGAGAACTACTTTCCCACTAATGGCTGATGTGTTAGCAAGTATAGCGTTTCTATACGCTTCTGTTCGGGGTTTATCATCAAGCATAAGACGGTGGACAGACAGGTCGCCGTAGCTCTGAAGATACTCTGTTGCGTCGGACATAATCAAGCCTGAAACAAAAAAAAATACTCAATAATTGTAGTTGTTTATTTAATAATCCATGCAGTTTGAATTGGTACTTGGCAAGGGATAGGATCTGGAAATAAGCGGTTAGAAGAGAGTTCGGTGTTGACCACAATTGACGGAGAGGTTAGCGAGAAGAGGTTCGCTCACATAAATGGAGTGGATAACAGCAGGCACGCGAAGTAGTGGCCGCATGAGGAAATAGAGGCTACACCCAGTAAGGCAAAGGATGAGATATAGAAACAAAATTGAGAACGATCTCAGGTGAGGGACTGGAATCAGGGAAAAACCTTAATGATCAGAAAGATGTAGAGGAACAGGAAGAAGTGGAGTAAGGCTCACATATCACAAAATCACACTCAAGCAACTGGAGTTGATTTCATATGATGATGATGATGATGATGATGACTCTTATTATCAATGAAAATTTTGGAAATGACAATAAAACTCATGTTTATTTTTCTTCAGATATCAATGAGTGCCTGGCTCGAAACGGTCATGGTCCTTGTCAGGACAGGTGCAGCAACCATTGGGGTGGTTACACGTGCAGTTGTGAGGGAGTTCCCGGCACAAAATTGGCCGAAGATGGGAAGAATTGCGAATTACAAAATGAATGCGAGACTGGCGCTGCCGGTTGTAGTCATTCTTGTATTAATGCACTTGGGCGAGCATTCTGTCAGTGTCCAGCGGGAATGGAACTGGGAGAAGATTGGAAAACCTGTCAAGGTACGAAGGTTTTTTTCTGTTGAACGATTTCAACAATTTTTAAATATTATGAAAAGTCAAGGCTAAGAATTATTAATTTAATACAACTTAATGTTGGTTTATTTTCAGATATAGACGAATGCGACGATGATGCTACAGCCAACGTGTGTGAGTTCGGATGCATCAATACCATGGGATCTTACGAATGCGCTACCACCAAAAACGAGAACAAACCGGAAGAAGATCACGAAACCTCTTCAGAAATTACAGATTCTAATAACGAAGCTCAAGATTTACGAGTCATTGACTGTCCACTAGGTTATAAATCTGATAAAAAGGGTAATTGCATAGGTGAGTGATATGAAGAGCCACTTAAACAATTACGGCATTACTTATCATAAGTATGATAACTGCGAGATAGGTATTCCTTAAATTTTCAAAAGATTCATTAACTTTCATTAGTTATACCCCACGGAAATAGTCCAACAAAGATGTTGGATGGTAAAATTTTATTTTATTTTCATTTCAATTGTCTGAACCGTTGTAACAATGGAAAGACGAGTGTTACGCCGACATTGACTGACCGGTTTCGAAATTTTGATCAATTTAACTTGTAGTGCCATTACTACTAGTAAAATTTGAGTTCAAAGGCGTGAAAATAACTTTTAAGTATTGTTTTAGATATTAACGAATGCAACGAAGGCACTCATAAATGCTCCCACGACTGCATAAACAGAGAGGGAGGATATGAGTGCGCTTGTCCAGAAGGATACGACCTTAGCGATGACGAGACGACATGCGAGGATTATAATGAATGTGAGGAAGAGGAAGATGGAGATGAAGATGTAGGAGGAGGAGGAACTTATTGCAGTCAAGAATGTATAAACGAAATCGGAAGCTTCCGTTGCTCATGCAGAAGCGGATATGTTCTTAGTAGTGACGGGCGAACTTGTAATCTAGCGACATGTGCAAAAGCTGATTGTTCTCACGATTGTCAAGATACATCAGACGGGTTTGAATGTAAATGTCCCGAAGGGTTTAAACTTCTTAATGGCACAACATGCCGAGAAGAGGATCATTGCAAAAGTAGCCCCTGTTCGCATTATTGCATCAGTTTAGAAGATGGATATGTTTGTCAGTGTCCAGAAGAATTTGCTTTGCAAGGAGAGACAGAATGCGTTCCTTTGGACCCTTGTCATAATCATAACTGCTCCCATGAGTGCTCGCATAATGGGAAAACCAATGTGTGCTTATGTCCCGAAGGATATAGTCTGATCAATAAAACGGATTGCCATCTCACTGATTTCTGCAGTAAAAACCCGTGCTCCCATATTTGCGAAAGAACCAGTGAAGGGTTTCAGTGCAAATGTCCAGAAGGCTATCACTTGTTCAATGCAACAAAATGTGTCGAAATTGATCTCTGCCATAGCGCCCCATGTTCTCATCAATGTCATCATTATGGAGATGATTTTTATTGCTCATGTCCAGACATGCATAGACTGACAAATAAGACATTCTGTGCTGTAATAGACCCATGTGAAAGCAGCCCTTGCACGGATCACTGCACATCTAATGGAAGTAGTTTCATTTGCAGTTGTTCTGAGGGCTTTCGTCTAGTCAATTTAACGGAATGTATTGAAGAATATGATTATTGCGAGGAAAATCCTTGCTCACACACATGTGAGAACTCAGCCGATGGTTACATCTGTACATGCCCAAGTCATATGATCCTTGCAAGCAGTAATACTTGCAGAGAAATTGACTTTTGTGAAGACAGTCCATGCAGTCATAATTGTAGCAATACAAAACAAGGGTTTGAATGTTCTTGCCCTGAAGGATTTACATTAGAAGGAAAAACTAGCTGTGTTGATATAGATGATTGTATCGCAAGCCCTTGCTCGTACGCCTGCAAAAATTTGAGCCCTGGATTTGAATGTCTGTGCCCTGAGGGGTTTAAACTCTACAACGCTACAAATTGTCTTGTCATAAATCCATGTCATTCATCACCATGTTCACATGAATGTCACCAAACTGAAAATGCGTACCACTGTACCTGTCCGGAGGGTTTCATACTGCGAAACAGTTCGTGGTGTGATCAAGACGATCTCTGCGCTGACAATCCATGTGACCACATTTGTGCAGTACAGGACGGGGTCCTTGCTTGTGGGTGCTATGATGGCTATGAGTTAGAGAACGAAACTAATTGTGTCGACATAGACGAATGCATCTTAGGTCATGGCTGCTCACATCTGTGTGACAATATCGACGGAAGTTTCATATGCAACTGTCCAGACGGATTAATTCTCTCATCAGACAACAGAACCTGTGAAGATATTAACGAGTGTGACAGTGACAACGGAAAATGCTCACAAATTTGCTCAAACGAGGTAGGAAGTTACCATTGTCAGTGTTCTTCTGGTTACTACTTGGTAGGCGCACATAAATGTGAAGACATTGACGAATGCAGTGACAATGATTCAAATAATTGTACCCATGCTTGTCGCAACATGCCTGGTACATACGAATGTTACTGTCCTATCGGTTATATTTTAGGGGTCAACGGCTGCGAGGACGTCAACGAATGCTTGGATGGCAGGAGCAACTGTTCTCATGGCTGCAACAACGTCGAAGGGAGCTACCTCTGTAAATGCCCTGTTGGCTATCTTTTGAACAGCGACCGTCAAACCTGTATGGATGCCAACGAGTGCCAAACCGAAAATGGAAATTGCTCCCATGAATGCCGAAACTTAGAAGGGTCTTATGAGTGTCTTTGTCCAAGCGGGTACACACTAAAAGACATTTATAACTGCGAGGATATTGATGAGTGCAAAGACAACAATGAAATAGAAGGGGGATGTCATCATTATTGCCAAAACACACCAGGAAGCTTCTTTTGTGAATGTAGACCTGGCTATAACATTGGTCCTGATGAACAAAATTGCATCGATAGAGATGAATGTACAGAAGATAATGGTGGCTGTTCAGATGTTTGTATTAATACCGCAGGAAGCTTTCAGTGTGCTTGCCAAGATGATTATGAGCTTGCCTTTAATAACCACACTTGCGTTCCTCAAGATTTGTGCGGTTTCAAAAACGGAGGTTGCAATCAGTTTTGCTCAGTAACAGACGGGGAAGTGGTTTGCAGCTGCTTTGATGGGTATGGTCTATCTGAAGACAACAAGACATGTTTATTAAATAATGAACTCTGTGATATTGGGTTTAACTACAACCAAAATACACTAATCTGCGATGATATCGACGAATGTAAAAGCAAACCTTGTTCACACTTCTGCATAAATATACCTGGAAGCTTTTCGTGTGAATGCCCTGATGGCTTCAGTCTGGACGGTCCAATTTGCATTGACATTAATGAATGCGAAGAATCGAATTTTGACAATGAAGTGAATAGTGCTGAAACTGACAGACTTTGCAGCCATACATGCATCAATAGCGAAGGCAGTTTCACGTGCGGGTGTCCAACCGGATTTTATCTCGAATTTGACAGACGCACATGTAAAGATATCGATGAATGTGAATTTCAAAATGGCAACTGCAGTCATCTTTGTGTTAACAGCTATGGTTCGTTTTCATGCAGCTGTAGGGAAGGTTTCAAATTAACCAAAACCGGCATGTGTGACGACAATAACGAATGTGAATTATTAAACGGTGGTTGCCCACATCTCTGTCATAATACTCCCGGCAGTTTTCATTGCTCTTGTTTACCAGGGTATGAACTTGTAGATGAACAGTGCGTAGATATTGACGAGTGTGAAAGCAATATTTGCAGCCATACATGCGTAAATACAGCTGGAAGTTTTTACTGTAAATGTCCAGAAGGGCACGATCAATATGAAGCAGAGTGCGTTAAGAGAGACGTTTGTGCCCTTGAAAATGGTGGATGTGAGCATTTCTGTGTTGATACAAACGGGGTTTCTGTTTGCACCTGCAAGCCTGGATTTGTTCTCACTAACGTTACTAAGTGTATTGACAAAGATGAATGTTTGATCGATGGAAGCTGCCCACAACTTTGCCTCAATACAGTAGGCTCATTTAATTGTGAATGTAAACCAGGATATAGAGCTGAGGAAGACAATAATTGTGTTGGTAAGTTATAACACCATTTTTAAACAAATGTAGTTAAATTAACTCCAAGGGGAAATAAGCTATTTCGTTCAAAAACACAAATAAGACAGTAACTCAAAACAGAGAGAGAAGAATGAACTCAACATACGTTTTGAGTTTCTTTAAAGTATTTAATTTCTCCTAGCACATCACAACTTCACAAGTGTATCCTGCAATAGCAATATAACATAATAATATCACCCCACAGTTTGAAATTTCTCAAGCTTGGCATGCACGAGTACTAATGTAGTAAGGAACATAACTGTATTCAAGAATTCCTGATTCCTTGATGTATTGTACATACGAACTCCTAATCACTTCGGTAAGGCGGCTTTTCTACCGACTTCGTTTGTAAAAGCTACCGTGATATTGAAGTGGTAGCAGACATTTTTAGACTGTCTTAAATGTCTGCTACCACGTCAATATCACGGTAGCATTCACAAACGAGGTCGGTGGAAACGCCGCCTGAGGCCAAACAAAACGGTGAAATATCTAACGTATCCACTAAAACTGTCATCGCTGCCCTGTCATGACGAATTACCATCACATAACCGCAGATACCCAGGACCTAGGTCAATAAGAAGGCTTTGCCGACCGCACTATGTCATAACAGGTTCAATCAATTCATCTTATCTTCCATGCAAATCGCGGCTGCAGACGACAAGTTCATTCCACTGGTGCACTGATGGACTCATCGGGTACATTCAGATGCACTAATGTATTTCTGTAGCCGTCATATACAGCGATTGATTTTGAAGTGCGCGTGCCTGATGCACATAGGGGCTGTGTGACTTGGAGGAACACTTCTCAGAGCAATATTAAATTATTAATTAATTAAAATAGGACACAAGTTTGTTGACATAAGAAATTGAAGATTTGGGTAGTTCGGTGCACACTGGGCATTTTTTCCGGTACCAAACCGCCTAGTGGCCTTAGCGGAATGATATATGTGGGATTATTGTACTATGAGATGACAGATGTATCTAGTTTATAGAGTAGAGTTAATAGCCTAAATAAAATCGTCGCACCTAATCAATATAGACAAAACATTGTTGCAGATGTGAACGAATGTGAGTTGAACCCATGTAAAGCAGGACAATGCAAAAACACGATTGGCTCCTTCGAGTGTCACTGTAAAGAAGGATTAATGAATGATGGAGAAGATTGCAAGGATGTAGACGAATGCGAAATAGACAACGGAGGCTGTAGTCATGAATGCGTTAATACTGTCGGCAGCTACAACTGTAATTGTCCTAATGGAATGCGGACCACCAAGTAGGTATCAATAAATAATAGAGGCGAGAAAGAAGAGATGAGATAGAAGAGAAGAGATAGATGAGATAAATAGTAGAAAGCATGTCAAAATTATCAACCTGATCGTGTAAAATGTCGTAATAATTGTCCGGTACGTAAGTCTCAGAGGGCAGGGGATCTCAAACTTTTTTTGCCGCGGACCCCAAGCCATTTTAGCCTAAGGTGCCCATTCCACCGACCGGCTAGGGCTATTTACAAAACGGTGACGTGGTAGCAGACATTCAAGACTTAGGTGGAGTTTCCACCGACCTCGCGTTGCAGAATGCAAATGACATTGACGGAAATTAGAATTTTTCTTTTTATAGAAATCTATTAAAATGTTTGTACTTAACATATCCCATGACGCCATTTTTTAATTTTAGTTTGTTTGTTTGTGATTTTACTGTATGATCATTGATCAATTTTAACTATGGCATAGAGGAAAATAAACATTTCCGTCAATTCTGCAATGCGAGGTCGGTGGAAACCCCGCCTAAGTCTTGAATGTCTGCTACCACGTCACTGTTTTTGTAAATAGCCCTAGCCGGTCAGTGGAATGGGCGCCTAACCCCAATGTGTGACCAATATCTATGGTCTGCTTCCTCTTAATATTGAAATGAAATGAAAAACGGCTTTATATTAGGCGAGCTTTTTGCTCCGAAGGGCTACTCTACCAGCAAACATATTTTAGTTCACAAATTATTGCAGATGACACTGTCCTGTACTTTACCGGACAGGAGTAGTAGTAGTAGGGAATCAAAAACAGTTAAAGCTTGGCTAGACGAAAACCAACTTACATTAAACACAAATAAGACGGAATACATAACATTCAGCTTGACGGCAATTGGACAGCCTAATGATAAAGATATAACACTAAAACTGCATTCTGATCTATGTGACCAAACTACGGCAAACAGCAACTGTCAATGTAGAAAACTAAATCAAGTAGAAAAATACAGATATCTCGGAGTCACTATAGAAAAACACCTTAAATGGAATGAACAGATATTTGTTACGACCAAAAGGTTAAGGAAAACTACATATAAATTCAAAAGACTTCGCCACATCATAGACAGAAACGCATTAAGACAAATATACTTTTCTTTTGCCCAATCTATCGCAGCCTACAGCATCTTGGCCTGGGGTGGTGCTCACCAATTACACCTATACCATATCAAAATAGCGTTGAAACACATTCTTAGGGTCAGTCTGAATAAACCGTATAGATACCCTTCAGAGGGCCTATCCGACTTTACAATCAATTTATATTAAACAATTGCTCCTGTATCGTTTCATCACAAACTCAACACCAGAAGGACAAGTCGATTTCATTCAACATGACAGGTGAACAATCTACAAATACCCAAGTATCAAACATCGAATTTTCAACATTCCCATACATATTTATCTATCTTCGCTTACAACAGACTACCAGATGAAATAAAACAACCATCAAATATTAAATATTTCCAGTTTCTAATTAGCCAATTCCTAAATAACAATTCAGAATATCTATCTCAAATAGTTCCTAACTTCAATAATTAAATATACCTAATTGGAAATTGTGCTCCCTATACTACCTAATTTATACTTCCTATATTATTGTTTGGATTGATCAATAACTACAGTTGTTCTGGACCCATCACGGTTCACGGCCTACCGGGTCCACGGTATTTTTGTATAACAAATGTAAATTATTGTATGTATTATATTGATTGATTGATTGATATTAATACATTTTTCCTGGAAAAAAAAGAGAGAAAATAATTCTCATTCATTCACTCCCACACTTCACTCCCCCGAACCTAATGGCAGGCTGTCCTAAACGTCCCTAAAACATTCTCTGTTCTCGTTTCTTCTGGCAAGAAATTCCAAAGCCTAGAGGTATTCACTGCGAACGAATGGTTGTGGTAATTTGTTCGGTTTCTATGAATAGAAAGTTAGAAGCCCTTGTGATAAAATTGTGGTAATCAGACAAGTATGTGAATATTGTTACATTTTCATCGTGAAAGACATTCTATAGTACAACCACTTAATGATGCCATGCATAATTTATTTATTTGTTCTTATTGGCAGCCAAACTTGCACCGATATCAACGAGTGCCTGGAAGGCGTTGCAGACTGTGCGCAAGAATGCATCAACACACACGGCAGTTTCTTTTGCTCTTGTCTTCCTGGATACGTTCTCGCAGAAAATGGCAAAGAGTGCCTTGGTAAGTAATAAATTGTTGTTGATTCAGGTTTAGTCTGTGGGTTTTCTAACGCCTCTTTTCAGCATATCTGCTTTTCAGAAACCCAATCAGCCTGGCGGGTGGAGTGAGTGTGTTTCTTAAGGCACCCTAGCAGTAGTATGGTTGGACACAGTCCCAGGCCACGGTGTGGGCCTAGAGGACAGGGGACCTCCTGATTATAGTGGATTCCGAACCACTTGAGAAACACAGTGAAGTCACACGATTAGTTCGGAGGTGACCAGGACAAGTCCTACCATGTTTCCCTATAAGGCACCCTAAGGACAGACTTCTCCTCAAGGAGAAGGGGAGTTGACTGACAGGGTGGACCTCCTGCTTCCGAACCATTGGGGAACATAGTAGTCACACGATTATTTCGGAGGTGACCAGGAGTCGACACGCACTTAAACTAACTGGCAGAGTCTATATCATGTCTTTGTGCACACTACCAAGTTTGCTGCAGTTTTGAATAGGCTTTGCTTTTGTGGATTCAACTTGGTATGGCCGTTGGCGAGAAATTGTTGTTGAGACAGGTGGGTGGATTACTCTTACTAAACCAATCACGACAATTACCTATTGATACTTGAGTCGTCTAGTATCAAGTCACCAATGTAATCAGTGACCAATTTTTCAGAAACCACAAAACCTGCAAATACAGCACAAATCATATACTGTATTAAACTAAACTTGCAGAACATTACATTGTCGACTTTGATACTAGATTAGGTTACTTATTATTTGCATAACTTCAAAATTGTCTGAATTTCTAGAGACTAGGGTGAATTGTCCAAAAATAGACGACCCAACACACGGGGAAGTGTACTGTTTGGCGGAACAGGAGCATTACCCCATCGGCACGGAATGCTACATAAAATGCAAGAGAGGTTTCAAATTAAAAGGAAATCCGAAACGGCTTTGTACATCACAAGGAGTCTGGCATGGTGAAGAAACGGAATGTGTTGGTAAGTATTTTAGCCTCGGTAGGGAGAGGGGGGCATTTAGGGTCCCCAGAAGGGGCAGTTGACCCCCCCCCCCCCGGTTTTTTAATCAAATCTTAAATATTGCATATTTTCTGTGGACCTACTGCTTAAAAAAGCAGTCCTCTGTTTGCCTTATTGGGCATCCAAACAGTGTACATTCAGTACATTCTGCCTTGCCTATTGTACATGAAAGCTAATATAGAACTATGACCCGATAGAAGCGCAGTACATTCGTGCAATACAAGGAATTCTCACCGTCAAGATTTGCCCAGATCCAGACTAAGAAATAAGCCCCTAGTCTTGTCTTCAGTAGAAGTGGGTCTAGTGATATTATCTAGTTATATTATATTTACTAGGTAAGTTACTATTTACAGGTCTACCATGCCCAAACCTAGTACCACCAACAAATGGATATTTTCTACCTATGACCTGTGCAACAGGAACAGTAACGTCGTCTCAGCACTGTATTACTGTGTGCAATAAAGGCTACCGGACTGAGGGCAGAGCTGTGCTTACCTGCCTCCCATCCCAACAGTGGACACGGGGCGTACCACGCTGCGTCAAACGTATGTATTAATTCCTCATAATTTACATGAAGAAGGGTTAGTCTATTTACGAAATAAAGACTTCGGCTAAATAAATATATATATATATATATATACTAACTTGACTTCGGCTGAAAGCAAGAGGATCGACAAGTTCAAAGTTGGACGCCTTCAGGAGTGCTTTGGTTAAAATTATGGGGAATAGTTAATTGCACGGTTTTTGGGGTACCATTGAATCAACTTCACTTTGATTATTGGCAATCATTAGCATTACATGCTACTATCAACAACTACTACCGGCACGATTTGATAACCTTAACAAACTTCCACATTATGCATTTAACATGTGGAAAATCCAAATAACTGAACGAGGTATATTAAAGTTGTAGTGTATACAATAACACAATAACTTACCTTTTTCAGAGCTTCAAAATTAATTAAAGTAGGCTTATAAACTAAAAATTAGCAAACTTTAGTATAAAAACTGAAATGTAAACAATTTTGCATTGTGATACTCCTGTTTAAGTTTAACAGCTGCTTACAAAACAAGGGTACCAACGTGAAAAATAAACTTTCTCCTTTTTCCCGCGCTTTTCACTTTCAAATTTAAATTTCATATTGTACTTTGATGCATACGAAACCAAAGCCAAAAAATAATAATTATTTTTTGTTAATTTTATTCCTATTTAGGCGCGGTTTCCACCGACCGGCTAGGGCCAAATACAAATACGGTGACGTGGTAACAGACGTTCAAGACTTAGGCGGGGTTTCCACCGACCTCGCATTGCAGAATGCAAATGACATTGACGGAAATGTTTGTTTTTCTTTTTATAGAAATCTATTAAAATGTTTGTAATTAACATATCCCATGACGCCATTTTTTTAATTTTAGTTAGTTTGTTGTGATTTTACTCTCTGATCATTGATCAATTTTAACTATGGCATAGTATAAAACAAACATTTCCGTCAATGCCACATGCATTCTGCAATGTGAGGTCGGTGGAAACAACACCTAAGTCTTGAATGTCTGTTACCACGTCACCGTATTTGTATTTAGCCCTAGCCGGTCGGTGGAAACCGCGCCTTAGCAGTGACTCAATAGGCTTAGTGGAGCTTAAGTGCAGATGCGGCCATCAGCAAGATGAGACGGCGGGGCGCTTGTGAATGTCCCTCACTCACAAAGCTGTCTATAAGCACCTTGAATGCTTCGCTTTCTCTAATACCAACTCATTTATGGAAATGCATCTGCAAGGAGTAGCTCGCTTCTGAAGTTCACTTCCTTGGACCTAGGAGGTTCCAATTAATATAATTATAATTGTTATGGGGGAATCAGAGAACAAGTTCACTATGTGTAGGCCTACTCAAGGGTGGGTACTTATTTGAGCTATTCAATGAGATAAGGCTTACGTCAGCGAACTTAATCTAGAATGTTTAGACTATATTGCAAAACCGCACGCGAATGACATTAGTAATCCATTTCAGTATTTGCAAAGGTGTACATGCTGCGAGACACAAAATATATCTGTCAAGCCTTGCCCTATCCGACTGTAGAGATTCCATTCAAAATTTACTCTTGAATAAAAGCATGTTCTTTTCCATTTCAAAGGTAGGCCATACGTATTTAACCATGTAATTATATTGTACTTTTCTTCATTCAGAACTGGATTCATCAATCAGAACATTACGGATGTAAAAATTAAATTTCAGGAAAAGTATACGCATAAATGATGTGTCCCAAAGTTGAAGAAATGTTCCGTTACATTTTGATGCACATTAAGGGCAGTGAACATATATAGTTTTATTCTTACGTAAGGTAAGGCAAGGTATACGAATGTTCATGCCTTTAATTAAATGTATTATACAAACAATGCAAAATACAAAATAAAATAATGTGTACAATATTGAATTGCCAATATGATGCTGTTATAACGAACATAATTCAATGAATAGCATTCAAATATAATGAAATACAATTAATTAAGACTTATAGTGGTGGAGTCGTCAAATCATATGGGTATATACCTAGGATATCCTTAAACTTATGTGAAACTACACTCTTTCTAAGTAAACAGCAGTTAGCTTCACGGCATCTATCTAGTAGTTTAGCTGCAAGCAACTGGCCAAATCAAGAGCAATAATAAATAAATTAACAGGCAAGTTCAACTATACGGTGGTAATAGGAAAATGTATCATCATACTTTTCAAATTGGACAATAAAACAACATTATTGATATTCAAGCTACACATTGTGCCACCATTCCTAGCATATTCACGGATGAGTACTTTCAATCACTTGTTTCTTAGGCGGCTATTCCATTAGTCAATATTCCGTCATCTGTGCGTCAATAATTCATGAGATTTTTGTCTTATTCTATGTCATTGTCCATTTTAACTTCCGCATGTTAAAATTGATCAATGATCATAGAATAAAATCACGCTTTGCAAACAATAACAAACTAAAATAATTAAACAATAGTGATGATAAATAAATGTAGGCTAATTAATTTCTTGAGAACGAACGAATTATTTCATAATTTAAATCATAACATTTCTTGTAGATTATAAAATTAAAACGAAGACGGCGGGCAAACTTAAGAAAGTGGGTGGAAAAATGGTCAATTATTGAAAACAAGTCAAGTGGAATGGGGTTTAAAAATAAAACATTTATGATATTTCCATGAGTGACATTATCAATTTTGGCAAAACATTGACAAGTGGAATAGCCGCCTTAAAGACTTATTAGAAACAACCCAGTTAATACGAAATATAAAAAGTGTGGTTATCAGAATTTTTTTAAATACATTCATTTCAAATTAAAAAAAAAATATTGAGTTGTTTCATTAACAATACACGTTATAGGCACGGTACCTTTATTCACTTTCAGCTAACATTAAGTCAGCTATACTTTGTACAAGTCTTAGTTTGTAGTAATTTGCTTTTTTGCCATACAACATACTGTAGGTACCGTACCTAAAACAAGAATCACGCTAAATCAATTGAATGTTTTTGAATTTTTATATTATTCTCGCACCAAAAAAGAAAATTCTCTTAATTTTTCATATGGGCGAATTTTGGGCCCTTCGGCCTAGTCTGACAATTGACCCAGAGTTTATGCGTTTTTTCGTTTCCAATTTTGTGCCAATAGAGAAACACTAATGAGCTTGGACAAACAGTGTGGGGACCTGGGGAAAGTGTGAAAATAGTTGGATTTTATGTTTTTATCAAGATCAATATTGTATGTTATCGTACGTAACAATAATTAAGAGGTACAGAGTACCGATTTAACTTTTTTGAAAGCCTCTACAGGCAAGCAAATTCAAGAGACATGTTGAGTTGAGTGTAAGAGATATGGCCCTAACTCCGCTAGGGTGGTCTCAGCTATAATAAATTCATTATTTATTTATAAAAATTGACGAAAACGGGATTCAAACCTGAGCCTCCCCCTTACCGGGGTAGTATGCTGATTACACCACCTAATCAGTCTTACTTTAAATTCTTGTAAAAACGGACGGACCCCGGTTGGCCCCACTATCGACAGCTCCTCTAATACAGTAGGTCTTTACACACCTTTCAATTTTTGTTTGTTATAATTGTCCATTTTATTGGTTTGGCTATTTTTTATCATGGTTACTACTTTTTAATACAATTTAGTGTCTACTTCGCTATTAGAGACAGTCAATTTAAAGCTTCGTAACATAGAAAAAAATAAGGTGACATAAAATGCATAACTACACGAGTAGTAACAAGGGCTTACACGGCCTGAGGCAGATGATGAGGCAGTAGAATACGGACTGATGGGCCGTGGTCGATTTGAAAGCATTCCAAACGTTTCTAAGTTAACTTCAAAGCTTCTTACTCAGAGAGCAGTTGCTACGTAGTGCCACTGAAAATGTCAAACGCCGATGTTAACTAAAACGTTTGAAAGTACGCTTTCAGATTCTACTGCCTCATAATATTTAATACATGCCTCTGCCTCTTTTTCACATATTTCAGGGGAGTCACACAATTTCCTTTAATCTACGTAATAGGGGTATTCACTGCGTTTGGTTTTCCCTAAGGGAAAGTAGGAAACTGTGGGAATAGAACTCCAGTTCTTCCACGTAGAAAAATAATGCCATAAGGATACGTGTTTTGCTACTTTTCCTACTTTACCCGACCGGTAGAAACAGCCTTATTTGTTGTTGTTTTGAATCTTGCTTTTTATTTTTATTTAATTTAAAAAATGAGCTCTGCGACAGAAATTAATAAAACAAAAAACAAAAGGAAACATGTGGCAAGAGGTGGACTACAGCAGATGTTCATATGTTAATAGCCAAAGTCAAAGAAACTTTGGAGGTAAATTAGGTTAGTTTTTATTTATTTCTATTTCTATGTATCCTCACGCTGAGCTATTTTTCTATTCCCTTTTCTATCACACAGTGAATACCCCTAATATTAATGAAAAATTCAACTACTAGAATATGCAATATTTTGGAAATGAAATATTCTGCCACAGCGTGAAAGTAACAACAAATGAGATCCATTTAACAGAATTTCCATCTGTTGCCGCATTCATTGCAAAGGACAAATGTGGTCATCGGTTCATCCGCACTTCGCGTTTGCACTTGATTGTAAGTGCAATTCCTCTTCTTGCATTTGCCGCACTTTAGGAGATCAGTCTTAGTGCCCTGCACTGTCGCCAGCTGGGCATCGTTGATAGCTTCTTTCTGGAACTTGTCACGCACTTGGCGCATTTCATCACTTGCCAACTCTTCTGCACTCATGGTGGCCAACCTCTGAGCCGATACGACTCCGACCATGTAGTTCATTCGTAGCTGCGGGTTTTTCGGATCCTTCAAATTAGCCACGCGGCTTCGTATACGGTTTTTGTATCGGGTGTCAGTGTTCTTGAATTCGCTAAATATGGCTTCTTCAAGTTCTTCGCCTAATTCCTCGAACGTTGCGCATCCTTCCACTTGCTCGCCTCCCGATTTTATGGCAGTTGTTAGAAGTTCGCGGCATTTTAGTCGAACGGAGTCTGAAGTGTTGCTCGGCGGGAAACTGGTTTGTTGTTTCCGTTTGTCTTCTTTCTTCGGATCTTCTTTCTTAGAAGGCTCCTGATCCTTCTTTTCCGACGTTTTCGAAGGGGTGGCACTGTCTTTGCCGCCAGCTGGTGTGTTCGACAGAAATTTCTTCCAATGCTTTATTAACGATTTTGAAAGAGATATGACTTCTTCGTCCGAGCTTGATTTTCTCAGTTCATTGACAGTCATGCCAATGCGCGTCTTGGTCAAAATGTCCAGGGTAACTGGCAAGGTTTGTAGTGCCTTCAAGAGGTCAAGTGACTGATCAGTACCATCACCAGACAGGATTTTTGTTAACTTTTTTTGTATACGAAGAACCTCTTCTTCCGTAGACATGATTGCAACCTAAAAAAGACAAATGAAATTAATAGACTACTTTTTAATGGTCTCCATATTTGGTGATTTTATCCATGTATATATTTTTGTTTTAAATGTCCCCAAGCAGAAACCTGAAATGGCGCTCCTGTACATGATCAGTGCACCGCGTTAATTTTGAGAGGTCGGTAAGTGCACCTTGGACTGAAAAGGTTGAGATTGCCCGCGTATGGATCCAGTCGCGAGGTACGGATTCACATTTACCATTCGTCAAAAATTGGGGGTCTCGTTCACTTAAGGGATAAGTAAGATAACGTCGGTCCTGTAACGCCTTTCATGGGCGTTGGATGATGACGTCACGACTTTGGCGTGACTAAGCTTGTGCTATACCTCGGCCTGCAATTGACTTAAGTCTATATACCTAATTTAAAAAGAAGATAGGCCTATAAATAAATTGATAATCTTAGTTTTTTCAAAGTTATGTAGAAAAAAATGAACAAATTAAAGCAGCCTTTTAATAAACTTAATGCATTATATCAACAAAACTCTAAATTGGCTCACAGGGCACCTTTTTCATTTCAATTTGCAATATACCGGGCACGATTCCCGAGTGCAGTCCATACATAGTTACTGAACTTACGTATTATGGCTATTAAACTCTTCATCAAGCCTGAATTTAAATGTTCAACAGTATGGTCATTCTACTTTCTAGAAAACAGAATGTAAAATAATATTATCAGTTTCGTTCTAAATGCTTTTATATCCGAAAGGAATCAGCAAAAACACCTACCGTACCGTACAGCAAAATCTGTAAATGATCTCAATAGCGCTGCCTGTTCATTACAAAATATATTTCAAAGAATGGTCTATTATTCAGTGCTGCATTTAACAAATCATTTAAACTTCTATGATTAGCGAGTATTTTAAAAAGAACTAAAATGTAGCACACTCACCGTGGCCTGAACTGATGCACTGAGCTGAAAAAAAGACACAAACAACTGGGCAAGATGGCGGTGGTTCAGAATAGCCAACCAGCTGCCACTACATTTCCCCGTTAAACTTATGTGTCGGCTGCTTCTTTTTTAAATTTAAATAATTTTGTTTGACAACAAGTTTAATGCTTTAATATTTATTTAAAGTTTTAAGTGTGAAGAACTGAAGAACAGTCTATTTTAAAATTATTTATTCTTTTAGCGGTTTTTTCAATGTTTTCTTAGCTGATTAGGATGACCCACGACAACTTAACTATTCCCGAAGTCCCTAATTACAACAAAAGGTAATCAAACTGATATGCTTAATGATAATGTTGAGTAAAGTTGGTGGCCTACATTTAGTAACTACTGTGCGACGTGCGTCACCACAAACTTTCTTTTACATTTCTCTAATTTATGCCTTATCCACGTTGAGCTAACTGCATATCTATCTAACTAGCGATTGAAATTAACCACATTTACAAATTTTGCACTCCTTATCATCGTTGTGGATATATATTCCCTGTAGAACATCGGCCACAGCTCCTACTTGCTGTCACCTTTCTTGACCAATTGCGCACATGACTGGCATGATCTTTCAGGATCGTACATCATCGTTTTCTTATTTCTTTAACATAATAGTCTCCTTATTAACTTTCCAAAACTTACTGGTACTCATTGTGAAAACATTAAAACAGTAAAGTTTTACGTCATACAATTATAAAAACAACCAGCTTCGGCTCTCGCCGTTGTCAGGCGTTAGGAAAACATTCCAAACAAAAATGTATGCTAGATTGCTTGCAATATAAAACCGAAACTTATTTTCAAGCATATGGTAAAAATTAATTTAATAATTAAAATGGTGGGTAGCTCCAACCGAAGGTACCTGGACTGAGCCCTATTTTTTTGCCTAGTTACGTCAAGGCCTTCTTCTTATTCGAATGCTTCTTTTTTCGAAGATTGGCGATCATCATGGCAATTGTAAACACCTAGATACCGTACCGTGCTCGGACACCCCAAAAATAACTAAGAAGTCAAGTGAATGAATGAATGAATGAATGTATTTGAATGAAGTATTTAGAGTATCGAATGTACTTAGTCATGATGACTTACAGGGGAATTGTAATGCAGTGGTTGAGTTCCTTCGCCCCAGGACGAAAGAGTGCTCTACTAGTGGTAGCTTATTTAATTTGAGTCAACTATTCTCCCCGTTACATAGTCCTCTAATTTCGTTTACAGTGAGGAGGTTACCTCTTCAAACAAAGTTAATTTGATGTCAGTTTATATGTACCATATAATACTACAATGTTTAGTCATCCTCGGGCTACTGTGCCATTTTCTATACAAGCCTGCACCACCAGACTTGCCACCACATTATGCCGCAGCTTATTCGTTATATTCGCAGCTAGCCACCATATATTCGCTATCAGCCACCTCAGCTCAGCCTTAGCTAGGTGTGGGTAGTGGGTATGCTCTATCATAGCGAAGCCAATAAAAACCGTCTCATTCACACAATTGTCAACTTCTGTCAGACCTGTTGACATGTTTAGGCGCGGTTTCCACCGACCTGCAAGTGCAAAATACACATACGGTGACGTGGTAGCAGGTATCATTAATAAAGGCGGGGTTTCCACCGACCTCTCATTGCAGAATGCAAATGACATTGACGGAAATTTTTGTTTTACTCTATGCCATAGTTAAAATTGATCAACGATCATAGAGTAAAATCACAAACTAAAATTAAAAAATGGCGTCATGGGATATGTTAAGTACAAGCATTTTAATAGATTACTATAAAAAGAAAAATTTAAATTTCCGTCAATGTCATTTGCATTCAGCAATGAGAGGTCGGTGGAAAGCCCGCCTTTATTAATGATATCTGCTACCACGTCACCGTATGTGTATTTTGCACTTGCAGGTCGGTGGAAACCGCGCCTTAAGAAGTCCCTAACATTGGCTAGGTTTTTTCAAACCATTGCACCTAGCTGAAATAAGGCGCACAGCATTCACATTTCTCGGATTGCAAGTGAATATTTCCATCAATAAGCACTGTTTTTCCACAGGCTATGCTAATGTCTTTGATTGCCATTGCCAACGTTATCAATTTCCTATTATATATTTTTGCAGATACTCCGCCACCCTTCATTCAGTGCCCGGCCGACATCAGTGTGGAATTACCTGAGAAGCAAAACTTTGTACGAGTAAAGTTCCCCCAACCGAAGTCAAACGTCGACTGGTGGAGGTGGGCAATTTTTTTAAATGGGGTTAATGATAATTTAAAGAAAACTTGCACAAACCGTTCGACCATATAAATAATCCTTCCAGTGGTGTTTAGTTGTTAAGAGTGTACAGCCCGTAGGAAATTGGCACCCCGAAATTTAATGCTTTTTATTTTTTATTTAATTAACTAAGCATGTTATTAAAGATTTGGCTCATCAAAGTTGTAGAAGACTACATGCATCATATTATAAGATATTTTTAATTTTCGAAATTGTAGTTTTTTCAGAAACATGCAAATATTTTATAAACAATAAATTTTCACGTATTATCAATTTTATAAAAAACTACAATTTCGAAAACTAAAAATACCTTATTATATGATGCATGAAGTAGTCTTCTACAACTTTGATGAGCCAAATCTTTAATTAAATAAAAAACAAAAGTATTAAATTTCGGGCTGCCGCTTTCCTACGGGCTGTACCCTCTTAAATAGATTTTAATATTAAGCTGAAAAACTTGGGGAAGTTACAGTTTGTAAACTATGATTGTTTGTATTTCTTTGATTGCAATGACTGTTGGAAGATTATCTGTAACCAGAAAACAACGTCGTGGCTGGGGCCCCGATTTTAAAATATTTTGTAAGCCAAGAATGAGCGAGTCAATTTGACAAAATTAAATTATTCCTCCTTTCACAGTCACAAAGATAGGAAACAATGGTCAGGAAATGTCTTTACCGCTGGACCACAAGCCTGACAAGTACAGTCTCTGCTAAATCCTCTACTTATAATGTGTTCTGACAAGATTCGTGTTACTAGACAGGTTAGCACAGCTACACAACTATCTAACCGAACAGGTCTGTGAGCTCACTTCATTGCATAACGCTTTAATTGATTCCTCCTGTCATAGGAAAAAGGCCAGAAGTAAAATTCACAAAAAATAAAAGCTTTTTCTGTAACTTTAAATTTTCCCACCTGAAATACAATATGATTACATTAAGGAAACCCAGTAAAATGCATTAACAGATTTTTATAGAGTAGTAGATAATCAGTCTGGTAAATAGGCTTTTTGAGAAAGCAAAATCTAAATGTTTCATCTGACCACTTTTAGGTATTTCCATAGAAATACATTAACTGGAGCGGCGGGAGCCATAATATGCCTTACGAGGCACCCGTTAACCATAAGCCAACTATCAGAGATAAGTACCAACGCAAAAAATATCGAAGTCTTACACATTGCAGCATTGCAGAACGGATACCTGGACCCGGTCAAAAACTCTGTACTTAGCTTGTGCAGGCTACACTAATCTCTGCTTTTCCCCGCCAAATTGCGTACTTATCTTGTGCAGGCTACACTATCAGCCATATTGATAACGGTCTCCAGCCCCGGGATGGGTATTTCGCGCTGTGAAACGTGGAATTAATTAATTTAATCGAAAACCATTCATGGCTATTCCCAGTTTACAAAATATTTCGAAATTACTCCCTTAAAACTCTCAAATTTTCTGCTTCTCTGATATAGTTACGTCGATGCCGATCCTCCATGGGCAAAACTGCTGGAAGGGGATTTTCTTAATGGGGTAACTGCTGTGACCTTCAGAGCCCGGAATCCTTCAAACAACATAACTACTGCCTGTACTTTCACTGTTGAAGTCAAAGGTGAGATAATCTACATAACAGTCCCCTTATTATTATTAAGAGGGGGGAGGGCGCCTTATAAGCCCAAATATCTCATGAACTATTAATCGTAGACTTGTCAAAAGTATCCTGAGAATTTTGACTTACTGTATATAACTGTTTTTAACACTTTTTATTGCTGAATTTGATTAGTAAAAAAAACGGTTGGCCTGGTAATTACGAGGAAGGAGGTCAAGGACTGGGGCCGATTGTTAGTGAGAGCCATGCGTTATATTAAATTTAGAGGAGCATTAAATGCACAAATCCCTTGATTTCTTTTCAAAAAGTCACAAATCTAAAATAAAAATGGCGGTATCTTCATTACCTGTCAGCGAAAATCTATCATATATTATGCTAGCCCTACTTGTAGTTATTAAAATATAATCAAGTTAAGCCGAAATAGGTTTTTCGTGTTTGCTGAACGTTTACTGTTTACGAAAGTGAATTAGTGCCGTTTTGAAAGTTTGCTCCTTTTTTCGGCTATATCTGAAATTCGATTTTTTTCATTTACGAGGCTTTTCCTCATCCGATGGTCTGTTACTGATGTATAATGTCAGTAAGTAAGTAAGTAAGTAAGTATTTATTAATCAAAAAACGCAATACAATTAATAAATATCCAAGGGCCACACTAAGTGCACCCTGTGAAGGGGACTTGCGTCGTGGCCCTTATAACTATTACAAAACAAGATCAGTAAGATGCAACAGCGTTTTGTTTTCGAGCCTTAACAAGAACGTAGAAGCCACAAAGCCCAATTTGCTCCTTGATTTGCAAGAATCAAATCATAGAATAAATATTTAAATATTTGAATAAAATTTCAATTTCCCCCCTCTTTTTTTACGTCCAATCGTCGTATAAGTAAGCCTGACAATTTCTTGGCTGAAGTATAGGAGATACATAAATAAAAAACCCCGGAAAAAACGTTGGAACGCTCTCCTGAAAAGTTAGCATTTTGCAGTTAGAACAGTTGAAAAATCAAGGAGCGAACAATTGTCTTTATCAGCTTCGGTAAGCAGAATATACTATATTATCTACGAACTGTCGACTAAGTGAAATAAATTTATCACTTGCTGCACCTAGCCTATATTCTATCTCTTTGTTTCTCTTTGTTTTCAATTGTAATATTCATTAATATATTTCAAATATTAAATGAAATAGATACGCTTATACTTATTTTTGTTGCTTTTACAGATTCTATAAGGCCTAAGGCTGAAAATTGTCCCGACAGTTATCAAGTTATTTTGCGGCCGTTTGAAATTAGCCGCGCAGTTACATGGAACGAGCCTACGTTTATTGACAATGTCGGCATTGAATCAGTGACCAAGTCCATTGTAAGACTATTTACTTTCATCATTTTTGATGCTGTATTTTTATAACATTTGAGTGGTGTAGATGCAAACCGAGCATTTTTCCATTTCCATTTTTCTGAAATTGAGTTTTTGGCACCAAAGATCTGGTGAAAATCGAAATCCATCCATTGAATGTACTAATTTTTAAAAGTTAATTCTGGCTTAGTTCAGCGTAAAACTAGTTAAACGATTGGGTTTAGAAGCAATCGCAGGGCAATTAGCTGCAGGTTTTTGGCTGCCCTGAAAAATTAACTGCAATGGACTTAGCACGGTCTGCTTCTATACCACTCCTCTTGACGTGAATAGTGCACTTTGTTGGAGAATCCGTATTCAAAACATGGAATGCTCTTTATGCATAGTATATAGTACAATACTTAGTGCATAGTAATAATAAAAATCTAGCACGTAGGTAAGTATAAATAAAAAAATCTAGGAAGTGAAGAATGAAGGAAGGAGGGACCGATTGTCTGCTATTGAAATTCCTTGAAATTGTCAAAATAATAAAGCGGCCTCGCTTGTTGACCATCTCTATCTCTTTCTGAACGTACAGTCAGATATATACGACAAGTTCAAGTTTACATGCATTATTTATTTATTTCATTTTATCCATACTAAATAATGTTGACGAATTCAAGATTGAATTATGAGTTTATTATATGGTTAAATAAGTAAATGTACAAGTGCCAGATAGTATAAGTCGCACGCGGGCCCTGCCTTGCGATATAGACTGAAAAAAATTACTTTGTAACATGGCACTGAATAACCGTTATTATATATTATTATTATTATATTATACAGTGAAATATCCCGATATGTTAATCTTCAGTTTGCAGCCTAGATACCTATGTACATGCGTGCATCGGGTGATAATCCCTGCTCACTGGTCACAGAAATTTCAGGCATCACCTCACCCGGATTGGGGTGCAAGTGGACAGTCTGCGCCGATATTGTGCGATGGAGGCTAAAAGTGGATGGCTCATTCTCGCTGAGTGCCATATTATGATCTGGCGCCCCAGACTTCAGCATCTAGGGTGGCCTGTTGCTAATGACGTTTGGGCTTGAGTATTCCAACCTGCTGTCATAGTGAGATTCGCAGAAGCAATAGAACTCGATCAGTTCGACTGGAAGACCTATGGGCCCAAATTGTGGCCTGGGTCCAAGATAATACATACATACATACACTCGGGCACACGGGCCTTGTGGTATTTGTGTTACCATAGAATAAAATTGTAATTGTGGTTGGTATGAATATATGAATGAATGTACTCTCGTGGCAATTGCTTCGGTTACTTCTTACTTTCTCGCAGCTTCTCAAACGCATGTATATGTTTCAGGAACCCGGCACAATTCTGGGCCCTGGCAAACATTTGGTATCGTACAGTGCTGTAGATAAGTCCGGCAACAGAGGGGGATGTTCTTTTACCATTCGCGTCCGCAGCGCTCGTCATCGCAAACGCAGACCCGTCAGAAACCAAACTGCTGCGGTAGGAAGACATTTTCTGCTGCTTTGTCCGCACTTCATTGCCATGCGATCTGAAATTTACACCAACTACGGGGTACGTATCCTTCTTCCTCTTCATCTTTATATGTCCCCTCTAGCGAAGATAAGCAATCATCATGGCAATTTGTACCTTGGAGACCGCTGCCAAACCTCTGCCACCCAGTTTTTCAACTAGGATGTTCTTCTTCTGCCGGGAGCCCTCAGCCTTTCTATCTTCCCGTGGATTATAACATACAGACGCGGTGATATTTTCCGTATCCTTATACCAAAAAATGACCATTCTCTCCAACCGTACTTATAACATCAGGAAGGGTGGCTGAGACATTAATATACTCCAACTGCTGTTTTTATTTGATTTCAGCAGAAAACGCAAAACTCTCCAAGTTCTACTGTTTATCATCCCGCAGGTGCATTGCCACGTAAGTGACTTCATTTAGTTTATAGTTGTAAGGAGACTAATTAATGAAGTTCATAAAATTAGCTAGATTTTAGATTTTTTTACGATACTGACTATGCTGCAAAAACAAAAAAATACGATGTAAGAGCATAGCGGAGTACCCCCACTACGCGTTTTTGTACAAAGACGGTTGTCACAAGAAATAACGATCGCAGAGCCGTCAAAAATATCCGTTAAATTAGCCGAAATGCTCCCCTACATTTCGATATATGACATGCGGCCTCCACTATCACCAGTTGGCCACAGTTCTTGAAATCCTTCCTCGGGACTACCACACTAATAGTTTTTAATTGTGGCCAATCTGTGTTAGAAAGAGGTACCCATCATGTATCAACATGCTCAGAAACATTGATTCTGTTGGTTCATTAATGCCACAGCACGTACCAATTTCCCGCTAAATATTTCGACAAGTTTATTTATTTGCTTTATAGTTTATTGTTTTAGTTCTTTTAATCTATTGCGATTTTGTATTAGGCTGCTTTTTGTGGGGGTCATGGCCCTCCTGGCCCCATTGCCCAACCCGGCACTGCCTATTTAGGCACCCCTAATAAGTCATGTTTCCTATAGGTCAACATAGAGGAAGGCACCACCATGAGCGATCCCGACACCACGGCACGCCGCGAACAATTCTGCCAATGTATGCAGCAGTGAGCGCTCGTCAATTGAGCGACGACCCCGAAATATTCTCCAAATTCAACGCGACCCTAGAACTCAGGGAGACAGCCGCGAAGTCCAAAGCTTCTGACTCGTGGGCTATCGAGCAGAAAACGCACCAGGAAGAGCTGCATCAGTGGCAGGATACTTCTCAGCAGAAGATATCCAGTGTTTATGCTACCATAGGTGGTGGTGGCACGAAGGAGGAAATGGAGCGCATGAAGCGGTACGAAGTGGAACTAACGAAATGGCGGGAAAATATGAAAAGGTACAATGCTGACGCAGAGAAGACGCGGGAGGATTCAAGGAGGTATAGTACGGGATAATTGATTTTTTTTTGTAGAGTAATAGTTGGGGGTTTATGTAAAGTTTAAAATAGAGACAATGCTGTAAAAAGGGCCCATTAAAAGTTTCTTTTGATTTTGAAGTGCGATAAGACGTCTGCTATGCTTAAAATCTAGTTTCAAGTCACGACAGTTGCTAGTGGAATTCAGTTGAGTTAGTTTAAATTCCGCTAGAGGGCAGCACGATTATGATTGACTTTCGCAACTTAAACAGTTAGCTTAGCGGGCACTTTATCATATTGACTTCGAACGCAGTACCGTACCTAAGTTGTCTTTATTAGACTATTAAGCGACAACTGGACACCCTGCGGGACGTTTTTTTTTTACAAACTCAAGTTTCTCGTAAAATATCGACTACAGAGCCATGCCATGTGTAGAACTAGACAATAAACAATACTTTTATCAGTAATTTTTTAGTCAATAAGTACATACGGTTTTCGACGTCAACATAAAGTCAGTCCTAAGAACAGTCCTAATCTAATAGGTTGGCGATCCAATATTAAAAATAATGTACTTAATAAATAAATGCTAACTTTAAGAATTGGTGAAATATGTTGGCAGGGAGAGAGATTTGTCGAGAGAAATTCGTTCACGGAGTAAGGGCAACAACTCATTAGGAGTCCCTTCACCTTGCTCTTGAACGCGTTTGGGCTAACATCTTATAAATAAATAAATAAGAACTTTTTGTTGTTTCTATTACTAAGCCAACGTCGCGGAGTTAGGGCTATAAAGCCCTCTAGCTCTTACACTCAACTAGGAAGACCCGGGACCGCCTGTTTTACATGCCCTCCGAAGCATGGCCAGAATATGTAGCCAGTGTGGGACTCGAACCAACAACCTTTCTGCTGAAAGTCAGAGTCCGTACCACTACCCTACATATCCTTCCCTTTTTAGACCCTGCGGAACCTTGTTAAGCTGGAAAGGGCCTTTCTCTACCTTAGTGAGCCTGGGACCCAAATGTTAAAGAAGTAGAAGTAATACTCCTGTACATCTTACTAATAACAACAATTATAGGCGGCACTAACATCGTTTGGCCACTGTTTTTAAAAGTGAGGGTCCAGCCTAAAAATCCTTTTTTTCACACCTTTTCACTTTGGACACCCTACGGGTGTAACCTTAATGTACCCGGGCCATTCTACTGAAAACGTCACTTTTATGTCCGGACCCTTTCTATTCTTCATGTTCAAAAATCTTAGATAATTGGTTTATGGCAGTTGGGGAGGTTGTCAATTTACAGCATGCCAATCTTAAATATTTAGCAAAAATTTTAATCCTGAATTCTAGCAACTGTCCGCGGCCTTCTAACAACGGTCCTTCTATTTTTATTTTATTGTGGGATTAAAGCGTGATTAAGATCAGTTGGTGATCAAAGAGGGCTCAAGGAGAAGTCCCCATGTGATTTTCGTAAAAAAGTAACCAGGAAAGTTAAATTAAAATTACAACAACAAAAAACCGTAAGTGACCTCTTTCAGGAGAATGACCCAACCGGTCTTAGTACTGACTACTTACTATGTAGAGGCTCATTTTTCTACTACTTCTACTCATTTATGGCACTATGACAGATATTTTATAAGAAATATTGCCATGCACAAAAACGTGTTGTGGGGGTGTCTACATTTGCAGTAGGGTCTCATATTGTATGTACAGTGAATATTGTGTTCTTTTCTTCATGATTTCAGTTGTAAATTGGTCAATGCTTAAAAACCTAGCAAAATCGTGCCAGCAAGTCATTACAAAATAAGAGGTCTAGTCAATATTACTTCGAAAACCGTAAAAACGGGCAAATTTCTTCATAAAGGCGATTATTGCTATAACTTAGAGAAGCCGGGAATATTGTGGTAGATATTGATATATTGTGCTGTATTTTATTTTAATGTGGAATATACGGTACTGAATACTGAATGTCATTTAATTCTCATCGTATTTTCCGTTGATAAGTTAAAAAGTACTTCAAGCCGAAGAAATCTCTTGCTTTTTGAGGTTTTAACCTCATTCACAATTCGCCCGTTATTGCGAACCAAGTTTTCCATTGCATAAGTGCCATAAGTGTTAGACTATAGCTCAATATGTCGTATAACTCTCCATTTCAGTTCGAATGCAATAAATTCTAAAGTATCAGGATTTTTTAATTTTTAATGAAGTGACTATTCAAGTGTCATTCCCGTTTTTTTGTCCATTTCAATTTTGTAAAGCGATGGCTAAATTAACCATAAATAAATAAATAAATTTATTTTCGCCTGTGTACTAGTAACAAATTAAGTAACCGATTTTGGTATGACCCCTTTACCAAAATAAATTAATAAGTAATATAGGAAAACTATAAACAATAAAATGAACAGTTTTTGTGACAGTGTATTGTTGCTGCAACGTTTGTGCCAACTTAGACTAAATGTACATTTAAGTTAAAATCAGTACTTGATGCAATTCATATTTGAAGACACGAGTGGATGTAAGTGTTAACTAACATTTTCACAGTTTTGAGATAAACGCATCTTAAGTTTTATCACTCGGGATTTTTCAATGCACATAGCACATTCATTGACTCTAAATACCACTGTTCCCGATTTTTCTGCTGATTGATAATAAAGCCATGATACAGAGCGTCTCTTAACACCTTCATTTATGCAATAATCAGAAAATCGAAAATTTGGTTGTTAACACCTACATCCACTCGTGTCTTCATTTTTTATTAGTATACTATACTATTAATGCGTACTCAGCTCTTATTTGTTTAATGTGACATTATTTTTTTGATTGGTTAGCTCAAGGGCTAATTTTATGCAACAATAGCAGCTGAATTCTGTACTATACAACAATAAAAAATTTTGTGTTTTGGACTCAAGCTTTCTTACTTAAGTCGTCGTTCATTCTAGATAGGTAGCAGCCCAGGATCCAACTAAGCTCTATAACAGCTAACGTAAATTTTTGGTGGTCTTGGTTGTGATATAGGAATTCTCTAGGAATTTCAGGAATACTGGTGCTACAAAAAATTAATTATTGTACTTACTCATAACTTTATACATAGGTAATTTCTCTACTTATAAAACTTATACCCACCATGCCACCAAAGTCGATGTTAGTTTATGAGTTATGAGCAACAATCTTAAATAAATACTTGGAAATGAAGGCACGACGTATTCTGGCGACTACTTTATTGTCACCATCTATAGAATTTGAGATGATGTCAGTTATGACTTCTACATTTTTTTCAACATTGTCTTCCATGGCTTCAACACCGTCTATTAGTTTAAGAGTTATAACCATTAATGTTAAATGACCACTTCATTTAATTCTGCTATCATGGTCTATAACGATTCCCGTGCTTGGGTTTAAGACGGATTCATTAATGACTTCAATAATATATCTTCAACATGGTCTTCGGTAACTTCATCGTTTTCTCCAACAGTGAATTGAACATTGCCATGAAATGAACTTGCTCTGTTAGTTTATGAGTTATGAACAGTAATATTAAATGAACAATTGGCAATAAATCCGACGTCGTCATATGCTGTGTAGACTACTTCATGTTTGCCGGGCCCTAAAACTACTCCCGGACTAAGGTTTGAGACGACTTCTGTAACTTCAACATTGTCTTCAAATGTCGGTTCCGTCCAACTAACTACTGTGCTTTCTTCTCCTGGGGCGATTGCTAGCTCTTGGGAATCTGGGCATTCCTCTACTTGTGGTGGCTGACCCTCTGAAACATTTAATTCTCATATCATTATTAAATATGCAGATGGAGGTTTACATATAATTGTCTCTTTAGCAACGTTGTCGTATTTTGAGATTTTATATCTTGATTATGTCTGACGTTACGGAAACAGTGATAATATAATATAATAAAATATAATTTGTCTTCGCTAACCTGAAAATTGAACCTAAAACAAAATTGTATCTTCAAATCCATTTTCAAATGATATTATATCCACGGTTTAGTAAGCTTGCATACATGTCCATACATATAACATTATTTCCTCCATAAGTTGTGTACTCACCCAAAATATATAAGATTACGGTGCATTTCTGAATTCCATCTTTAGTAGAATACATTATGTTGAATGTTCCACCTCCGAGAGCTACTGAACTATTCTTCCCCCATGCTGGTTCGCTGATTATATCACTGACAAAAAAAAACATCAGTCAAAATTTCAAGTCAAATTCTACCAAACTACATAGCAGTAAACCTACTTTCTTATTCAGGTTTCAAAACCTGAAGTAGATGGCCGCATGTACATAAGGTGATCTGATTGATTGAAATATAGTATAGAACAATTTATACGTGTCATAGAGTGCTGGACAACATGAAATGTCCTAATATCGTACCTCTCCCAGTCATAGTCCGTCGTGGGGCGATCCAAATCTATTAAAGTGACCCGTTCCCCAGGTCCTAGCTCCGTGACTAGGTCTTCAGGACAGGTCATCTGCGATGTTGGGGGTGATAGCGAAGATGCCTGTGATGAACAATGGTATGATCCGATTGTATTGATGCAGTCTTCCTCGCAGTCTACATTGTGATCCTCAGGACTTTCGCATTCGTTTATATCTGAAACAAATAAGTAGCCTACCTAAGAAAAGTCCCTTAATGTTCAACGAGACATCAGCAATGGGTTAATTGTAAGAGTGGGCTGCAAGGCCCAAATTTCGCCCATGTGGAAAATAAAGACAATTTTCTCTCTTCTTTCACAAATACTCATTTTTTTGTAGAAGTCTAGGGTCATCATGGAACTCCCCTTGGTGTATTCATTCCGGTTACCTTGACATGTCTTCCAGTCCGCGCCGAGTTCCCAGCCATCGGGACAGGTACAATATGTGTGTCCCAATGAGCTGACGCAGTTATGACTGCAGCCCGCAGCTCCTGAGGTACATTCATCAGAAGATCCACATGTGCGATTGTCTTCATTCAATGTCGTCCCTGGTTTGGAGCACAAACAGGTGTAACCTCCTTCCTGAAACATGTTAACACATAGTATATCATACTCCTGCCTGTCTGAAGTAATCTAGTCTAGTAATATATTGTATAGTAGGCCTATGTCGGCAAAAAATGAGGGAGTGAATACTAGTGCAATATCGTAGAAGGGTAATTGTTCGTCAGCTAGCAAACTATAGTTTCAGAGGACTCGAAGAGGTCGTGACTACTAGCGCCATTGAGGTATTTCACTGAAAAGGATCTGCCCACCTTATATATATATATATATATATATATATATTGAAAAGTACTCTCAGTGTTTGTCTGACAGATGAAAAAAAAAAAAAAGGTTGTGGGCTTCAGAATGCTCCCTAAATTATTCTTACTACAGCAATTCTTTAAGCTATAGATTATATAGATTACCCCGACCCCTCCTTATTACTGTACTCTTAGAACTCCTCTTTACCCACTACTTACGTTATTTTGACAAGCATCTTCACACTGCCCTCTTCCATCGTTATCTTCACACTCGTCAATATCCAGGCAACTTTCTTCATCTTCATCTAACTCATAACCAGGATGACAAGTACACTCCCTCGTTCCACCAACACTCTTGCAAATATGTTCACATCCTCCGTTATCGTCTTTGCAGTCATCAGCATGAATGCAGGACCGTCCATCTTCAGCTAATTGACCCTCTGTACACTCGCATATCCTGGACCCATCTGTATTTACACAAATTTCTGCACAACCGCCATTTGATTCTTGGCATTCGTTTATGTCGTTACAACCATCATCTGTCTGAATATAGCCAACACTGCACTCTTCCGTTTCATCTACTCCCTGTTGATTATCTTCGCTGTCTGTTTCTTCACCTTCTTCTGTTTCAGGTGTATGAAAATTAACCTTTGTTATTTCTTGATCCTCATAAACACTCCCAACTGTGGTATTCACCTTCTTATCCACTGGATCCTCTTTTACGTCGACGATTTCATCTTCTTCTAACTGAGGAACATGAACACTCTCTCGCTGTTCAAAAACTTCGTCGTATTCGTCACTGGCTTCTTCATCGTCATCATCTGTGCTACTTTCTTGGGCCCCCTCTTGTTCGTTCGTTTTGTCTTCTTCAGCTGGCTTAATTTGCTCTGTTGTCCCTTCTTGAGTAGAATTGTTGACGATTGTTTTATTTTCTGTGTCAGAATCTTTCTTGGTACCAGCATCCACACAAGATTCTCCGTCACTTCCAAGTTTGTATCCATTGGAGCATAAACAAATTCTTGATCCTTCTGTATTCGTGCAAACGTCATGGCACCCACCATTGTGATTCGAACATTCATCAATATCATTGCAAAATTTTCCATCGTCACTCAACTCGTATCCAACATCACATTGACATTCGTAAGACCCATCTGTGTTCAAACATTTTCCACTGCAACCACCATTATTAACTAGGCACTCGTCTTGATCAATGCATAGATCTTCCTCGGTTTCTGGATCAAAATAGGGCTCATAGCCTGGTTCACACAGGCAATCAAAAGATCCCGCCTTGTTAACACATTCCCCTTCGCAACCTCCATTATCTACCAAACATTCATTGATATCGACACAGGTTGCGTCATCATCGGTTAATTCAAAACCATCAGAGCATGTGCATTCTCGCGAACCGATGATATTAATGCACTGATTGCTGCAACCACCATTATTATGCATGCATTCATCGATGTCTTTGCAAGATACTTCGTCTATATCTATGTTATACCCTTCCGGGCATTTACAATACCTGGATCCAACAGTATTGACGCACTCTTCAGCGCAGCCTCCGTTAACTGTATGACACTCATTTATGTCTATGCAAGTCTTGTTATCTTCCGCAAGCTTGTACCCCGGCTGACATGAACAGTGAAAAGACCCAGCCGAGTTAACACATTTTCCCTCACAACCTCCATTATTTACCACGCATTCATTAATGTCAATACACGAAGTTTGATCTTCAGTTAGTTGATACCCTGGTGAACACTCGCATCGTCTGGAACCAGCTGTGTTAACACAATGTTCTTGGCAGCCACCATTTTCTTCTAAGCACTCATTTACATCAACACACGTGGCGTTATCGTCCGTAAGCACGTAACCTGCCAAACAGTGGCAAGTTCGGGATCCTGCTGTGTTCGTGCAAATTTCCTGGCACCCTCCGTTATTAGTCAAACACTCGTTAATGTCAATGCAGCTGACCAAGTCTTCGGTGATTTGATATCCCAGATCACACTCACAAAATCTGGATCCATTTGTGTTTCTACAAATTTCTTGACACCCTCCGTTATTAGCCGAGCACTCATCAATGTCTTTACAAGTTGATGAGTTTTTGTTCCACAGAAAACCAAGTGGACATTCACAATGCCACGAGCCTGGAGTATTAACACAACTTTCTTGGCACTTATTTTCTTTTGCACATTCATCGATATCTCGACATGATGTTCCATCTTCGGCTAATTCGTAACCAGCCTCGCAATGGCAGTGCCTTGAACCATTGACATTTACGCAAATTCCATCACATCCTCCATTATTGTTAACACATTCATTTATATCCTTACATATCAGCCCATCATCGCTTAGTTGAAATCCTTCAGGACATAGACAAAGGCGAGAACCTTCTGTGTTAATGCAGAGGCCTGTACAACCACCATTGTTGATAATGCACTCATTGATATCAATGCAGTTTTTGTTATCTTTCGATATTTCAAATCCAGCGGAACAGTTGCATTTGTAAGACCCCAGTGTGTTGAGGCAGAGTCCATTTCCGCAAATGGTGTCATCGGGGACACATTCATCGATATCTGAAAATTAACAGTATGTTATAGGCATACACTTATGACAACGTTAGACAAGTCAGTTAGACAGTCGTGCTCCGATATATGAGGGGACAGGACATACAATTGTACTTGTGTAATATGGTATAGCCATGTTATATCAATGATAGTTTGGATACATAATCGTACTCTGAAGACTGGAGGTGTCAAAAAATACTTAAAGCTGCCCGTAAATTGTGATGTGAATTTTATTAGTTTTCTTTAGGATTTTTACTTTCCTGGATGAGTTTCTACACAAAAATATATCCTAGTAAATGTAATTAGTACATAATAGCTAAAAAAATCTTAAATCCACGTTCACCATTGACTTGACCACTGGGATCGAACCCACAGCCTTCAGCCTCAAAGGCTACTTCCTGATTATCTAAAAACACAACTGTAAAAGAGCTGTGGAACTATTTTAAATTCCATTCAAGCATAATTTTTTCACAATCTCATTTAAGAAATGTTGTGCCTATACCTTCACCCAACTACGCACTCATTTTTTTATTTTTTTGAATGTTTGATGGATGATACTTTAATAGTAGCCTATTGAACCTCATGGATTTTTTTTGACATTGTTTCTGTATAAATGTTGGCCACTGGCAAACAGCTGGTTCACGTCCTAATTGGTGTCAACCCACACCGGCTATAAGCGAAATGGACAAGCTGAGTTATGCTTACCATCGGTTCAGCACAATGTAACAGGCGTAAAAGTGACTTAACCTAATTCGGTGGCGGGTCAAGCAATCATGCTTAGCCCGGAGCATAAATTACCTAAAAAGCGAGGTTCCATACAGGTCCTGAGCAATGGCGTAAATTTACAAAATGCCTGGGGGGGGGGGTCTTTGGACCCCATGTGTTCCCCTTGTTGTAATAGGGGGGAAGGTGGGTGGAGGTTTAGAACCCCAAAAACTTTAAGATATTAATACCCAAGATTGCAATGAAAATTCAAACATAAGCATTTAAAAAAGAACAGTCCGAAACTACGAAATTTCCAACCCCAGCATAATACATTAAAATGTAGTGCAATAGAATTTTCGTGCTTTAGAGATTTAAAAAAAAAATAGGCTATTATTATTCTCTGCGAAAAAAACCTTTTCGTTTATTTGTCAAGTTTTTTTAATAAATTTGTTTTATTTCCTCGAAAATCCTGGGGGAAGGGGGACTTGCCAAGTTCCTGGAGGGGGCTCCCCCTTATTACGCCAACGGTCCTGCGCTATGCACAATCAAAAATACTTCACACGTGAAGAAAATATACTTCATCTCGAGATTCAAGATGGGGCAACCCTATTTTTGATTTAGCATTAAGTGGCCACCGATAAACATTTCACTGGCTCTAAAAGCCTCCACGCGGGAATAAAATTCAACTTAACGTATATTTGCATGGCATTTCAAATTCTCATATCATTTCCACCTCGGCTTTAGATATTTTTATCCGCTGTGGTGACTCAATTTACTGCTTATCGACAGACCAATTCTATTGCCTCTGCTGTTACTGCTGTAAAAGTTGTCCTCTCGTTTAACACGAACTTAACGCCGAGCGATCATTCAGCAACATTGCCCCACAGAGACACATAGCCCCCCCCCCCCCTTTACAAATGTTTATGATTTTTTTTATAGCCCAGAAGTCTTGAAAGAAATCTGGTTTGAAATTAATTGTTGCCGCGTAGTAAAATTGATTTATGGTTGAAATGCAAACTGCTTGCAGCTAGTTTATTTTCGAATATTCTTTGACTGCATTCATCGCCTCTTAAATTACACATAAGGACAGCTAATTCACTCAGTAGCTTTTAGAAAATAATTAAACAATAAATCTTATATCGTATAACGCTTGAGACTCTCTCCAGTCTTGTAATAGCGATGCCCAATGGACAATAATTTTTTAGGGTTAGCCTGAAAACAAAACTTTAAATAGTCTTATTGTTCGTCTTTTGGTTTTTCAATAGAATCGTTTTTCAATTTCAATAACGCTGTAAGTTACATTATTAACAGACAGACCCCCCCCCTTCCACTATTAATTTTTTGTAAGAGCCAATTTAACTTGAAAGATAGATTGTAGGGCTATCAATTAAGTCGCATCCCTTAGAATGAGCCTTTCCCTACATTTTTTTAATTAAGAAAATCTAAGTCACTCACACGAACAATTCTGGATTGAAATTTTTCATGTGGGCATAACATGACAAAATTGGAGTCTACTGCGGCAGATTCTAGCTGCTATTAACCAGCGACAAGCCAGCTCACAGCTGGAAACATCTGCTGTAGTAGGCTTCGGTTTTGCCAGATTTACCAGCATTTCCCAGTTGGTCACATGACAAATTTCTCATCGTATCACTGGCGACCGAATCGTCGGTGTGGATGTGGCCCAAATTTCTACGATTGATATATCATGAGACATTTGACTTTTGTGTTGGGCTGTTAAGTGAATTAAGATAGGATTCATTAGTTAAGAAAAACTGGCTGTAGACTAAGGCCCGGTACACACGGACGATTCGGTCGCCAGTGTTACGCTGATACCTGTTTTCGATAGAGGTGGCTTTAAAAGAAAAAGAGATACAGTTTCTGCTTTCAAAAAATAAGCCTCGCCAAGTGTCTTCGTATTGTGTAAACTACCTATTTTTTGAGCTTACCTGCACATTCATAATTGTTGATAAGTCTGTACCCAGAGAAGCACAAACATTTACCAACGCCATCCAGATCACTACACGAATGAGCACATGGCGGCACACGTTCCTCACATGACCCCCTCTGCCGTTTTCTCTCCTGATCTTCTTCTTCTTCAGTTGGCCTTCGCCCATGCACCCAAAAGTCACTATCAGGAACCTTGCCCCCCACATGACTCACAATATTATTGTCCTCAGTATTATTAGAAACGATTTTGGGAGATTTCCCCATCTTCTTCCTTCCCTTCCCACGCTTCTTCCCCTTGCAGTTCTCCTTGTTCTTTGACGAACATTTCTTCATTCCTTTTCGCCGTTTCTGTGAAGTATTGGGTTTCTTCGTGCTCATTTCTTGGCTTATTGCGTTTATTCTTGGTGTTGTCGCTGGGTTAGACTCCGGTTTGGCGTTGTAGACGTAGGAACGGCGGTAGCTGACGGTGTTGCTCGAGTAGTTTGGACGAATGTGGCTGGGAGGCTCAATTTGTATTGGAGCGCCCGTTGTTCTGGTAATTGGAGGGGCAGCTGTCGTGGTGGATGGAGGGTAGATTCTACTTGTAGGGTGAAAGGGAGGTACAGCAGGCTGCCTGGGAGGGTAGATGGAAACTTTAGGTCGGTGGTGATCTTGTGCTGGCCAATGAGGGGGGAATGGGCGGTAGCTGGGCAGTCTTGATTTTGAAGAGTCCCAGCTGAATAGAAAAGATAATACAGTAGATAAATAATTAGGCTACACCATTTGATGTAGCCGTTTAATCAAGCTACCTAGAGCTCAACATAAGAGAGGTAGGACATTCGTAAAAGATTTTCAACCATTTCGGCTAATGGATATATATTTCTTTCGATCAATTAGAGCACTTGACCAGTTGACACGTCTTCTTTCGTCACATCATGATACGTGCACGCTTTGCAATCACGACGGGATTTGTTGTTTGTAGGAAGCGTTTAAGACGTGCTCGGTTTGGTCGAGAGAAGACGTGGAAGTTGGCCGAAATGAATTAAGTGGTTAAAAAATATCCTTACGATATTGTAAACAAAGCGGAAACTGTAAACATATTTATAATCAGTAGAAACATTAGAGGACAGTGCCACACTTTGTTCACATACGACCGGTGTTTTTTATAATTAAGTCAGAAAGTCACCACAAAACGACTTCAACTACTGTAAAATCCTCTTAAAACCGCTTTGGCATCTTAATCGAAGAGCGGTCGTAGGTAAGTCCGCCGCAAGAAGTCGTAGGAGGTGTGTGGAGGCGACCATGCCTTGTAGTGCCGCCGATCGGGAAGACTCCTGGGAACGCTGAATGTGCGAGAACAGTAACTGCTACAGAACAGATGGGCCCTGGTGTATTTGCTGCAGTGGTCAGCATACTACCCCGGCAAGGTGGAGGCCAGGATTCGAATGTCGTTTTCTTTCAATTTTTTATGTCTTCCTTTCTCTAATTAGTATTACTCATAACCTGTCAGTTATCTTAGCGAACGCTTTACTCGGATATTATTAGAATCTTCATAAGCTATGTTGACATATAGAACTTACTCGAAGAGCGGTCGTTGGTAGGTACGTCGCAAGAAGTCGTAAGAGGTATGCGGCGGCGACCACGCGTTGTAGTGCCGCCAATCGGGAAGACTCCTGGGAACGCCGGATGTGCGAGCATAGTAACTGTTGGCGAACATCTGGTCTCTGCTGCTCATTAAACGCGTCCGCTCGTGACGAACATGATGGTTTGGTGTACCTTAAAGCAAAAATGTAGAAAGCGAGTCAGACATGGATTTTTGCATTCCGAAATGGGGGTGAAACATGCTTATATGCTATGCATTAAAATTTATGGGAACATTTCGTCTAATTTATGACATCTCATGGATGACTTGAAGACCATCAATATTTCAGCAGAAATTTTACTTTTAAAAAAAATCTCAGCATATTAATCGTCAGGACATGCAGAGTAGGTAGTGGTACAGACTCCGACTTTCAGCCGAAAGGTTGTTGGTTCGAGTCCCACACTTCCTACATGCTTCGGAGGGAATGTAAAGCAGGCGGTCCCGGGCCTTCCTAGTTGAGTGTAAGAGAGGGCTTTACAGCCCTAACTCCGCTAGGTTGACTTAGTAATTGAACGAAAAGCCCTAATTTATTTATTTATTATTTAGTTGTGCTATGCAGGAAAATTTAGGGAACATTTCGTCTAATTTTTGACATCTCATGGATGACTCGAAGACGATCGATATTTGCGCGGAAATTTTACTTTTTCAAGAAATCTCTGCATGTACAGTATATGATGCATTAGGTATCCGTTTCGTCCGCAATACTAATCAAGTTCTATGTCTGTGACCAATCGGCGTTACAGCCATTACCTACTATATACAGGTACCTACATCACAATGTAGAGGAACCCTTATTTTACCTCATTCTTCAGCGAATTTCCTGTGAATTTGATTTTATACACCTGTGGGTGGTGATTGGTATTAACTTACTCCTGGGGTTAGAACTGTCAGCAAATAAATTTTGAATAGCAGTCTCCACTGTAAAATTATCTTGTTTACATTTTTAATACCAGAGTAGGGCCTATTATATTAACCCCAGTAGTAAAATCGCCATGATCGGGCCGCTGCTCACATAAGGTTTCTCCCATTCAGGGGCCTCTTCACTAAACTGCTAGGGCTAGCCAGTCTAATAAAAACTAAATCAATAAAATTTTGAAATGAATCAAAACCTGCCTACGCTACTGCGTTCAAAATTGATCGGCAACAATAAAACTCAAAGATCGCTTTGTTGCGGAAGAAGTCTTTCTTGTATACATATCTTTAATTTGTCCAGCCCAGTCATAAATTCTTCCATTTTAAAACGTGTACAATGGGTCAGTAGCGAATTCGGTAGATCGTTTATCATGTTTTTCTCAGTAAGGAGGCCCTAAAAGCATGCTAAGCCTTGTCTTTTACTGTGGGAGGGCCAAATTTTATGACAAGATATACAAGTCTGCTTATGAAAAAGGTGCTAGGCTATATTGCTATATCTCCATCTTTCATAGCGATTCTATTAATAAGTATCATAGGCCTATAGCATATCCTTTTATAACGAGCTTTGAGGCTGTGAGGTCAATAAAGGTGTAAATTATCGTGTTCGGAACGAAACGATGACTCTGTAATGATTCACATTTTCTAGTTGCTTTCATATTTATACGTAGTACGTATAAGAAATGCTTTGTGATGGTCGAATTTCGAGATGTCAGTACGATCTCTGCTCTAGCGCCTCTAGCCCTCCACTTTGACAACAGTTCTTATAGTGGGGGGGGGGGGCTCTCCGCAATTCTTTCAAGTCGGCGACATTGATATCAACATTTCTCTCTCCTGCTTGATATGCCGTCCATCCATGCAGACACGAATTTCTCATTGCACAGGGTGGATGGCTAAGGCCGTAGCCAAGGGATTCAACCCCCCCCCCCACCGAAATTAAATGGCTTGATACTAGATAGAATTGGATTTTGAGAGGAAAAATAAAAACTACTATGTAATATCCAATGAAATTTCTGAACACCCCCCCCCCCCCAACCCCATAAAAAATCCAGGCTACGGCCTTGTGGACGCAGTCATACGTATACATATATACTGTATTGTTGTTGCATTGTAAATTGTGTATCAATGAATCCAAATTCGAAATATTGTGTAATTTTTTGGAGGAATATATTTTACTTTACTTTACTGTGGATTTACACGTTTTGAGGTCCTAGGAACCAAAAAAAGTGGTTTTACGAAATGTCTGTCTGTCGGTCTGTTTGTTCGTTGATTTGTGGGAAAACTACTTGGTGGATTTGTATAAAATTTAGCAAGTAGGCTCACGAAAATCATACTTCGGGAACTTTTTATTTTATTTTGGGCTAACTCAATTTTGGAGGGGTTTATCCTGATGAAACTAAAAAAAAAATGTTTTCTCAAAAACGGCTTTAAGGATTTTCCTTAAAATCACATAGGCCTATATATTGTACGGTATTGTATTAATGTTAAAAATTCTCAATAGGTCACTTTCACCTTGATAGTTAGATTCTGGGGGCCAAAAATTAAATCAATTTCATGAAAAACCACTAAACAATAATGCATTGTAACTTCAGGTATGTTCTAAGTGCTAAGTAGAGTAACAAAACCGAACTGGTTGCAGGTTTTGATTTTAAATTTTTTTAAAAAGAAAATATGGATAATTCATGGACAACACATTGCATGCCCCCTTTATCCGTCCTTGGCTAGACCCTTGCTACCATAAGCCATTTAAGTAGGTCTATTTATTATCACAAATGAAATTGTTAAGAGTGGTGCCGGCACATGTTCATAATTTATGAATGGGCCACATTGCTGGTAATGGAAGTATAGGAGAAAAGAAGCTGGGTAATAGAGATATTGCGCGAAGGCTGGCCTGTGTCTAGATGAGACTGTCCATTAGGGCCTCCCACACACTCGGCCGTACCTAGTTGTCAAATGAACCTACAATTTTGGGCAAATTAACACATGGGCAAGCCTCTATGTTCAATAACGCAGATATTGATAAAGTAACCGTAATCGATTATTTCAGGTAGTGATGAACACCAATGCGCCATGCCACCTAGACTAAAGTTATTTTAGGTGATGATAAAGCAGGTGAATTCAGGCTGTAAGGCGTCGTCTTGACCGCTGGACCACAAGCCACAGCGGTTAAGACAACTTCCCGGTTAGGCGTAGATCGTGGGTTCGAATCCCGCCAAGCCCAGTTTTTTTCTATATCCTCAAATTTCGTTTATAACGAGGAGGTTACTTCTGCAACCAAAGTTAATTTGATGTCAGTGTTATATTATATACCATAAATAATACTGCAATGTATTGAAGAATCGTGGTTGATTTGAAATAAGCGAACGTGATTCATCATCTGACTCTAATCGCGGAAGTCTTTGTAAATATATTTAACCTAATTGAATCAACCACATCAAAGATTAACCAGGCGGAAGCTGTAGACTTATTCATCAAGAATAGAAACACAAGCTGGCAGTTTCACCCCGTCTTTACATGCAACTGCTGGTGTTTTCAAATAATTTTTATCGCAAAGTGGCCACCAAGCTTTGTAATTTACTATGTATAAAAAAGTAAATAAATCTTCTTCTTCTTCTTCTTCTTCAGCCGGTACTCCCCTGCGCCGAAGGAATATATTTATAAATTAACAATTATACCCTTAAAATACAAATAACCTGTGGGCCCCCAAGTTAATCAACTTGTCGGGGGCTCGCACAGTAAACGCTGTAGATGATGCAACATGTTTTCTATTTCACGTCTGTGTTAGCAAAAAAAACTTAGTTTTAATTTCAAATCAGTTTAATTCATACCATTTAAAATTGTAAGTTAACGTAAAGAGTAATTATAGTAAAGTAAAATAATTAAAGTAAAAAGTAAAGTAAGTTTTAAAGCGAAGTATTTTAATTCAAAAGCCATTTTTTAATTTTAATAAATATAATAATAATAATTCGTGTATTTCTAAAGAATATTGACATACCTAACATACAGTATATATTGTAGGCCCCCTTAACCTGATGGTGTGCGGGGTACCTGCCTGATAAAGATAAATATTGACTTTTTTGTTCTATTACTAAGCCAACCTAGCGGAGTTAGGGCTATAAAGCCCTCTCTTACACTCAACTGGAAAGACCCGGAACCGCCTGCTTTACATGCCCTCTGAAGCATGGCCAGCAAATGTAGCTCGAACCAACAACCTTTCGGGTCAAAGTCGCAGTCTGTACCATTACTCTACATGTCCTGACAACAATATACAGTATATACTATTGTACTGTATAGCATGGATGTGGCAGGGGAACATAAACTGCAGCAGTGTGTGGTTCTCCAGCCTATATATAATCTAAAGAGCCAACCTCACCCTCAAGGGTGGATCCAAAGGGGGGGGGGTGAACCCCCGAGATGGAACGACTTTACAATAGATAATAGGAGACTTCATTAAGGCTGAGTGTTCACAATGTTTTGTATACTAGAAATTATCTTAATTTTTGGACGAAATTAATTAATTTCTTGTTCCACAGCCACAAAGATAAAAAAGGGAAGAAATAAAAAAATCTTAAAAAATACGAGCTTTTTGTGAAAGCTGTCTAGTTTCCCTACAGATTTATAACTGTGCTACAAAATCGCTTTAAGGCTCTTTGACCAATTTTTCTAAGGTAATAATATTTCAGTTCAGAAAATATAAACTTCCTGCGATAACTTGTATTTTTTATGAGTTTTTTATCTGTTCACTTTGTTATCTTTGTATCTTTGGAACGAGCAATAAATTAGTTTCGTCAAAAAGTCAGCAAATTTTCTTGTTTACTAAACATTTTGAACACTCAGGCTTAATAAATCTACATATCTACATAATAATAATAATAAGTAAATGTGAAAAGTACAATGACCGCCCCCCCCCCCCCGAAAGTCTCCCGGATCCGCCCTTGCCTGCCTCTACCCCTTTCCTTCTTTATCCCTGCTGCTATCATTGTCATTGCGCCGATGGAGCGTTTGGGACAATTCCTGTTGTACCTAATATACAGTGACTCGTATGCGGAATCAATAATAGCCTATAGGAAATTAGAAGACTTAAAATACAGCATTACTCTTTAAAAGTACGTCTATACGTAATTGCGGTAAATCTAGGTTTCAGGACCACCCCTAGATACTGTATTCATTTACTGATTGTAACGTCTTACGTAAAAGTTGCTTTGCATATTTTTAAGTTACCGAGGAGGTGCCCAATTTCTTTTTTGCCTGACTGAGTCCTGTGCGTAGAACGTTTTCTGATTACAGACAAGCCGCATTTTATAAATAAACTAAGGGGTGGGGCGTTCAAAACCAGTGTACAATATAACGCAGCATCCAGAATTTGAACAAACACAATTCAAAGAGGCTTCGGCAGCTATAGAGAACGGAGCAACGGACGAAAGAGCTAAGTTGGGACGACGTGCGACAGGCCGTTGCTCGAAAAATTATCACTTACATGGATTTATATAGTCAGCGACAATATAGCCAAAAACTCACCAGAACAGCAAGCAGTGACGAAAAAGGCGAAAATCGAAAGGGCCAACATGTCGCGCCGAAACCCGCGAACGGGCAGATAGGCCATAACGAACAGGCCAACTTGAACGGCAGAGTTGAACCCGAACTGTGAGCTGCAGAATGTCTGGTAGAACACTCAGCTGCCCACACAGCCCAGCACCCATTGGTTTAAAACCCTAGTGCTCTAACTCACCGTTCATAATTTTCAACGTGTTTTTATAGCTCTGAAAAAATAGTAGCTTAATCCTTTTAGCTCTTATGAAATATCCCCCAAGTCTCAATTCTGTGCAATATAGTATAGGCTATAACGTTATTTCGTGAATGGGCTAATTTTAGTGATGTTACCAGAAAAACGCTTGCGTGTGGCATCCGCCAATGTAGTGTCTTCGAAGTCTTCAAAGTAGCTGAGCTTCTGAGCAATGCCTTATGGCCGCAGAGGCAAAGACAGACCAGCAGGAGGGCGGTATCCTAAGCAACATGTTCGGTAGCATGCAGCATGGCTTCTTTTAGCTCCATTGAAAGGGTTGACAGAAGAATAATGATGATGTTTATAACTATGGGGCAATTTGTTTACCTACCATCGAACTAATACAGTGGTCATCAACATGCCTCCGAGCAGCTTTGGTTCAGGCCCCTCCAGAACACCGCAGTAGAATTAAAATTGAAACTATTCTAGAAAAAATCACAAAATCTAATTCATCAAATGGAAATTAAAAACGAAAAAAAGTTGTATTGCATCATTCTAATCCACACATTTTTGTAGTCTAACTGTATGCAAAAGTTTTGAAAATAGCTATAAAAAATTAAGTTAGGTACATTTCCCTACCCCCGTTTCTCCAATCTGTCAATATTATGTGTAGGCATTATTGTACACGTCCGTCTGACTCCTCAAGCTTTATACCTGTAGCTTGTAGGCCGAGATCGCTGTGAACTCACAAAAATATGGCTCCGTTGTGCAAAAAGTTTGACGACCACTGAACTAATACACCTACTGGTACTAATTGATATACCTATATGCCTACCTCTACTAACTGATACCTACATAGTAAAGCATATACGGGTTCACTTGTACCGGTTTTTTAGGCCCGATTATTCATGTAAGATAAAAATAATCTATATTATTTACTCCAGGCTGACAATTGATGACCTACGGGTTACTGGTTGCCTAACATTTATAGCTATGACATGCAGTAAGCTAGTCCATTCGGGTCAGGCTGATAAGACCTCCGCTGACTTGGTCTGCAGTCTTTGTGCTTAGTTCAGCTTCAACTCTGGTAAGGACTGGAACAATGGCCGCCGTCGAGACCCAGAATATGCCCATCCCAACCACCAATCAAATGGAGGGAGGCCCAAGGATGGAAACACCACCTGATAAGGTTAGTTTCGTAGAGGTAGGCTGTATTGAAATGAAAAGAAAAACGACTTCATATTAGGCGAGCTTTAGCCCCGAAGGGCTACTCTACCAGACAACCTATTTTAGTTCACAATTTATTTTTCAAATTAATATCATGACATGTAGCGTAGTGGTACGGACCCTAACTTTCACCCGAAAGGTTGTTGGTTCGAGTCCCACACTGGCTACATTTTCTTCGGAGGGCATGTAAAGCCGGCGGTCCCGGGCCTTCCTAGTTGAATGTAAGAGAGGGCTTTATAGCCCTAACTCCGCTAGGTTGGCTTAGTGATAGAAAAAATTAAAAGTCCTTATTTATTTATTTATCATAAAATTTTTCATGAAAAAAAAAAAACAAAAGAAAAAGTGAGGCAATCGTAATGGAACAGGCACCCATTCATTCAAGCTCTCAAACGTCACTCCCCAGAAACTGATTATTGCATGGCCTCTGTTAGGTATTTTTGGTGTCGACAATACCTGTAGATAAACAATGTATTGAATTTTGTTGAATAAGAATGAAGTAGTAGAGAAGTTAGTTTTCTGTTATGTTACACTCTTTCCGAAAGAATAACCAATCCTTTGGGAAAAAAGTGCCTCCTCTCGCAATAGTCAGTAGGGCAGTAATACTATAGGCCTATAAGTTTAGGAATTTAAGTTAAGTTCTATTTATTTATGTAATGAGGTTCATTTGTGACGTCATTTTGTAGATGGCAGCACCAGTTGCAATGATATCAAAGCGTCGATTTTTCCATATGCCTCAATACTATTTTAAAATTATTTTTAATTACGTATTATTTTAAAGTGATATTTTTCTATAAATCATGGAGAATATATATATTAAATTATATGCAGCGAAATAAGGTCTAGGCATAGTAAAAATATTATAAAAAATATTAAAAGAATTAATTAGATGCTAAGAGCTAATAGTTTTCACATGCAAACGGCGGCCATTTTGAATAATAGGCTATGGATATCGGTTTGTCGTCAGCGAACCTAGTGACCAAAGCTGTCCCTACAGAACCTCATAAAAATTTTCCAAAATGACAAATTTTCTAGAGAGCTAGTCCAGGCAGGGTCCACTAAGCCCAAAAAGTGTTCGTCCCGTAGGAAATTGGCAGCCGGAAATTTAATACTTATTTTATTTTATTTAATTAACTAGGCCTATACATGTTAATATACTAGTAGATTTGGCTTATTTAAATGGTCGGATTCATGCATCATGCATATAATAGGGTATTTTTCATTTTTGGGAACGCTTTTTCACATAAATTATAATAATTTATACAAACAATATAATTTCACGTAAAATAGATGCAATGAAAAAGCTACAAAACCAAAAATTAAAAATACCCTAGCATATGACGCATGAAGTAGTCTTCTGCAACTTAAATGAGCCAAATATTGAATATCATGCTTAGACGGCTATTCCACTTGTCAATAATCCGTCATTTTTGCTTCAATAATTGATGAGATTTTTTTACTCTAGCCTATATTAAAAACAAAAAACTCATCAACTAATGATGCACAAATGACGGAATTAGAACAGTCGCCTTGGTTAATTAAATAAAAAATATGAAGTAGTCTATTAAATTTAGGGCTGCCAATTTCCTACGGGTTGTACGCCCTAAATAGCGCCTATTGTTGAATTGGCATAAGCCTACAATTACGTGATTAGGCAATTGTGTAAGATTTGATTAGGAAAGAAGGTATAAAAAATAAATATGTAGCCTATATAGGCTACATCCAACAGCATTATATAAATATTAAATTTAAATGTAAAATAATTTTTATTATTGCTGTGGGACTCCCCTAAAAACCCCATAGGGTGGAATTTCAAGGTTTACAGAGGTATTCATTTGATTCTACCGAGGGATAGAAAGTTAAAATGCAATAAGTAGCCTATGCAGGCTTAAAATTTTTTTTTACTTTAAATGCTTCACAGTAAGATAAGATAAGATAAGATACTGTTTATTCCAAAGGTATTCGAAGAATACATAGAAAATCGTTGCGTACAATATAAATAATACAAAATAATCACTATACAAAATAATGAGGTACCGTAACATCGTAGGCTATAGAGCCTGTGTCATAAAGTTAACAAATTCATCGACCGAATAAAAAGCGTTTACCGTTAAGAGTACTACAATACAATGCAAATAAACTTTTTCGCTACCGTACCTTTCCTCTGGTTCCAGCTCGTTGCTGTTTCAATGAGTTATTTACAAAACAATCCAATTAGATACTGAAGCCAATGACGATGCCAATCAGAGCATATTTTAAGAAATTTTTCACTGGGTGGCACAAATTGAAATCCTATTCTACTATGTAATGTAAATTTTGTTTGTATCCCCCCCCCCCTCCATAAATATGTTCAGATTAGGTCTGTTATTTTTAATAATGGGTAGTAGGCCTATACCTAGTTCTAAATAATCACATTATCAAGATTACCAAAACCATTTATATATCAATAAGCAAAACATTAAAAACAAAATTGGCGCCATAAATATGACGGACAACGTAAATTTTGACTATTTTTTTCTTCTTTTTTTCTAATTTCTAGTTTTGATAGCCTTTGAATTTGAAATTTGTGCCCAATTACTGTGGGACAATATGCCCAAAAGTAGGGGGCAAAATCATCTCACAGGGGGGCAAGCTTGCCCCAATGGGGCTTCCTTAAAATTTGCTCTGATGCCAATGGACTTAATTTCTATTTATAAATAAATAAGGACTTTTTATTGTTTCTATTACTAAGCCAACCTAGCGGAGTTAGGGCTATAAAGCCCTCGCTTGCACTCAACTAGGAAGGCCCGGGACCGCCTGCTTTACATGCCCTCCGAAGGATGGCCAGAAAATGTAGCCAGTGTGGGACTCGAACCAACAACCTTTCGGGTGAAAGTCAGAGTCCGTACCACTACGCTACATGTCCTGACAGACATGGACATGGCTTCCTTTCTTTAATTCCTCTGCCTGTATGGGGCTTTCTAAAAAGTTCTGTTACCAATAATTTTATTGTTACCGTATAATGATAACATACTTACATACGATATTGATTATCATTAATAGCTACCCTCTAAGCTAAATAAGAAGTAGCAATTCCACCCCATGAAAAATTTCAATTATATAATTGAAATTATCTAAGGCCGCAAGAGTGGCACCTGGCCTAGTTACCTGGGCCAACATTATATTATATTGTAGGGCCTCTTTATTGATACAGCTGTACTGTAGAGGCCAATTGAACCTTGCCTGACAAATAGGCTACTCCTTTGATTTTTCTGAAATTAGTGGCATTGTTTCCGAATGAATTTTTGCCGTTGGCAAACTGATACTTGTCCGCAATGTCAACCCTTACCGGTTGAACAAGTGAAAATGGACTTAATTTTCCCAAGTTCTTAGATTTTAACTTTTTACGGAGATTGATTTTGAAACAGTGAGGTGTGTTCAGCTCAATTTCAAGTCATCACATCAGGCTACTATACTGCAGTTGTTAGATCCTGCATGCCTGCAGTTATTCAACTAAACGTAATAATTAAAGATTAACTGGAGGAGACGACTTATCAAGACATGTAGCATAGTGGTGTGGACTCTGACCTTTCACCCGAAAGAATGTTGGTTCGAGTCCCACAATTGCTACATTTTCTGGCCATGCTTCGGAGGGCATGTAAAGCAGGCGGTCCCGAGCCTTCCTAGTTGAGTGTAAGAGAGGGCTTTATAGCCCTAACTCCGCTAGGTTGGCTTAGTAATAGAAACAACAAAAAGTCCTTATTTATTTATTACTTATAGCAAATCCTGATACCTGTAAACAGATGGACGTATCAACGAATTTATGCTCCGTGCCGCCCTAGACAACCCTGTAATTGCCCCCCGCCCCCTCCGGAAGTTAATTTTTAATTTTGAAGGACCTATATAGTGGTCTCCCGGGCTTTAGTTTACTATGTGTTTCACCTTGTGCGCTCCCCATACGTGCGCTAATAGCACCCTACGGGATATTGAAATATGTGCGGTAACTACAATGAGCTCCCACTAACTCCGGGTGCGCTAAATGCATTGTGCGCTTATAGCACGGTGCACTAACTGCACACCCTACCTTATTTTCTAACGCCTGCATTCAGCATTTCTGCTTTAAGCAACCCTGTCAGCCTGTTTATTAACTTCGGGGAGAAGGGGAGGTGACTGAAAGGGTGGACCTCCTGCCCACCCTACGGGCACTGACATATTCTGTTGCCGACACGTTCCCAAACTTATTTCAGTCATAGTAAGGCGCCTGTTACTTTGTGCCAATTGTTTTATCAAATTTTAATTTTAAAGTTAATAAATTGGCAATTGAGGCCATTTAGGTAAATTGCCATAGATTAGGCTATAGGCTACATTCATCCTGCAGGTATAAGGTTAATACCCTGTTATTGTCATGGGGAATACGAGCCTTTGGTTGGTTATTATATCTAGCCTTTATAGGAGGACAAGGTATCAGTACCTGTAAACATATCTAGTTATTGCGTCAGTCAAAATTGTCCAATACATTAATTCAGTCGGCTTTCAAAGACGTCAGTCATTATTATGGCTTTATGCTTTCAAATAATACCTGGTATTTCTCCGTATGTAAAGAGAGTCATGAAATCTAAAAACCTGCCACAAAAAAAAAACTAGTTTATTGCGCCGCCCAGCTAGAGTTCTATCAAGTAATGTCCTCAAGGACTTTTTATGGACCTATGCCCGTTGGTCCCTTGACCAGTGCCAACGACCCTATGGATTTCGGACATTATTTGTATTGTTTCCGTATGAGTTTTTGGTCATTGGCAAACAGGTATACGTCCTCGATGTCAACCTGTACCGGCTACAAGTGATAATAGACAAGCTGAGACATGCTTACCATTGCGAAAGCATGACTTAACCAAGTACAGATATTCAGGTTTCAGGCGAACGGTGGCCAACTTCTAGACCGTATTCTATGTTCAATTAGGAGCAAAAATATTGTGGTACTGAAAAGAAGCTGGCCATTCACGATCGCTCCAAGCGGACTCGCGCCATGCCAAATGGCGCGTCCTGTTCCATTTGGCGTCAGCGCCATTTAGAAGGGTCATCACGACTACGCTGAACCAGTCGCTCCAAATCTTTCAAATTGTACAGTGTGACGATATGGAAGAGGTACTTTTACACTGTACAATTTGAAAGATTTGGAGCGACTGGTTCAGCGTAGTCGTGTTGACCCCTCTAAATGGCGCTAACGCCAAATGGAACAGGACGCGCCGCTTGGCTTGGCGCGAGTCCGTTTGGAGCTCTCGTGAATGGCCAGCTTTTAAAAGGTACCTTACTCCGCAACATGAAGTGTATAGACTTCCGAGAAAATACGTCCAGTTCAGGAACTAATCAACCAATTTCAGAGCTATATAAGCATTGAAAATATAAAGACGATTTACGGTCCTAAACTGGAATTGGTCGATTAGTTATTGAGTAGGACACATTTTTCAGAAGTTTGCACACTACTCTGATGTTACCCCTAATCCACCCCTAACTTGATAACAATGCGCATATTCGGTAAGGTAACACAATATGGGGGTTTTTTGCTCCCAAATTGTACAGGGAACTAGAAAGGAATAGAAATTTGTTCGCGAGAAACTCCTGAATAGTATTGTTACTTGGTAGGCCTGATAGGCCTTAAAGTTAAGCTTCATAATTAGCTTAGCAAATTAAAGGTTTGAAATGTAGCTTTCATTTGACGAGCTACTTGACATGTGTATATTTAAATTTGAAAACACCTACCATTTTCATCCCCCCCCCCCAAAAAAAAATTAAGAATTACCCCGACTTTTTTATTTTTACTGGGTATCAAAATTCCTCATAATAACATAAAGATAAATGTCCGGATGGTCTGGAACGCCCTGTACAATAAGAAAAGTTAAAAGGAACTCTCATTTTCAAGATGTGATAACATTCTATAACATCATCACCCCGTTGGTCTAAAAACAACCATAACCACATAAAAACCAAATTATTTGCATGTCATGATAACATGATGTTAACCTAATGGCGCAGTTGGGCGCCATTTTGTAAATATGTAGCATATATTTTGAAACAAGCCGTCAATTATGTGATGAATGACTTTATATAATCTAAATTAAGCTCAGCACATGTTCTTCCGCATGGTTTTTTTTATATGGTGCAGGGTTAACAAAATGTTATCGGTTATCATGCGGACATTGCTTTGTAAAGGACCTTGTAGCATGACGTCCAAGTTAAAATTTTGGGCTCGTAAGCAAATGTATTGTGAGACAAGCGTCGATAAACGTAGCAAAAGGCCTTGCACGAGATGCTTGGCTATAGTCTTTTTAATTTTTTTCATTATGAGGCAAAAATCCGATGAGTGTCGTGTCACTTGTAAGAAGGGGTAGTTAGCATCCAAACGGGACTAGTATTAGGCAGGTCACATCGAGGACCAAGATTCGAATCGGACCGAGACCCATGGGCCGAACGATCCGGATCAAGGACGGATGACCAAGTATAGTCCAGATCAAGGACCAAGGACCGAACGATCCAGATCATTGGAATAAATAGGGGGTCCGGTAGTCCCCCCTCCCCAGGATTTCTGATGACAAAGACGTTATGGAAGCTAAAGGCATACTATCCACAATAACGAAAGGGAAATTCTTGGTAACATGCTTATTTTTCATTAAAGGCATCATGAAAAAAATCAACGAATTATCCAAGTATACGTTCACAAAAGAAATATATTGCTCAAATTGCATAAAGTCCCAATTGAAGTTGAATGCATAGGCTCCAATTTTAGGCTAAATTCTCCCACCCCCTCCGAGATAAATGTCTAAATCCGCCCCTGCCAACAACCAGTCAAAACAGGTTCAGCAATTTGGCTGTCTTGCATAGAGAATGAGGAGCCGATTTGCTCACTGAGCGTGTCAGAACTTGTACAAAATTGTAGGGAGATTCAAAACAATCAATTTTTTATTTTTTTTTTTAATTAGGAAAACAGGCGCAAAGATTAAATTTTTAATATTTTGTCTTACTGAAATTGAATATTATATTGGCCCCTACAGTCGGTAAACGTGTATACAATGTATTTCATACACATTAAAAAGAAGAAAATTTAAATAATAAAAAAGTCATGTAATTTGCTAGGCAGACTTCAGCAGTGAATGAGTAATGAATAAAAAAAATCAAAGTCTTGGGATCCCAAAGCCCCCTTCCCCCAATGATCACAGACCAAAGACTAAACGATCCGGTCTGGTCTCCTATTTTTTTTTTATGTAGATTTTCGGTCCATTCTTTATGGTCCTTGGTTCGGTCTAAGTCCAAAAATGTTGAGTCCATGGACCTGAAATTTCCGGGTTCTGATCTGTTGACCTCCCCAGGAATTCTGGAAATGTATACGCCAATGTGCGCTGCTGGCGCGTGATAGGGCAAAATTGGCATAGATAAATCCAGCCCTAAATAAATAAATAAGAACTTTTTGTTGTTCTATTACTAAGCCAACCTAGCGGAGTTAGGGCTATAAAGACCTCTCTTACAGCACCCAACTAGGAAGGCCCGGGACTGCCTACTTTACATGCCCTCCGAAGCATGCCCAGAAAATGTAGCTAGTGTAGGGCTCGAACCAACAACCTTTCGGGTGAAATTTGGAGTCTGTACCACTACTCTACATATCTTGATTGGCGCCCGCGGGAGGAGTAATTCCCGGTCCCCCAGTCCCTCGTGGCCCCTGGAGGTAAGCCTGTTATCTGGAGGATAAACTTTGTTTATTTCGCTGATTTGGCCTTCACATGATGCTGTCAGTGGGTTTAACCTCTATAGGCTATGGCCAGTGACGCGCGTCTAAATGAACTTAAGTATCCCCATCGCGGTTCTACGAACTGCGAACTACCATCTGTGATCTGATGCAACAACTGATCTTGAAATGTCTATAAATTCTTTGACTCGGGCTACCGGTCTTTAGTTGTGATAGTACTTCGGCGCAGGGTAGCACGTATACAGACCTAATGCTGTTTTTATAGTAGGCCTACCGGTTTTTTATAGTTTTATAGTGTGTTGTGTGATTGCTATATTGTTCAGTATTATTTTTAGTTAGGTTTATATTTTACGATGGGTATTAATGACAATCGGGAAGATAGTCTGGATGTGCAGGAATGGTTTTCGAATGGAACTTCGTTTCCAGACGTAAGCATACAGTCTAATAATTTTAGGCTAATTTTTCAGCATGTTTTCATTAAATTTTGATACAGGGAGATGGGCACACCTATTAGGGCTATCAATCGACTTCGATGGCCAGGTGGTAACGTGCTTTCACTTATGCGAGTCTTTACACGCCATGCAATCGGAGACGTGTTGTAACTCAACACGGGTAATAACCTACAGAGACGACTGAAGAGGTCAATTGGATACATTCATTAAATTGTTTGTATGCGGTTAACCTTAAAAAAAAAATATATATATATATATATATATATACAAAATTGATTTATTTGAAATACATGAATTAAAATTGCACCCTACTATTTATGACATCTGCCACCTCTATACCGATTTACCTACTTTCAAAGGTACCTACCGTCCCTGGAGGAGACGAATATATTTTTGGTCAGTATAACCCAAAAGGTAGCCTACTCATGCATGCACTGACTTTTCAAATGCTGGCCCTGACTGAAATATATTAATTAAATACATAATTATCTATTCTAATCTATCGGTAAAGGTTCATGGTAATGGTACAATATTATTTAAAAAAGGGTTAGTTGGACTTACATTATCTCCTGTGTTAATAGTCATTAGAGGCAGGGCCTAACAGTCATCGAACAATTACGGTGGATCCCATAATTAAGGGAAGGGGCCACTGACTATTAGCGCCGCAGGAAATATAGCATACCCTTTGAAATAATATTTATACTTGCCTATATAATTCGCACCTACATTTACACATTTTGTTTGTTTATACTAGAAATATTTTTCGTTTGTTTTTCCTTAAATTCACATTACTTCTATATATAAATAAAATATTGAATTTTTTGTTCCATTACTAAGTCAACCTATTAGAGTTAGGGCTATAAAGCCCTCTCTTACACTCAACTAGGTCTAGGAAGATAATATAGGTAAGATGTCTATTTTGAACCATGTTCTAATTAGGCGGCAAACTTAGCCATCAGGCTGAAATACATAGTCCATTTGGTATGAGAACTTGGGGCTATCTCAGCTTTATTCATAACTTTAGGAATAGTTGAGTGATTTAATACACCTCAAAACTACCTAATAAAAATAGGACTTATTATAATAATTCTAACTATAATTGACTATAAAATACAAGGTCGAGGTTGGAGACACGACGTAAAATGAATCAATTTTCACCTTACCCTGGGTCCACCCAACCCTTATGGTATAATTAGGCTGCAAGGTAACTGTACTGTTCAATACTTAACGCCTGTAGGCTACTCGTTAAACTATAAGATCCTTTTCGTTATTTTCAGCCGATCCTGATGACTGGAGGAAACTACATTAAGGAGGGGCGTGATTCACAAAAAAGTACCTGTCTCATATTCTCCCCCAAGGAAGATGAAGTGGGCGCCCTTGCACGAGCTCTCAAAATGTTTGAGGTACGCCATAATATAAACTAATTATATCTGCCGGAAGCAAGAAAACTTACTATAATTAAGGTACGTACGGTACCTAACATAATAATAATAATAAAGTTACTCGTTCACTTGTATAACTTCAGGTATAGCCTACTTATTTCAATACTAATTTAGCGCGCCGACTTGCAAGGATTGTCATTTATTGGCGTAGGTACCGGTATTAGTGGCTGTTGCATTCATCGAAGTTCAGGAAAGCAAGGAAACTTTCGTGTAAAGTCAACGTACCACCTACTGAAGGTTAAGACTTGGATTCGAAACCCGTGTTCGTCACTTCTTCAATATCTTTCCTTTCTCTAGCTCCCCTGCCTGCAGAGACTTTTCGCAAAGTTGATATGTATCTAATGTATGCATGTATGTAATCTGTATCTCTAATAATATTGTTGTTAGGTACCGGTATATGATAACACACGTTATTACAACATAGCCTATTTCAAACCTATAGACCTGCTTTGAGCAACCCTGACAGCCTGGCGGGTAGAGTGAGTGTCTTTATTAAATTGAGGCACCCTAAGGGCAGACCCCTTCACTTCAGGGAGTACACCATGAGGTGAAGGTGTGTTGATTGCTGATAAGGTGGACTTCCTGATTATAGTGAATTCCGAACCACTTGGGGAACATAGTAAGTTAGCACACGATTTATTCAGAGCTTTGACCAAGACTCAACATGCACAAAAATTGACTGACAGTCTCAGCGCGTTATCATGTCCCACCAAGTCCCCATGCCAACGTTCCCCAACGTTGTGCACACTACCAAGTTTGCTGAAGTGCTTTAGTACCGTACCATACTGGAAAATTTCGTAATGCCCCTCTGTCTCATCTATAGGCACCTGAATTATAATTGTAAAAATCTTCTTCTTTTTTGTAACAGAACAACAAAATCAACCTGTTACACATAGAATCCAGGTCTTCGCAGAGGTTTACGAACCAGTATGAATTCATGGTGGAGTGCGCGCCCGGAGGCGACCTCAGCTCGGCTATTGAAACGCTCAAACAACACTGTTCCTACTTCAGCATTATTTCCAGAAATTACAAAGATAACTCAGGTGAGCTTACATCTATTTTAAATACCCTCCCCCTCTCGGGCATAAGAACAACAATTGTGTGCAGCAGTGGTGGCTCGCCATTAGAGGCAACTAAGACACTGCCTCACCTAATTTTCCAAATAATTCGACTAAAAAAATGTGTTTTGAATTAGGAAATGTAGGCTAATCAAATTCTAAAAGAGACAATTAAAACTTTAAATATACCACGAAAAAGAACCATGAGCTGAAATAGCTCCAAAAATTCACAACTAGCTAGGCTATAACGATGTAGAGGCACCATATCCGACTTACGTACTTCTCCATTGCTGAAAGACAGACACGAATTCGAGCTGTAAAAAGCTCAAACAGCGTGAGGATACATACTCAAAACATTTGCTGGACCCAGCTCAATGATGAGCCGATGAGATACGCGCTGGACCCTGCCTCTAAACGAGTTTAGCACACACAGCCAATTTTTATTTTTTATTTTAATTTTGTATGCTGTGCCTCACCAATTTATATCCTCACGAGCAGCCACTGATGGGCAGGCATTTAAAACAGGCGGTCCCGGGCAGGCACGTAGCCAGGGAAGGGGCTTTGGGGGCTGAAGCCCCCCCTCCGAAATGTAAAAAAAAATTGCATTGTACAGTTTCATGTTTCACCCGTAATTTTTTTCTCCCTCTAAAAACACTAAAACTGTGTTTTTGCATGTAAATTCTTAAAAATTTCCGGGGGGGGGGGGGGCGCCGCCGTTTTACTGGGAGTATGCAATACCCCTTGGTAGTCAGCCCCCTCCGAAATAAAATCCTGGCTACGTGCTTGGTCCCGGGTCTTCCTAGTTGAGTGTAACAGAGGGTGTATAGCCCTAACTCCGTTGGGTTGGCTTAGTAATAGAACAAAAAAATCAATAGGCTATTTATTACTTATTTTATTTATTTATTTATTTGTAATGTCCTGATTGGATGGACCTACAAACCTGCGTCATGCCAAATGCCAACGACCCCATAGTTTTTCTGACACTATTGATACTGTCTTCATATGAATTTTTGGTTCCTGGGACCTCAAAGCGTGTAAATCTGTTGAAATCTCGAAATTGAGAATTTCAACCATATATCACAAAGCTTTTCAAAATAAGCTACCTATTGACAAATAAATACTAAGTGAGCTAATATATGAATGATTGAATGAACGTGTATTGAATATAGAAAAAAAACATTATATATACAATAAATTGTAAAGCCGCACTAGTAGACCTAGGATAAGCATTTTCCCTGCGCCCTAAAACTAAATAAAAAATAAAAATAAAGAATACAATAATAATTAGGCTATACATACATAATAATAATATTAACAAATCTCATATACGCACAAAACAGTCTAGTCCACTATTTCAAATAAGGGTACCACCTCTTCCCGTCTCATCAGCCAATCCCGGAAATTTTTTTATTGACAGACACCTAGGACAAAATTACCTTTGTATAACATGTAGGTTTGATTATAGACTTTAAGGTGGACGGAAAATAGTTTGCTTAATAATATCCCCTCAACGTCAGGCCCTTACAACTTACAAGTAGCCTACAGAAGTAGAATTTTGCGTTTCAAATTGTATTGTTGCATACTTTAAATTTAGCAGGAAATGTTTGCTATCTAATAACTGTAAAGTAACTATATTGTTATTTTGACATTTTCAGGTACTGTGCCATGGTTTCCCCGCCGAATTCGTGATCTGGACAGGTTTGCCAACCAAATTCTTTCCTACGGTTCTGAGCTGGACTCAGACCACCCAGGATTTACCGATCCAATCTACAGAGCCAGGCGAAAATATTTTGCTGATATCGCTTACAATTACAAACAGTAAGCCTAAAAGTTTCTCACTTTGTCAGCTAAGTATATATAGGCGATTGGTAATATAATTCGCTTGATTCAATGGCTTTGAATGAATACGAACTGAGTCAGTTTCAATTAATTTTGGCCAGCACCTACAATAATTAATTACTCTACACAAATGTGACTGAAACTGAACGATAGTAGGCCCTACTATATAACTATAGTATATACATTATATCACAGGGGGGAGGGTCAAGAGCAACGTCATACCCAAGGCCGTAGCCAGGATTTTTTTCGGGGGGGGGGGGGTTAGAAATTTCATTGGGTATTACATAGTGGTTTTCATTTTTCCTCTCAAAATCCGATTCTATCTAGTATCAAGCCATTTCATTTCGGGAGGGGGGGGGGGCGGGGGGTTGAACCCCCATGAACCCCCCTCTTGGCTACGGCCTTGGTCATACCTGTATGTTAGCTACGGTATGAACTTCTTCCAGCGGGCAGAGGCCCGAGACAATGTTGAATAAATACCAACCAGATCACTTACAGCTCACTACAAGATCTCAGATCTATATCTGCGATGTCTATACAGTATATATAAGCCTGCCATACCTCCCGGTTTACCCGGGAGGCTCCTGGTTTTCAGTCCAACCTCCCGGTACCCGGGTGAATGAATGTTGTCGGGAGGCCGTTATCTCCCGGTTTTGGACAATGTCCCGGAAAATCTCCCTGTTTTTCTAAGACATGAAATTGAGCGATGTAATTTTACGATTAAGTATAAATTTTAATCAAATATACTTATGTTCCGAATAAAATTATGCTGTCTTTGAAAACTTTCTGTCCCTGAAGGTGCATGTTTGTCGCCTGTGCCTATAGTGTAAAAATATTAAATACCTACATCATTATTTTTCAACTCAGCCTTTCTCGCTTGATGAGTCAAAATTCTTTTATTCCTTTCTTCTTATCAGCAATAAAAAAATAACTGATAACCTATTTTTTTCTTATAGCGGAGAACCTCTACCTCATGTGAATTACACAGAAGAAGAGACTGCTACCTGGGGAAAGGTTTTCAAAGAACTAACCAAACTTTATCCTAAATACGCTTGCCGGGAGCACAATCATGTCTTTCCTCTATTAATTGAAAACTGTGGCTACCGAGAAGACAATGTCCCGCAGTTACAAGATGTTTCCGATTTTCTCAGAGGTAAGAACATACAGTACCGTATAATAACATCTAACGAAAGATAAAAGTACTGACCAACAAACTCATGTTAATGGCGCCATTTTAGATTCAGTGATTCAGTATACATTGGCTTAGCCCGAGCCTTTCCCTACTTTCAATTTTAATGAATAACTTAAATTTACTTTTTCCCGTTGAGTAGGTGGACTGTTCTTATACGCACTCGCATGCGACATCCTCAACATCGATTTGACGCGATCTCAAACGGTTTCTTCTCGACCCCCGTCCACGTGTTGGCAAAACATCCGTAGTTGCAACGTCTTAACACTATTTTCTGTACATTGTTGCAGACAGCACCGGTTTCACGCTGCGTCCCGTCGCTGGGCTCCTGTCCTCCCGGGACTTCCTCGCCGGACTTGCATTCCGTGTCTTCCACTCCACCCAGTACATCCGACACCCCAGCTGCCCGATGTACACACCCGAGCCCGATGTGTGCCACGAACTGCTCGGCCATGTCCCTTTATTCGCCGACCCGTCGTTCGCCCAGTTCTCCCAAGAGATTGGCCTCGCATCGCTCGGCGCCCCCGATGATTACATCGAGAAACTCGCCACCTGCTACTGGTTTACCGTGGAGTATGGTATTTGCAACCAAGAGGGTCAGCTGAAGGCATTCGGTGCTGGACTTCTCTCCGGGTTCGGCGAACTCCAATACTGTTTGAGCGGCAAACCAGAACTGAAACCGTTCGATCCTCCAGTCACTGCATTGCAGAAGTATCCCATCACTGAGTACCAGCCTATTTACTTTGTCGCGGAGAGCTTCGATCAGGCCAAGGAGCAGATGATTAAGTACGCCCAGACGATACCTCGTCCCTTTGCAGTCCGATACAACGCGTACACGCTGTCCGTCGAAGTTCTCGACTCAAAGCCGCAAGTTCGAGAATTGCTGCAAAATATCACGTTAGAGATGCAGATTTTGAGTGAAGCTTTTGGAAAATTGTAAACGTTTGTTATTTTACTTAATTTGTGTTGTGAATTTTAAAAATGTAGAATATTGTAATTTGGACAAATTTATTGGCATGTAGATATATTTTAGATAATAATGAAAACCTCAATATGTTTGTATCTAGGTCATGATTCTCAAAGGGGAGCCTAACGTAGCAGAATCTGATTACTTATTGGCACTGTAGTTACTGTGACGAATCAGTAGAATCCGGGATGATAGGCCGTGGTCATTCTGAAAGCGTACTCTATTTGTATTCTACTGATTCATCACGTAACTCCGGCCGTGAAAGCCTTTGTAATTATATTGTAGGTAACCAGCAGTTGTTGAGGACCAAAAAAACGATGTGGTGTTCAGTCAAATATAATTATTTAGGTGCGTTCCCGTCTTCGAAAGAAGATATTGATGTTTGGTCCCTACATCATTGTTGGCGAACCGCGGGCCTACTATGCCGATTAGTATTCTTGGGGAAAAAATGTAAACAAAACAATTTTGAATAGCACTTTCCATTCTAAAATTATCTTGTTTACATTTTAATCCCAGGTAAATATGAAAAACAATCGCCATAGTAAGCTCGCTGCAGTATAATATTGTGAAATAATTGAATTCAGGGTTTTATAATAGGTACTTTCATTGCCATGCATTGTATGTTAAATATTTTAATTACAGTTAAGGTTTTATATTTTTTAACGTTTAACGTTCATTGCCTGTTATTTAACATGTAAATGTTGCAACAAACAGTAGGCACTAGAGGTCTAAGTAGGAGAAATGTGACATGTGAGACTGCCAAAAACGTTTTTTTGTATTGGCGATTATAATCGGGTTAATATAATACCCTGGTATTAAAAATGTAAACAAGATAATTTTACCATGGCTATGCTATTCAAAATTTGTTTGTTCACAGTTTTAAACCCTGGAGTAAGTTAATACCAATCGCCATAATCGGCCCACTGCTACATTTTTTAAATGGCTGGTTATAGGAGACGAGAAATTAAATGTTTTTTTGCTTTTGGCAGGATGTCCCATCCCTCCTATATAGAACTCTAGTTGGCGCCATTTCGTCAAGGTGGAAGCAGTAAAATAATTTTCCAACAGGACAAACATAAAGCCAGCTATATCGCTCTATGTTTACATACGCGAAGGTGACCACAGGATGGAAAGTTGAGTATTTTAGAACGAATACAACAAGAATACTTTAATTAGAATTAGAATGTATTGGAAGATACGGAAAAATGCACAATAGCCTGCTATGGCATGTCTAATTATAAATAAGCTGGAATGGTTTTTTAAAGATCATAACGTAAGCTTACTATGGCGGTTATTCTTAATATTCACCTGGGATTAAAAATGTAAACTAGATAATTTTAGCATGGAAAGTGCTATTCAAAATTGTTATGTTTACATTTTTAACCCCAAAAATAAGTTAATACTTAACGGCATAGTTGGCCTACAGTTCAGCAACCACAGCACACTGTACCAATTTTAACATATTCCTATGGTTTAAAATGTAAACAAGACAATTTTAGAATAGCACTTTGCATTCTAAAAAGATTTTGTGTACATTTTTAATCCCGGGGAATTGGTTAACTTGGTATTTTACGCTATGACTGTAGTAGTGTTGTTTAAAGTTTTACTCTGCGCTTGATTCCAAAAACCTAAGGAACCAACAAAGGAGGGGGTAATCAAAAAGTACATCCTTCTTCTCGTACTTGAAGGCACAAACGTAAAATAAGACCTTTTGTAAACAGAAAAAAAACTTAAAACAAGGACAATCGATTATCGCATAATTAAAAACAGTACTAGGGTGCGTGCGAAAAACGTTTGATAATGGGAATAGCAATGCCTGTCACTTAAGAGGTTTATTTACCGAATTTGAATGGCATGTCAAGCACATATTTATGGTAAAAATAATAAAAATAAAAATGACATTTATTAATTGTCAACACTGGGTGAATTAATAAATACAAATTTTCCTTTATAATAATTTTCTTTCCTTGAAATTAATAATACATTTTGATATGCGATGAGAGCCTTAAAAGGAATTAACTAAAAAGGACTCTTCCTAACCTTTTGAGACAACAAGACACAAGACACGGCCCTTTTATTCACAAAATTTATATTTGAAGACTTCATGAAATACATTAACCCTTTCGGGGATGATGGGCGACTCATTAAACCACCGAAAAATGAATTATTATTTTTTTGCTCCCTAAATGAGTAAATTCATAGTAAATACATAAGATACCTGGTTAAAAAAAAAATGGATAAAACTAAACTTTTCAACCAAAAAATTATCTTTTAAACTTACAAAAAGTTTGTGACCCTCCCCCCTAAATTTTCCGGTTGATCAGCCCCTTGGTTGTCCCATGCTCAAACCGCAGTATAGAAGAGAAAGGCTCCGTGGTTTAAAATTTTACCGGGAAATGCTTTTGAATCTGGCTGCCATTTTCATTGAAATGTATATTTTGTACTAAAAAAATAAATAAATTTGTCCCACTTCGATAATATTACTAATGGATCCATGTATGGATGTGTATAGATTCATAAAAATCACACGTCCGGACCTTTTCTTTCTCTCTTGGGCTAACTCAATTTCAGGGGGTTTTAATTGGTTGGTGAAGTTTCTCTTCTATCAACAGCACACCCATTTTTTCTTCACGGATTTTATTAATTTCAAATATAGACATTGAGCGAAATTAGGGTCTTTTAATATAGGTATATAAATGTCCAAACCTTACATGACCGGTAATTCTTAATTAAAATGGTAAAATTGTCATACTTCGAACGCACCCATATTAGCCTTTGCTTTTAATTTTAATACACTTTAAAATAAATGCATAAGGAGATCTAATATTATTGAGTAAATGTAAAACAATTATCGGATAATAAACTTAACATGAAATTAAAACAACAAAAATTATAAATTATGTTCACCAAAATCTCAGGTACTATGTTAACACAGAATTTATTTAAACTGACCGACAAATATTTCAATATCAAAGATTTTTCCATAAGAATATTACTCGCCTAAGTTATTATGGTACATAATGAATTATCCAAATGAACATTTTAATAAAGTACTCTAGCCCCGATGGGTTCACTTGGAATATGGCCCTGGACCCCCCCCGGTTCAATACAAAATTTGACACTTTTCTACGTGTTATTCATGTTACTAGGAAAGTTATTAAAACCTTAAGAGGACATGCTACGTAGAAAGTTAGCACACCAAAATTTAATTTTTTTTTATTGTTTAATTAATTAACAAAGCAAGTTATTAAAGATTTGGCTCATGTAGGTTGTAGAAGACTACTTCAAGTATCATAATAGGAAATATTACATTTTTGGTACCTTTTTTCATAAAAGCCAGTGGGGGGTGTGGGGACTAAAATTTCGCGAAATCTGGGATTTTTCGAAAAATTATAAAATTGAAAAGTAAAAATACCCGATTATATGGTGCACGAAGTCTTCTACAACTTAAATGAGCAAAATTTTAAATAACTTGCTGAGTTAATGAAATAAAAAATGAAAAGTATTTAATTTTATATTCCCTTAATACACAATTGCTGGCAAATCAAATTTGCGTGACATCGGGACAGACGCCCAGAAAGCGGAGGTGAGTGGCGTGGTCAAATACAGCTATATTTTCAATTGCAATAAATACCCTGTGAGATCTTAAAAGGCGGTTTAGATGTACTATTGCGGCGGCTGCGGTGGTTGTTGCTGCTGCTGTTGTTGTTGGGAAGTAACATTTGGGTTGTATATGAGCTGAGATTGAGGATGTTGCACGTATTGGTACGGGATATATTCTTGCTCCACCATGTTTGTTGGTAGGCCTATACTGTTCTGAAAATGTAGCAAAAAAGGAAAATGTTAAGAAGGAACAAGCTAATAATCATTCGTTCATTCTTCCTATATATCCCCTGCACCTACCCCCAATATAATTATCTTCTTCTTCTTTAAATGCCTCTTCTATCGAAGATTAGCAAACATGATTACAAATCGGACCATAGAGACTGCTGCTCTGCAATAGGAAGTCGTGCTCATACCTATAACACTTAAGGCACTATGTACCCGGGTATTGTCATCCCATATTTCCTATATGGTAAGTATTGTACTGAGAAAAGTAAAAGATTGAAAAAAACGAATACACGTTTTAGTAATTTTGTTATTAAACACTTCCCTAATTGGTAGCACGTTTTTTTAAATAATGATAAATAAACAACGATAAATTTCTAAAAATAACTAGGTAAACACCCAATGTTTGGCTTATACACCAGACTTATAATGGATACAATATGGCGGATGACAATACCTGTCTAATATAGAGCCCTAATAACACTATAACAAAATACACTAACATGAGGAGGAAATGCATAAACCGCACACGGATTAGTCCTGCGTTAAGTTAAATATTGTTAAGTAAAAAAAAACCATAACCTCTAACCCCTCTGTCTAACCCTGCATCGAAAACCAAACTCTCTGATAATATAATTGTTGTTGTAATTTGTGATAGTATGTATGGTTAAGTTTTCAATACAATTTCAATTTCAAACCACTGTCACAAGTTATTCAACGTGAATCACCTTCTGTCGGGAACCCAACGTCCTTCTATCTTCCCTTGGATTATTACATTCAGAAGGTGATATTTTTCCTTCCTCATTACATGTTAGTTTCTTATCCGTCAGCAGCAACTCCGCTTTTGTATCCATGCGCCTCAAGACCCCGGCATAAGAAATTCTTCAGCATATCCACATTTCAAATGCACTGATGCCATTCTCCATCATCCATCCCTTCATACCATATACAATAGAACGATTGGATAGGTCTTCTTATGACAGCTGAATTATCAAAAAAAGGACCTATCTTAACTTTTTTTTAAAGGTGAATCGCATACAGACAAATCAATGAATTTATCCGATTGACCTCTTCAGTCACCACTGTAGGTAAGTATCCATGTTGAATTACTACTCGCACAAGCACATTACCGCCTAGCTAATGTAGCATCAACAGGACTACATGAGTGAATGTATCACAGACGGCCAATTTTTCTTTATTCTTTATAAAAACCAAGATATTCATAAATGGTAAATGAGACTTACTTGCTGGGGATCTGTGGAAGAGGAAGCACTAACTTGGTAGGGCCCCACGGGGCCAACTGACAGCGGTTGATGCGTTGTACTGCTCACAGCACTACCGGCGGTCGCATATGGAAGTGGTACCTGAAAGCCAAATGGATGGGTATGTGAAGCAGGCGGTCCCGGACTTCCCTAGTTGAGTGTATAAGAGGGCTTTATACACCTAAATCCGCTAGGTTGGCTTAGTAATAAAACAAAAAGTCTTTACTTATGGGGCCTCTAATCAGACATGATGGAACACCATAATAGAAAGCACCACTTGCATATCTTTTTCTACTTTACTGTATAGAAGAGATGCGACATTCGAGCGCGCCAAAACTCTTTAGAATCATGGGGTCACCTGGTACGTTTTTTCTTGGCGGGTCAGGGTTGGTCATAACCACAGAAATTTGAAAATATATTATTGGCGGGAAGAGAATGAGCCATATCTCATACATAGAACTCTGGTGGTTGCCTTCGGGTTCCACTTTCCGCAGCTTTTCCAACGATGGTGGGAGAGATCTGGCTCGGCAGAAGTGCCAAGTTTCATCAAAATCGGATAATATTTACGGAAGTTAGAGTGTTTCCTAAAATCGATATACATACATACATACATATACATAACATTTTGAAAGGAGGGTGGTTTTAGACTCAGGGGGTCATGAAATGAAAAGTTGTGAAGAAATTTTCCGGAAGTGGTTAATTGTAAGAGTGGGCCGTAAGGCCCAAAATTCGCCCATATGGATAATAAAGACAATTTTCTTTCTTTCATACAGCCTTTAATTGGCATTGACCTGCTCAACAACACTCCAATCATCTTCAAGGACTTCGATGGCATAGTGGTAGCTCTTTCGTACTTGTACGAGTCTCTACACATCATGCGATCGGTGACCTGTCGTCACTCAACACAGGTATTACCTACAGAGGCGACTGAAAAGGTTATTCGGATACATTCATTGAATTGTTTGTATGCAAATAATCTTTTAAGAAAATAAAAATTAAACATCTCAGTTTTGTACGTCGCACCACCATCTACGGACCACCAACCAGTTCAGTCTCTAGTTCGTCTTCCAGCGGTTTATATATTGTACTTACATTGAGCAATGATGGGACGAGCCCAAAACGTGACTGAGCCATAACGTACTGTTGCAACTCTTCTTCTTTCTGACACATGAGCTGCCGGAGCTGGTGTAATTCCACCTGTTTCCGCTTCACTTCGTCCGATAGAGGACTCTGGGGTTGTCGCATTATCTGAAAACAATAAAAATAAAATTAATAAATTAAAATCACAGTAAATTAAACGATTAACCAATATTTTTGTTAGTCTTGGCTAAGATATGTATACATACGTATATTTACTTTTGAGTAACAGTAACATTCCTCTGTTTCCAGGATCAATAGCATGTAAACAGAATGAATGAATGAATGAATAAAAGTTTATTTTCCATCTATACAAAAAAACAATATAAGAAAAATTTTGCCCTATGGGCTAGGCCCGTTTTAGGGGGAAAAGTATTAATTTAGACTAGATTAACTGATTTAAATTTATTGGAGGTAAATATGTATTAATGTATGTTTTGTACGGTGTGGAAATATATTGTATGGAGTAGGTACAATATATGTACGTGTTATTTGTTATTTTACGTTTGTTTCCGACACGTCTTGTCTTTCTATAAGTCATTTGTGGATTCTTTTTCTGACTAATTTATAGTTTGGTGAGTTTTATATATCTATAGGAAGTTGATTAAAGGACTTTTTTCCAACATAGGCCAATTGCTTTTGGGAGTAGTTTGTCGTGACTGTTGATATAGATAGTGGGTTGGTTTGTATGTAAATAAATAAATACATAAATATATATTTCTGTTAAATTATACAATGCAAGTACAAGAAAGTATAAAATAAAATCGTATCTAGTGTTATGTTGATGTGTGGGTCTATCTTGCATTATCATGTTTTTATAGGCCCACGCATCCTATATAGGTAGCACGACAGGTCTCTAATCGCATTGTGTAATCGCACAAGTACAGTATGAAAAGCTAACTAGAGTTCTATATAGGAGAGATAAATAAATAAATATTTTTGTTCAATTAAACCATCCCGTGGCTGCAGACCGTTATCAATATGGCTGCTAGTGTAGCCTGCACAAGATAAGTACGCAATTTGGCGGCGAAAAATAGTCTGCACAAGCTTAATACAAATTTTTTGACCGGGTCCAGGTATCCGTTGTTCTATGCTGCAATGTGTAAGACTTCGATATTTTTTGCGTTGGTACTTCTCTCTGATAGTTGGCTTATGGTTAACGGGTGCCTCATAAGGCATATTATGGCTCCCGCCGCTCCAGTTAATATATTTCTATGAATTAAACAGATAAGTAATCACTCCCGCCAAAATATTTTTTTTGAATTGCATTTGACACCCGAAATTAAAAAAAAAAATATGTTTTTTGGGAAGAAGCGAATGTCATACTCTCCTATAAGTTTTAATTATAAATAATGTATTTATAATAATTATTAAGAAATTGTTAATTTTTTTAAATAAATATATTATGTAGGCTTTACTTCAAGGTTAGAGTACCCAAATGTTTTAGGCGGCTATTCCACTTGTCAATAATCCGTCATTTGTGCTTCAATAATTGATGCGATTTTTTTTACTCTATATAAAAACAAAAATCTTATCAATTATTGATGCAAAAATGACGGAATATTCACAAGATAAGATAATATTTATTTCACAAGGTATTCGAAGAATACATAGAAATCGTTATATACATAAATAATATTTGACTATCACAATATAAGTGGCATAGCCGCCTTAGGGAAGTTGAGATTGCATATCCTGTAAGTTAAATAAGGCTCTAATGACACGTATCACCCTGTCAGTCAACTCCCCTTTCCCCGAGGTGAAAGAGTCTGCCCTTAGGGTGCCTCAAGTTAACAAACAGACTCACTCCCCCCGCCAGGCTGACAGGGTTGCTTAGAAAGCAGAAATGCTGAAAGCAGGCGTTAGAAACAACAACTAATGACACGTACAGACAGCAATAAAGAATTCATTACTGGAAAAATTGCAGAATCCCCCTCCAGTGAGGAGCTGCAGAGGAATTGCTGCAGCATTGTTTGGTGGTGCTGGCTCCACGTAAGGCAATAAAATTCAAATTACGAATATATGACGAAAATCTTGGAGAGATCGTGTCGTTAGTGCTGAGGAATTGAGGTGAATGGATACAGAAGCCGAGTTGCTGCCGATGGTTAAGAAACGGAAACTAACATGCTTCGGTCATGTGATCAGGAAGGAAAATTATTGCCTTCGGGCCACCCCTACTTCATTATAACCTCACTGTATGTAATATTGAAAAAACGGAATACATTTATTTATGTAACTGATGGCTCCTGGCCGAAATAGAACATCCTGGTTGAAAAACTTGAGGCAGTGGTTTGGCAAGAGCACGACTCCCCTTTTCAGAGCAGCAGTCGCCAATCTTCGATAGAAGAGGCATTTAAAGAAGAAAGAAAAATGTTGCATCTCCCTAATATAGAACTGCAATATGGACTTACATCTTGTGGGGGCATAGGCACAGGGGGCGGAAACCCCGTCAGGATGGGCTGCAGAGGAATGCCTGCAACATACTGGGGCGGTGGCGGCTCCACGTAGGTCGTGGTGGCTTGAGCAGGCGACAGCGGACACGAGGGCTTCGGCGGGTGGGCGTGCCTCGATGTCAGCCGCGTTCGAACAGACCCCTGCTGCAAACAATTAATTAATATACTTGACTAACCATAACATTTATTAAATTAACGTACTCATCTCCCTAAAGAGATGGGGCGGCATCCCTAAAGAGAGATGGGGGCGGCATAGATTTAATGTCTGTAGAGAGACCGCTCAAACGGCCGGGGGCCTAGTCTGGGTCTGTTCTGAGCCCTCATGGCCCGAATAGGACATGGCGGTCCTGCCGTCTACCGGCACTACAATGAGTCCGCAGAAGCCGGAAAGCCACTGTTTAGTCCTGTGGCGAGCGCAGTTGGACTGCCTATATCGACCAGGCCAATTTGATTGACATGCCATTGAAGTTCTTTTAACCCGAAGTTCTGCCATTATCCTCACTACTGTACTAACCCCCCGGCTTGGACCAGTGAGAACTTTACAGCAACTTTTGTCAATATACGTCTTGAGCAATACGCGACTTGAGGGATACTGACAGCCGGGCCTGCATCCAGCCAAATGCCTAAAGTATGAAGAAACGAGCAGCATGTCAGAGGACAAGAAGGGGTAGGATTAGAAATGAAGTGACGAGAAGAGAGTTTGGATGGAAGAACCATAGGTGGAGAAGATAGTGAGAAGGTTACTGGAGAGAAGAGCGAATGCTAACAGCAGGTACGCAAAGAAATGACTGGAGGAAGAAAGAGGAAGACCAAGGAAGATTTAATGTAGGATCTCAGAAAAGTGGGGCTGGTACCAGAGGATGCGTTAAACAACCAGAAGTGAGTGAGGAGGGAGTGGAGTAAGCTCACATAAGTACTTCTAGTTAACTTGTTTCCAATGTGCTATCAGTGAAAATTATTAAAATAATTTTGTTTTTCGGATAGTGTTTCAGACGCTGGTAGCCCCTGTGGCGACTTGCTGAATGGCCGTCTGGTCTACTGCCCAAAAGGCCTGACACTTTCCGCGAATGGTAGGGACCGGACAGCCTATTATGTGACGTCGCCAACCGAGGTATTAAATAGACACAAAACGGATATTAGAGGCCAGAGGAAGACTGACCGAGGGACTGGAAGGAAGAAGAAGGCATAGGATACCAGGAGTCGAGTATTAATAAGGAATTAATTAACATTTGAGTATTTGTCGCATTGTCGGGCGCTATATTTTACTGCTAATGGTGGGGGCTTATTATATTTATTATATAGTTGTGTTAATTGATTGAACCATGTTTGCAAACGATTACACCTGATCCTGCGATAGATGACATGTTAGAGGGTATATTTACAACTAGAAAGACACCCCATAACAGTTGGTGATAGTCGGTATCAGTTGGAAATACAACCGCTAAAACATCGGGGCACTGGAGCTGATAATGGATGATAATGAAGAAACGGGCACTTCCTAGAATGAACCTCTTTGGACCTGAAACAAACATTTAGCCCAAACTCACCGAGCTCATACGAGAAGCCTTCGAAACGTATGATTCCTCCGACATTGACGGCGACACGCTGCGCATCTCCTGGAAGGCGCGGCCACTCTTGCCACCCAGCCGCCCGCGTTCCGACGCTGTCGTGCGTTGCGACGTCGCCGACTCACTGCGGTATCCGTGCCGCGGGCTTCTACTTTCATCTGAGGAAATAAGAGACATTAGAGGACCCGTGCTGCCCAATGCAGAGGCCTGGGTACTCGTCGAACCCCGTCGAGTGGCACCTGCAAAATGGCAAACAATGACAAGGTCTGCTCATGGAGCCCAGAGGATAGAAAAACTACTGAACTTAACTACTATTGGACTATTGAAACGAACGAAGGATGTTAGCAAATTCTACCAGAGTGACTTGTTCACGACTTCTTGATGAGGGTTGGCATGCGGAGGGCGCTCGCCCAAATTTGGGGGGATTCAAAGCTAGTAGTTAGTGTCGCAAAAAGTCAATTTTACCGTATTTGGTAGTGAACCCAAACCGGGAAACCTGGGTATGTTTCAAAGCACCCAGGTTGCTGCCCTCGATGATGATATACTGAATAAGGAAGAGCAGACACGGATACCTCTAATTGGAATTGTCAGCGAAGATACCACAAATGATAAGGAGACGTCTTTTGATATGCTTTTAAAAGTAAAGAATAAGGTGCAGGGGACTCCAAAACTGGCCATCTACATTCCGCGTTGTAGCGATGGTCTCAAATTACGTAAAATAGCTGAATGCTGCTTTCACGATTACACAGGAAATGTTGACATTTGTTTTAAGAAAACTAAGTACCGGCGGTGGCACAACTAGCTATGCGTCTAGGCAAGAATATAAGAACAGTTCATTTATTGTTAAAAGTGCTCAACCCTACGCAGAAGTGGTCAAAAAACTGCAAGCCAATATTAAGCCTACTGATATGGGGGTGACTGTCAGATCCGTTCGTAAAACTACTGCTGGCGACATAAAGCTTGTGGTTTCGGAAAAAACTGCTGGAGGAAGACAAAAATTCATTGAAGGTCTTAAAGAAAGCGATGTGGTGAAGGAAGTAAAGAAACCTGAGATAGCAATGACAATCAGTGACTTGGTAGAGGGTACCACAAAGGAAGAAGTTCAAGAAGCCATGCAGAAAGCACTGAACATCAGTGCTGGAGAAATCCGGGAAAGTTCTGATGGGAACTACTATACAGTTGTATTTGTTCCAAAGGAATTGGAAGGGAACGCAAAGGAACTGCGATCCATTCAAATGGACAGGATGAAATGTCGAATCCGTGAGCGTATATCCCCCATAGCATGTAGAAAATGTCAGCGATTTGGACATGAAACCAGTACGTGTACCAATGAGCAGGTGACCGAAGTTATCTGTAGAAGGTGTGGCGGACATGGTCGCAAAGGTTTTCATGCAGCAAGGAAGTGTTTTGTTTTGTTTGAAACTTGCAGAACATCGAGCAGAGCCAGTGAAGTGCCCCCAGTTTAAAGCAGCTATTCAATCAGCCAGGCTGGCAGGAAAACAGTCTAAATCCAATGGTTATTAATGTTATACAAGTAAATATACAGCATGCAACTGCAGTGTTAGTGGAGACAGTGAACCGAGATGTTATTCAACTAGCCCTGGTGCAGGAACCTTGGATCGGTTCTGATGGGGAAATCAAGGGCCTCGGTGGGTACAAAGGCCATGTATACTCCTGCGCCCCAAACTTGAAACCAAGGTGTTGTGTTTTAGCGGCTAAAGACATGAATACCATCTTGCTATCCCAGTTCTTAACCAGAGACCTAGTGGCCGTTTCCACTAGAATTTCGGGTCGTACGCCAGCTGTTGCATCGGCATATTTCCCTTACGGCCAAGATGGCGACCCTCCACCTGCAGAATTCTGTAATCTTGTTGACTTCTGCTTGAAAGAAAACCTCCAACTAGTGGTGGGCTGTGGTGCAAACGCGCATAACGAACTATGGGGTAGTACGGAAACTAACCAACGAGGTACAACACTTATGGAGTACTTAGCTGAGCGCAACTTAATGGTAGCTAACAGAGGTTCAGTGCCCACTTTCATAAACGCCATTAGAAAAGAAGTTCTTGACATAACTATTGGCTCCAGTCATGCACTACCGATGATAGGACTTTGGAGGGTCTCGAAGGAGGAAAGCATGGCCGACCACCAGCACATACGCTTCACTTTAGCTCGCCAGGTGAGCTCAGTAGTGAAATCTATACGGAAACCGAAGCTAACCGATTGGCCGAGTTACCATAAGAAACTCAGTAACATTCTCGAACGTTTTTCATGTGACGTAAGTGAACCTGGGAAAGTTGATATCAGTGTGGACGAAATTACTCGGGCGATGGTTATGGCTTTCCATGAATCCTGCCCTGAGCTAGTAACAACACCTAACAAAACTCACTGGTGGAACAGCAAACTAGAAACTCTTAGACGGAAGGTCCGGAAAACTAAAAAGTGGGCGTTTCGCTTAGACTCACAGGCAGTACAAAATGAGTACAAAGAAATGAAGCGGAAATACAAAAATATCTTAAGGAAATCTAAACGTTCATCTTGGCGAAAGTTTTGGGAAGCAATCACTCAAGTCCCCACAGCTTGTCGCCTTCAAAAGATCCTATCACGGGAAAGACGTTTGGTTGAAGGTCAACTGATTAAAGAAGATGGCAACTTTACCGAATCTGATAAAGATGCCTTAAGATTGTTAATAAAAACCCACTTCCCAGAATCGGAGGTGATATAAGGCCCCCGGGCTCGACGGCATCTTCCCCGCGCTTCTTCAAAAAGCACCTGTAGTTGTCTTTGAATATCTTGCGAGAATTTTCAGACTGCGCAAGGACTGGATACGTCCCAAAGAAGTGGCGGGAGGTCAAAGTTGTCTTTATCCCTAAAGTCGGGAGAGTTGATTATACTTTAGCTTCCTCGTTCAGACCTATAAGCCTCACTTCATTTCTCTTGAAGACAATGGAAAGAATCCTTGACTGGCATGTGCGCAACATACTTGAAAGAAACGGCGGCCTACATGGATCCCAACATGCTTTTCGCCCCGGAAGGTCTACCGAAAGTGCTCTCCATACGCTGGTCGCGAAACTCGAAACTTGCCTGGATAGATCAGAGCTGGGTTTAGCTTGCTTTATTGACATCGAAGAGGCCTTCAATAACGTGACGGCTGAAGCCGTTCGTAGAGCTTTGGGCTGCCAGCCGATGCCAAGCTTTCTAACTACATGGATTGAACAGTGCCTAACAAAACGTATAGTGGTCTCCAACCGAGGGGAAGCCTCTATAGCAGCCACCGTGAAGAGGGGTTGTCCGCAAGGCGGTGTTCTTTCTCCAATTATCTGGAATATGGTAATCAACAGACAGCTTAGACAATTGACAAGTATGGGTGAATTCGTTGTTGGTTATGCTGACGATATCGCCCTAGTTATCGTGGGAAACGTGCCTTGTGTTATTTTTGACCTCATGCATAACGCTATGACTGCAGTTACAATTTGGTGCGAAACAAGAGGGCTCTCGGTGAATCCAGCAAAGGTGAACGCCGTACTGTTTACCACAAAGAGGAAGCTCCATTGTCCAGAGGAGTTCAAGTTCAGAGGCACTGTTATTCCGTTAAGTGGCTCAGTAAAATACTTGGGAGTGTATTTAGACAGTAAGCTCACTTGGTCAACCCACGTTGAAGCCACTATTAAACGTGCTAAATCCTCTTTCTACGTTCTTCAGAAATGCATGGGAAGCTCCTGGGGCTTCCCTCCTCGAATTGTTCGCCTCCTGTATATTCTGATTATAAGACCCATGTTATCTTATGGTTGTCTAGTCTGGTGGAAGAGGGCGCAACTTCATACATGCCAGAAGTCCTTAGGCCAGCTACGAAGATTGGTGTCCATAGCAATCACCGGTGCCATAAGAACAACGCCAACAGCCGCCCTTGAGGTTTTGATGTGCCTACCACATCTACACATCTATCTGGAAGGCGTAGCAAACATGGCTCTCCTCAGACTGAAGCAGCTTAAGCTCATGCACCCGCGCCCTGTTAAAGGCGGCCACGCTGATATGAGTATCAGGTCGGCTGAACTGCAAATGCCTAAAGACAGATGCCCAAAGGAAGATGTTCCCGCCAAGGTGGACATTTTACTCCCAGAGCGAAACGATTGGGCGGACGGAGCCGTTCCTTATAACCCAGAGGATCTTGTACTCTTCACGGACGGATCCTTAACTGACCAGTCAGCAGGTGCTGGAATACATTGTGAGGAGCTGCAGGTGTCTCTCTCGATCCCATTGGGGAAATGGGCAACAGTGTACCAAGCAGAGGTTTATGCAATTGACCAGGCACTGAGATTGTGTGCTGACACCAATATCGAAAATAGGACCATTGTCGTATGCAGTGATAGCCAAGCAGCTATAAAGGCTTTAATTCAACCAGTCGTCACATCCCATATCGTCAGAGAGTGCAAGGTGACAATAAACAAGCTTTCACGGAAGAACCTGATCAAGTTGATGTGGGTGCCGGGACATTAGGAATCTCAGGCAACGAGGCTGCTGACGAATTGGCAAAGCATGGTGCTGAACTAAATCCCATTGGGCCAGGACCTTTCCTCCCCATAGCCTGGAGCCGCGTCAGAGCGCATGTACACAACTGGATGGCGGAAAAGTTTTCGCATGAGTGGGGTATGCAGACGTTCCGGCATTCACGATTATGCATTGCCGGTCATTCGATGAAGCTGACAGAAGAGCTGCTGGGACTCGGGCGTATTGGCGCGCAGAGAGTAATTGCCCTCCTCACAGGGCACGGACCTTTTCGGCAACACCTATCACGAATCGGAATGCCGATCAATCCTGAGTGTCGCTATTGTGAGAGTGAAAACGAAACAGGGTGGCATATACTAGCAGACTGTACAGCAATCTGGCGTTCACGTTTGGAACACTTGGAGTTTGCGGGGACCGATGCAGAGTGTCAAATGAACCTCAGGCCACGGGAGCTTCTGAAGTTCAGCAATATGATAAAATTGCAGTAGAAGAGCAGGGCGGACTTATGGGCCCAAATAGCGGCCTGAGTCCCTATAGCCCTTAACAACAACTACTAGTATCGTTAAGGTCGTGTCTCATGTCACTCTATATTTTGGAAGTTTTGAAGTTTCAATGCCAGGTTCGAAGCATACATTAATAAAGTCGACCAAACTCGGTAGCTGATGACCAGGTGGGTGTAGACGACAAACTAAGTTGGAGTTCCACTGGTGGGGCCTACTATCACGGTAACACCTCAACCAGCTACTCACAGGGTTCAATGTCGCTAGCAATGTCCTGGCGCTCCTCGCAGGCGCTCCTCCGATTGCGTCTCCTCGTGTGTACAACATCGACGTAGCTGATGACTAGGTGGGTGTAGACGACAAACTAGGCTGGAGCTCCACTGGTGGGGCCTATTATCACGGTAACAACTCAACCAGCTACTCACAGGGTTCAATGTCGCTAGCAATGTCCTGGTGCTCCTCGCAGGCACTCCTCCGATTGCGTCTCCTCGTGTGTACAACATCGACGTAGCTCATAACCAGGTGGGTGTAGATGACAAACTAGGTTGGAGTTCCACTGGTGGGGCCTACTATCACGGTAACAACTCAACCAGCTACTCACAGGGTTCAATGTCGCTAGCAATGTCCTGGCGCTCCTCGCAGGCACTCCTCCGATTGCGTCTCCTCATGTGTACAACATCGACATAGCTGATGACCAGGTGGGTGTAGACGACAAACTAGGTTGTGGTTTCTCTGGTGGGGCCAACTATCATGGTAACAATATAACTTATCAAGCTACTCACAGGGTCCAATGTCGCTAGCATCGTCCTGGCTCTCCTCGCAGGCACTACTTCGGTTGAGTTTCCTCGAGTGTATGAGAACATCGACATAGCTGATGACCCGGTGGGTGCAGACGACAAACTCGGGCTTGGAGTTCCACTGGTGGTACGAGATGTAGTAGCGTGTCTGCAGCCAAACCCACTGCTGCCCTTTCGTTAGGAACCTGTAGTAGCAGGAAGTACCTTCCCCCTTCTCCATCACTGCGAACCCAGAAGAACATTTACATTCAGTTTGTATAAGAAAGGTAAAAAAGAAAGGTAAAGGTAAATATATTAAACCAGTATTTAAGGCGACCTTTTTCTTTTGATGATTTTTGCAGGAATTTTTTTTAATGCATGATAGTAATTCGTAAACTAATATAGATTTAGTTAGTAGTAGTAGTAGTAGTAGACATAGTAGAGGCAAACTGGTAGAGTAGTCCTTCGGGGCTAAAGCTCGACTAATATAAAGACGTTTTTTAGTTTACTTCAAAGATGATATAGGCCGTAACCTAGAAATTCCCAGACGTCCAACATATTATTTTAAACATTCTCACATGTATTTATAAACAAGGCCGCGGCCAGAAATTTTTTTTCGGGAGGGGTCCATCTGACTTCACAGGAGTAAGGTAGCCTCAATATATTTAAAACTCCATTCTATCTAGTGTACGTTGCAATTATTTCTGGCTCCGGCCTTGTTTGTACAGACAATTTCAAGTATTCAGTCCAACAATTTGTCAATGACAATCTAGAATACTTATATCAAATTCTTACTAATTTTACATGAATTACTTAATGCCATTTTTCTCTACGATTGTTAATGTCTGGATTGGTTTTATTTATCTATTGTACAATGTAAATTGTTACTGTAATTTGATTAAAGGAAAGCCATACAGTCAGCATTTTTTTTTTTCAGGACCCATCACGGGCTACGGCCTGACGGGTCCAAATTGTAAATTGTAATGTTTATCTTGTATGTTTTCTCCAGCAACAAATATATTTGATTTCATTTGATGATTTGAGATTAATGCAAACGCACGTAACTCCACATTGGGTTAAGAAAGAAGACAGAAAGAAAAATTGGCTGTATTCTCCATTGGGTGAACTTACTTCGGGTTAAGGGAGAGATTTAAACACATTTTGGAAGCAAACAATGATCATGTGTTTTTGATCAAATCAATTAATTTCCTCGTTCCACGACCTAAAGAGATGAAAAATGCATAAAATCTATTAACACGACTTAGCTACTTTGAAGGCATATACATATAAGTAATATAGGACTCTAGACAAACGAATCCTGGGACTCATTTAAAAATTCCTCATACAAGCTCATTCCAACCGGAGTATGGGTGCCATCATGAAAAGGCTCCTCCAATGGAAAAATGAGAAAAATGTCAACTCACGTGCTTCGTGGCAGGAGACAATTTTGTCCAAATCGTCGACGTGGTAATAGTCGTACCCGGACGTCCCAACCACCTCCAGCTGTACATAGCCTATAATGGGCGTGGCACGAGCGTCCAGCGCCAAAAACTTCCAGTCCAGATTATGCCGCGACGTAAATTCACTCTTTAGCGATTCGCACGCAAATGTCATCTCCATGATCAGGTGCGGTGAGCCCAGGCGGCCAGTCCCGACGAACACAAACCTGTAAAACACAACCGTAATTGAAAAAATTGTCCTATAGGACAATAAGATTGTGGCCCCATCTTGAGGGGATACGTCCCTTTTCGGTTAAACTTTTCAGGCTTCAGCGCAGGAACTTGGTCCTGATTTTTCCTTCGCTATAGCCTGGGTGGTGTGACTACTCAATAAGCACTTGCTCCCATCAGACCAGCAAGTGTTTTCTCATGTTCTCAGACAGGTTTTTCTTCGGCAGTTTCTACCATTTAATACAGTTATGACTACTGGACACTGATCATAGCAGCATGGGGTTCACATGACAGGACAAGTTGTTTAAGTCAGGAGCTCAAACAAACACTGTGTTTCCGCAAGCTAAACCATATATGTGATCGTCTCTCTTGTAACTTTGTAATATATTAAACGCATTGTAATTCAAATAACTTTGTAAATATTACTTTATTAATACAATAAAACACAACCGGTTTCGACTTTAAGTCATCGACAAGTGAGCTGATTATTGAATTACAAAGCTATACCATACTTTGGTGGCCAAGTAGAACAGGTGTACTACAGTACCACCATTTTCATGCAAACATTCAGTGCTTTCCCCCATTTATTTGAAGAGTATATTTTGTTTTTCGCCTATAAGGACGACCATGAAAATTCATATTTTAGGAACACGAAACACAACATAAAAAAACCTCTGACGTTTCCACGTTCGGTCGTTGTTCACAGCGAACGTGTTTGCCACCGACTACATTCAATATTGAAGACGCCCCCGCCTGAAATACAACCTGTATCATAACAAATTATATACAGCAGATTAATAATGCATGCAGGGATAAAGACTATTAGTCTGCAATCGAGCATTTTCCGAACGGCAGTGCAAATCATAGGCCAGTAAATTTGAGAAAATTAACTTAAGCAAAGAGAGGTTGGTTAACGAAGCTGCAGCCCGATCATGGCGATTTGGTTTTATTATAATACCGGGGTATTTCAATTGTTGTAAACAAGTGAGTGCAAAATGCGCGGGAAATTCAAATTGATAAATTAATGTTTTTGGTGGGCTTTCAATTTTTCTCCCTTAGATGTAGACACATTAAATAAAATTCTTATTATTTTTCAAAGTTCTACCTGTACATTTTAATGTTAATTAGTATTTCCTTCAATTATCAAATAATGCAGCCATTCTCTTGTATTCTAATAATTTATTAATTTGAATTTCCCGCGCATATTCCCGTTACGCGGCACCTTACTAATGCGGCATTAAAAAATAAACCCCGGTATTATAATAATCCCAAATCGCCATGATCGGGCTGCACATATGTAAGTCAGAGAGGGTCACCCTACTTTAAATAGCTAAATGGTATAGTAAAGAGGGAGATTTTTAAATATTACTTTTAAAGGGGCTTCTATGAACGGACGCCTTCTTGTAGGTCCTGTTGAGTCTTGCCCGGCCTAAAACCTCATAGATTTTTAAAATACCATCGGTATTGTATACATTTACAAACTAATGTAGCAAGGGTAGGACTCGATCCAACAACCTTTCGGGTGAAAGTCGAAGTCTGAACCACTACTCTTGATATCAGATTTTTCAGCTAAAACCGTAGAGTTGCTGTGGCCATGAGTAGAGCCAGACACGTACCGAGGGTAACGCTGAAGCCACGACCGAACCCCTAGCATATTTTTCTAGAACTAACGTTAGAATTTTAAATATTTAATTAATGAATTTCTCAGTTTATGGGAACTAGTGAAATCCGAGTACGGTTCACAACACTGCCGGGCGGACAGGAGTGGATTTAGTGGGAGAAGCTATAGTATCGGAAGCCAAAACACACCCTGAGTCTGCATCCACATTGTGCAAGTCTGACGAAGAGACACCATTGTCCGAGTCAACCGCTTCCGACTCGGCCCGAAAATAGCCGACAAAGTGCACGAGGTCATACACGGGTTCCTGCGAGAGGTCCAACGATCCGCGGCGAACGTGAACGCTGAATTGTAGTTGGTGGTCCTGCAATAAATATATAGATAAATAGATAGAAAAATTAATATAGATAAATAGGGTACATTGGACAGCCCCACCACGAATATTCTGTACGGCGTGGATGACAAGGTGGTAGCGCGCTTGGTAATAAAATCAACTATTTTAAAACATTTGGTCTTTGGGGCAGTTTCCTAGAAGTGACCAGGATTTACCGAAATTACCTACATTTAAAACGTAACGAGGGGGTACAGGGGTCTCCTGGGGGGAGACTCCACATTTCCCACATTTTACCCTTAATTCGATAACGGCGTATTTTCGGTATAATACACTCGTGTACAAAATATGGGTTAATTTGGCTCCAATTTCAACAGGGAATAGGCCGCAGGAGTTTTACACATAATCATTTACAACACAATTTTTCATGGCCACTGGGCCACCGAGATTAGCTTTGGTATCAGCCGAAACCTTTCAATACAAGTACACTACTTTTCTTTAGGCGGGGTTTCCACATCTGTCAATAGTCAATGAGAAATGTGAAATTGACGTTTTAGCAGACATTAAAGACATACTAAAAATTCTGCTACCACGTCAAAACCATATTTATCATTAACCATTGACGTATATGGAAACCCCGCCTTATCCAACCCCTACTTATTATTAATTATTATAGTACTTCCTTCAATTACAAAACAATGCAACTATTCTCTTGTATTCTAATCTTGAATTTCCAGCGCATATTTTAAACCGTCACGTGACACCTTACTACTGCGGTATTAGAAAATAAACCCCGGTATTATAATAATAGCAAGTCACCATGATCTTGGAGAGACCACATAACGAACGAAAAGGTACTTCAAAGGATAAACGATAAACTCCTAAGCACCATAATAGAAGGTACAATCGAAGGCACCAATGTAAAAGGGTCGATCAAGGAAGGCGTACAAAAAAGACCTCAAGAAAGATATGAGATGCGGAACTTACTTGGAGCTAAAGAGAACGGCCCAAGACAGGGAGGAGTGGAGAAGGCGGTGGAAAGATTTGCTGCAAACCAATCGCTAGATTGAAACCAAAGAGTAAGACCATGACCGGGCTGGAGATTTGGGAATGCCAAGGAACGTGCAAGCCCTAGCCCAATAGACAAGTAACCCCTACACTAGAGGAAAGCCAACTGAGACAGAATAAATTTATTGACCCAATGACATTTATATAATATAAATATTACGTAAGAGAAACTAACAAGCCTAATTAACAAATATCAGAGATCCAATTATTTTATAGGAAAACTCATCATCATCAAAAATCATTGCATCACTTGCAAAGATTTTTGTCATTATTTTATTTCATATCTTTTTGATTTCCTACATAAGCATTAGTATGAAGCGGCGTCCCACACTATGCCGCGTTGGCTGTTGGCAATGCCAACACGGCAAAGCCAACACAGCAAAGCCAACGTGGCAAATCTGATTGTTGGCCTCCAGTCCACACCGAGCTTTGACATTCAGCCGCAAAATGTCAGGCGAGGTGGATTTACTAGGATGATATATCTACATGGCGCGTGGAGCCAACGGTTGGCACATCCACACTACCCGCTCTCGCTGGCTTCCATTGATGGAAACCGACACTAGTGATTGGTAATGCCAATGGGCAACGACTGCATAGTGTGGACGCCTCATAACGAAAGCTTTGGGATGGTTGAAATTTTCAATTTCGAGATTCCAATGGATCTACACTTTTTCAGGTACCAGGACACCAAAAAAGTGTTTTTTTTTTTGCGAAATGTCTGTAACTCAATTTGGAGACAAGTTGCTCGATAGAGAATTTGATGGTTCACAAAAATATGTTCCAGGTGCCTATTTTCCATTTTATTGATAACTTTTTTTTTTGGGGGGGGGGGGGTTCCTGCCCCAGAAACCCCAAAACACTAATAAGAAAAAAAAATTCTCCAAATCGGCTCAGACAATCTATTTTAAATTCACATTTATTGCAGTACATATTAATGCAAAAAAATAACACCACTAGGCCACTTTCCCCTTTATAGTTTGGTTCAGGGTGCAAAAGTATAAAAAAAAATTTTATTTCTGAGGCGAACTCAGATACAGAAGGCGAGTTGCTGCTGACAGTTAAAATACGGAAATTAACATACTTCGGCCATGTGATGAGGAACGAAAAGTATCGCCTTCTGCATGTAATAATCCAAGGGAAGATAGAAGGATAGATAAGCACTTAACATAAGATAGAAGGACTGAGGGCTCCTGGCAGAAGAACAACATCCTGGTTGAAAAACCAGAGGCAGTGGTTTGGCAAAAGCACGACTTTTATTTTCAGAGGAGCAGTCTCCAAGGTCCTAATTGCCATGATAACAGCAGATCCTCAATAGAAGAGACATTCGAAGAAGAAGATATGTAACTCCGGGTAGAGTTGGCTCATACGGACTGACTCCGAGGGAGTCAGTTGAGCCAACTCCACTCTCTCCCCTCGGGAATTGATGGATTTCTCATAAGCTAAGTATTGCTAAAACCACTCAATTCCAGCTGTACATCGTTGTATGCTTACCTTCCCAGAATTACCGCTTCGACATGCCCCCAAAATATCGTACAAAGTAGCGTGATCTTCCTCGCACACCATATCGAACATCGTCATAGGTTCATTCATCAGGTCACTCTGTAAATATAAAATAGAAAACAATAAGTAAACGTACATTGAAACAATAATACAAAACAATAGGCTACTTGACAGTCGTGACAATAAAACGGAAACAATGCTCGGTAATTATTTAAAAAGGGCTGTATGTAACAAGTACACAGCGGCCAAAATTCACACGGAAAGTATATGAATAATGTCTGAAAAACAAAGAGTCGTTGGCAGGGCAAGGTAAGGCTTAAAGTAGCCCTAACTCCTCAAAAATGCCCTTCAAATACTACTACTACTGCACCCTCCCCCCAATAAGCCTTCGCTAAGCCCCACCCCTAAACCCATTCACTTCAATTCCTGGTAGTTCTCCAGCGCTTGCTTTCAGTATTTTTGGTTTAAGCACCCCTGTCAGCCTAGCGGGGCGGGGGTAGTGAGTCTGTTTCTTAACTTTAGGCAGATTCCTTCACCTCAGGGAGAAGGGGAGTTGACGGACAGGGTGGACCTCCTGATTATGGAGGATTCATAACCTACGTCAAAAAAAAAAAAAAACATCAAATACCACTACTGTCTCCCCTTCCAACCTTCGCTACGCTCCTGAAAACATTGTTCAATTCATTTCCAATTTGGACTGCCCAGGGCCAAGGGCTTGGTACTGGACAATAATCAGACGTGATAAGAAGAAGTCTCGTTTACGGAGTGTAGTCGCAGTATAGAGTAGCAGACAGCAAAATCGCCAGAGTAGAAAAGAGAACGAGGTAATGAACGAAAAAGGCTTGGATAATGATTACACGTGACAACAAGTCACGTGTGCGGAGTCTAGTTGCAGTCTGTAGTTGGAGTTTAGAATTGCTACAGCAAAATCTCCAGAGCAGAAAAGTAATCAGCGAGTTGCACTGGATACTGACCACACGTGATAACGAGAAGTCTCGTTTACAGAGTCTAGTTATAGTCTGTAGTCAGAGTATAGAGTAGCAGACAACAAAATCGCTGGAGCAGAAAAGGGAACGAAGTAATGAACGAAAAAGGCTTGGATAATGATCACACGTGGCAACAACTCTCGTGTGCGGAGTCTAGTTGCAGTCTGAAGTTGGAGTTTAGAATTGCTACAGCAAAATCACCAGAGCAGAAAAGTAATCAGCGAATTGCACTGGATAATGATCACACGTGATAACGAGAAGTCTCGTGTACTGAGTCTAGTTATCAGCCACGGCTTTGTTGACGCTAAAAGTCATAAGCCGCGAAATTCACATGCAATATCGCAACAGAGACAATGAGTAAAAATTACATTATTATCAATTCATATTCAATGCAAAGGAGCAGAATTTATTTATTTATTTTTATTTATTGTCACTTTAAGTAGAGCACTTGTACATATTGCAGTAATTAATGATATAACACTGACATTAACTAACTTTGGTTGAAGAGGTAACCTCCTCGTTATAACCGAAATTACAGGATATGGAAAAATCCCTTTCGGCTCTGGCCGATCAGGAGTAGGGAGATTCCGCAGACCCTGCTTTTCCTCTACGCTACCTACGCTATATATGTTTCAATAATAAAAAATAAAAAATACCACATTATTTTTCCGACACAACATCAACACACAAAACACTCTTGTGTTCCACAATGCCGACTATGAACTTTTAATTATCAAATTATTTTCATTTTGACTGGATGCCATTTTAAAAGTGGTTGATTTGTTGTAAAAAGTGATAATTGACATTATCGTAGATAATAATACGGACTTTCAGTCAGATTTTAATTCATTCCTCTGCGACCAATATTAACTGAGATATGAATTATACAAGGTTTCAATCGGCCGCCATCTTGCAACAAAATAGTGGATCTAGCTGGTTAACGAACTCGATCAAGACAATCGTATGATCAATTTTTGTTCCAATTTCATCAAAATCGGATAATATTTAAGGGAGTTAGCGTGTTTCCTAAAATCGATATACATACATACATATATATATAACATTTTGAACGGAGGGTGGTTTTAGGCTCAGGGGGTCATGAAATGAAAAGTTGTGAAGAAATTTTCCGAAAGTCGAACATTGGTCGCCATCTCAATAGGAGGATAAATCTCCCTAAAAACTGGACATCTGGTCCGTCATCCCTCCTCAGTGATGGTTTGGTTGGGTGCATTGTGCTACGGCATGACTGAGGTACATTTCTTTCAAAAAGATGTGAAAACGGGCGCTCACGTTTAGCAAAATTCCGCACTTGATAAAGTGGTGAAGCTTTTGAACCAAACCAACCCCGGGTTTTTCAGCAAGACTCTGCTCCAGCACTTAAAGCCAAGAGTACCTAGAAGTTTTTTATTTTTATTAAAAAGATTAAATCGCCTACAAACAATTTAATGAATGTATTAACCTCTTCAATCGCCTCTCTAAGTCACCTGATAGGTACTTGTGTCGAGTTACGATACGTCTACGACTGCAAAGGGGTGTAGATACGCGCACAAGTACAGTAAGCACGTTACCCCCTTGCCACCGAAGTCACTTAGTGGTTCCAAGAGAACAAAATTGACTTAGTTTTTAGAGATGATTGGCCCTTTTCTAGCCCAGACTAGAATCTTATGGACTATTCCATCTGGTAGCTCATTGATGAGAAAGCCTGTGGAAAGTCACATAAAAATTTGGACTCACTGAAGAGGACCATTACCAATGTGGTCGAGAAGATAGACACGCAAGCGGTAGGTACAGCTATGAGGTACATATGTGTAGTCATTTTGTAGATGGCAGCACCAGTTGCTAAAATATCAAAGCGTTGATTTTTCCACATTGGCGCAAATAGGGGGGTCCTGGGGGCTAAGCCCCCCCCCCAGGTCCACCCTTAGCCCCCCCCCCCAGGATTTCTGGTGGCAAAGACGTTATGGAGGCTAAAAGCATAGTATCCACAATAACGAAAGGGAAATCAATGCTAAGTATGCTTATTTTACATGAAAAAAACAACATATTGACCAAGTACTTTCACAAAAAAAATATTACGCAAAATGCTTAAATTCCCAATATTTAAGATCTATTTTGGCCAAATTTTTCTACGGGGGAGACCCCCGGGCCCCCCTCACTGGTAGGTTTCTTCGTAGTTACACTATAATATCTCAATTGTGGTGCTTGCAAACATTGGCGTAAATGGGGTGTCCTGGGCTATGCCCCCCCCCCCCAAGATTTCTGGTGACAAAAGACGTTATGGAGGTGAAAGGCATAGTATCCGCAATAACGAAAGGGAAACTAGTTATTGCTACGCTTATTTCACATGAAAAAAAAATCAACATATCGACCAAGTACTTTCACAGAAATATATTACTCAAAATGATTAAAACCCCAATATTTCAGATTTATTTTTCCAAACGATTCTTCGGGGGAGACCCCCTGGCCCCCCTCACTGGTAGGTTTCTTCGTCATTATAATATGTCAATTGTACTGATTGCAAACATTGGCGTAAATAGGGGTGTCCTGGGCTAAGCCCCCCCTCCCCCCAGAAGCACCCGTAACCCCCCCCCCCCCAGGATTTCTGGTGACAAAGACGGTTATGGAGGCGAAAGGCATAGTATCCACAATAATGACAGGGAAATTAATTCTTATATACCATATCTTACCAGCCTTGGTACCACAGACAAGGAATATTCATTCCAACGATAATGAATATCAAGGGATGTCTCATATTACCCAATTTACAAACGCTCATACAACAGCATCATTCTTGTACAAATCATATTACTACTATAACGAATTCATTAGTAGCTACAATAAGTTCGCAAGGCCAAATACGAGCATAAAAGGTTACATTGATATATATATAAAACAAACACTAATGGCAATGTAACGAACATGATTGTAATAAAATGAATAATGTTTAAACGTACCTGTAGGGTGTATCCCGCACGCCTCTATGAAGGCATGGGAGCCCTAATTGTATTTTTGTCTAATTATTGCATTTGTTGGAAATAAAGAATTGTTATTATTATTATTATGGTATATACATAATATAACACTGACATTAAATTAACTTTGGTTGAAGATGTAACCTCCTCGTTATAACCGAAATTAGAGGATATGGAAAAAACCGGGCTTGGTGGGATTCGAACCCACAATTTACGCCAATGTTTTTCCATAAGCCTCAATAATATTTTAAAATTATTTTATTTATGTATTATTTTAAAGTGATATTTTTCTATAAATCATGGAGAATAAGGTCCAGGTATGGTAAAAATATTATAAAAGATATTAAAAGAATTAATTAGATGCTAAGAACTTTCACATGCAAACGGCGGCCATTTTGAATAATATGGATATCTTATTGTCGTCGGCGAACCTAGTGACCAAAACTGTCCATGTGTTCCTTCACAGCTGTATTGCTACATTAAAGACATTTTTTAGAACTGTAATATAGTACCCATGTTTTCATAGTTTTAGTAGTGACAGTATTTACCAACCAACTAGGTACTTTAGCCACGCTTTAATACTATTTCTGCACCATTGCTCATTCGGCAGCAATGTAAAGAGCATTCCAAAAAGTTATACTCACCGGAAGATGTCCCAAAAGTGAAGTTATGCTCCCAGAAGCATACATGATATGTCCCGACAGAGAGAACACAATAATGAACCCGTCCACGGATTCCAAAACTATGTGTGTGAATTCTTCATTCGAGAGAAACGTAGGCTTCCAGTTCTCTTGGATTTCGTGGGCCAGCGAACGAACAGAAAGTTCTGCATCGGAACAGGAAAAAAAAGGATGAAAGGAACAGTACTGAACAATCAAATCTGCCAAAATGTAGTCGGGCCTCGGTAATCCGGAGTCCGGCTTGTTCGGAGATCGCTGGAATTCGGCCGGGCAACGGGCTACGAGGGGGAGGCGGGCGAGTGTAGGTGCGGGTTGCCATGAGCCAATGCGTCGACTTTTTCAACAAGAATTAACTAATGTTTCATTTAGGCGCGTATACCACCTACGTCAATAGTCAATAGTAAATGTGGTATTGACGTATGTGGAATATGCGCCTTAAACGGTTTTTCTTACATGGTGTATTTTGGACATGTACTTTTTTGTCTTTATGCTTTTATTTAAAAATCGATTAAAGAAACTAAGGTTAAGTTATTTTATTACCATTAAATATGGCATACTATAATCCGGACCCTCGATAATCTGGAAAGGGTCTCGTTTTTATTTACTATTTACTATACTATTTATTTAGTTTTATTTACGATAATTAACAATTTTTTAAGACAAATCAGATGGTAGCCAGTCAAAGTGGAAATACTGTGATCCTTCATTGTCGTCTACATAACGTTTTAAAAGGGGGGAAATCCGAACCCCTTGAGCATTCGAACTACCGCTCTCCCGATTGAAATGCACGCTCTCTAACCATTCGCTTACGGCCCTCGTCTTTACCTTAACCATTACATTATACACAGTAGGTATATAAGTACAGTACATGATATTTGAAGTACTCACCATTGTGATTTCTCAAAAACGAAATAGTCGATTTGAGAACTGTGGATTTATCCATTTTCCGGCTTGTATTTGACACCATTGAGCTCAGCTCGTTTATAAGCAAATTAAACTGATCCCTTCTTTTCTTCTCACTTAAGTTCCGGGATTTCCTGCAATATCCAAACAAACCAAATTATGTCAGTGAATTTCCAAGTGTAGGTTTGCTGGTTAATTCAGCAAAAACTAACATTATCAATTATAACTCTTCTGGGAAAAATATGGTAGTAAAGACTGTTACACAGTCTAGATCAGAATTGTAAATGGAAGTCCCATATCATTGACCTAACTCAGAACTTAAATTCTGTTCACTTCCTCATCAGAAGATTTTTCCCAACTCGACAAAAAATTGGCACTTATTATATATAATTCACTCTTCATAAGTCGTATCAGTTATGGAATTGAGGCATGGGGTAGCTGTGCAAATTATTTATTTGAATCGGTTTTCAGAGTTCAAAAACGAGCCATAACATCAATTATGAAATATATAATAAGGCATACATGTAGATAGGTTTTTAAAGAGCTAAATTTTTTGACATTGCCGTCTCTATATGTATTTCAAATTCTTTTATATGCAAAAGAGGTAACTTAAAAAAACGAACACTTATTCAATCTAGATAAACACACATATAACACCAGAAATAAAGTGAATCTAGCAGTAAATAGCCAAAGAACTTTGTATTTGAAGGCTCCCATTAACGTGGCTATTAACTTTTATAACAGGCTGCCAATTGCATTCAGGGCCTTATCAAGAAATAAATATAAAGTCCAGCTACACTCTTTTTTAGTAACACAACAACACCAGAGGAAGGGACGACTTCACTCTACAACTTAGGGCCCTGGTGATAGGAAGGAATTCGTTACTTCAGAAAGGACTTTTGGATTATAAGTTATAACAGATGAGACGGTGGTAAATTTATGCTATTAAGAAATTGGATTCGATAGGAAATAGTGCGTCAGTGCACAGACTATAGTTAAACTGTGATTAATATTATGTGAAGTATGGAGAGACTAATTAGCGTTTCTACGTTACTTATACTCACAGACAACAACATAATTATTCTGAGCTCATTATAAGAGTACAAGCTTTGAAGTGACGCTTTACATAGGCCTAACCCAAATAAATATTGCATATTCTTACCTCTTAGTGTCGTCTTTATCGTCAGGATCGTCATCCATCATTTGAAACTTCCTTGGGCACAACGTAGTGCTCACAAAAATGTTCAAGGTTATCCACACTTGTGATCTGCTTTCCGCTTATAACGTTGACCCGCCAATATCCATTTCCCCATTTTCTAGTTACGACAATATAATTAAACGTTCAGATAAATTACAAAGCACAATTTTTCTTCACAGGCTTAAATCAATTGAAAATTGGACTTGTCAACTGTAACCTAACGATAAGAAAATTGCTTATAATTACTGGAAGCAATGCTGACCAACACTGGAAAATCACTCAAAATTATATTCTTCTCGAAAATTTTGGATTAAACGCGTCAATCATTTACTAGCTTCTGAAAAATAACTATTAAAAACACAAAAATACGTCGTAAACCTGGCATCAGTGGCATCTCATTTTAAATAAATAATAAAAAATCAAAAATGTCGTCTTGGAAAATACAGAACACCAATATAACAACAGAAATAAATATTAAATGAGTGTCGGCATGTTGGCGAAAATTATATTCCCGCGCTTTCTTATTTCCGGGTTTTTGTTTAAACTTAGTACTGTTATTTTTATGGAATATTTGACTTTAAAGTTATAATCGTTTATTTTGTAAAATATTTCTAATAAATACTTAGCGACGGTACTAAATCATGATATGTGTATTCATCTATTTATTTTAGTATTCTTAGGAGGCCTAGAAACCAACGGTTGACAAAAAAGAATGGTTGCATAAACAAATAATTGCAGAGAAGTTGGCATATTTTCTATTTCTTGGGGTAAAGTTTGGCTTTTCTTCATGTGGCGACATTTAAATGCAATGTTAAAAACTAATATTTCAACAGTAGCTATGGTTGTGACGTCTTTCAAAGAATCGGTACGAGAGAACCCATACATACGTTCCCATTTATAAATAAGACTAGGTAGGTACTGTAATAGTTCTATGGTAGAGTATAGCCTAATTATTGCCCTAGTGTTAAATTTCGGTGGCCTAGACTTTCCCTATTCCACAGTAGGCTACTGAATTGACTGATGTGATGATTGCATAGACTAGGACGGGCAGACAAATAAATTAGAAAAACAAGAAGGTGCGTAAGAGAAAAACAAGATGGCGCGTAACGCAAAAACATTACACACGATTTTACCTACCATTTTTTCTCCTTCCGTCAATAAAGAAGTTTCACTTCAATAAATAAGGACTTGTTCAATTACTAAGCTAGCCTAGCGGAGTTAGGGCTATAAAGCCCTCTCTTACTTTCAACTATAGGAAGGCCCGGGACCGCCTGCTTTACATCCCCTCTGAAGAAAATACATACTCCACATGTCTTGACTAACACATACACTTGAATAATACATACACTATATACATAGATAGGAGAAACGGGGTTAAGGAAAAGTAACTTAATTTTTTATATATGTTTTTAATACTTTTACATTCAGTTACACGTAGATTATATAAATATGTGGATTTGATTATGTTTCAATATAACTTTTTTTTGGTTTTGAATTTCCATTTGATGAATTTGATTTTGATTTTTTCAAGGATAGTTTCAATTTATTTTAATTATACCTCGGCGTTCTGGGGGAGCCAGAACCAAAGCTGCTCGGAGTCATAAGTTGACGACCACTGGTCAATATACCCTTTTCTCAATCAGGACCTGCGTTTACTCGTATTTTATGCTAGTGGCCACACAGACGGTTGACGTGCTTGTGTTACGTATCATCTGTTTTTGTTTTCCAATTTATACGTAGTATAAGGAAAGCTTTGTGACGGTCGAAATTTTCGATTCCGAGATTTCAACGGATTTACACGTTTTAAGGTTCCAGGAACCCAAAAAAGTGGTTTTTACGAAATGTCTGTCTGTCTGTTTGTTCGTCGATTTCCGGGCAAACTACTCGGTCGATTTTGATGAAATACTTACTTACTTACTAGCCAACGCCCACCGTTGGCAGGTTAGCCATTAGGTGACGCGCTGACCAGTATAATCGGGATGTCTCCGCGAGCTCGTTCTCAGGTGGTGAATCGGTTGCCAGGGCTGGTAGGTGGGGTAGGTGGGCAGCATCCATCTTCGGTTCGTCGCACAGGGGGCATGCTTCCGATTGGAGAACCCCAATGCGGTGCAGATGAGTGGCGAGGTAGTCATGACCTGTGGTGGTTCTGAACGCTGCGACAGCCACGGCCCTGGGCAGTGACCTCGGGATAGGGTTGTCGATCAGTCTGGCCCAGCTTTTCCCTAAGCTGACTTGGGAGTAGTGCGCTCTTGACCAGGTCCCGATGGCTCGGTTGATTGCTGCCTTGGCGGATGTGTATGATTGTGGGCAGGCTGGCTGCTGAAAGGTCGTACCTTGCTTTGCCAATTCGTCGGCCTTCTCGTTTCCATCGATCCCAGCGTGACTCGGGATCCATTGTAGCATGATGTGCCACCCGGCCACTATGAGCGTGGAGAGTCTTGAGCGACAGAGAAGTGTCTTGGTGCAGTCTGTAGCTTTGTTAGTGGCAAGTGCGCATATTGCTGCCTGGCAATCGATCAAAAAGACTACCTTCCGTTTGGGACCAGTATGGTGATCTAGGTGGGCGGCAGCTTCGTATATGGCCGCTATCTCTCCATCGTAGTTCGTAAGAGGTGCGCCTACAGCTACGGAGCCTTGGAAGTTAGTTGAGGTATAACCTGCTCCAGTGTTGCCCGAGCCTGGCATGGAAGAGCCGTCACAGTATATATGGAGCCACTCAGTTGCTGGATACGTTGTGTGAATTGTTTCTAGCGCGGCTTTTCTCAAGGCTACATCAGAAGATTGGTTTTTCGGGAGGTCATGGCCGATGAGATCTAGATTGGCCATTGGTAGCGATCGCACGACTTCTTGTTGTACTGGCAATGGCGCGGCTTCTCCCAATAGTATATTGTATTTGGTTTTGATGGAGTCTGCAAGTGTTAATGGCGTTACTTGAGTTTTCAATCTGGAAGTCGCGTTCTTGTAACTGCCCCATTTCTTGGGGAGGATCCGTTTCTGCCTCTCCCAGAACAGGAGTGATGATCTTTCCCTGCGACACTGGATTGGCTCAATGCTGGTCTGGACTTCCATGGCTGCGATGGGGGTCGATTTAGGTGCACCAGTGATGGTTCTTAGCGCTATATTTTGGGTGGTTTCCAATTTTGACGACGTGGTAGCGCTGGCCGTGATAGTAACCTCACTGCCATACTCCAGGATTGGGCGGACATACGTTTTGTATGTGGTGGTCAAAACATCTTGTGTGGCACCCCATTTTGTGGCGGTCAGTCGTTTGAGTAAGCGGCATCTTTTAGTTGCCCTTTCTGCTGCGCTATCGATATGGGGTTTCCATGACAGTTTCTTGTCGATACTAACGCCGAGGTATTTGGATACGTCTTGTTTTTCCAGGTCTACTCCTTTGTATCTGAGTTTGACATCCGGCTGCCTTGTTGAGAGACTAAGTATCTGATAGACAGTTTTTTCTGTGCTAACTGTTAGGCAGTTCTTGTCGGCCCACTTTGCAAGGTTTGCTAAAGTTGCGTTTAGAATAGTCTCTAGTGCTTTTATGTTGCTGCTGGTTGCCCAGATGAGCAAATCGTCTGCGTATAATAGTGCTTCTACACCCGGTATCTCTCGGATAACGTCTAGGACATCATTGATCATTAGGTTGAACAGTTGGCAGCTGATCACGGCGCCTTGAGCTAGGCCTTGCCTCTGTAGACGGAACTTCGAGGTGCTATTTTTGAATCTCACTCGCTGGCGCCGCTCACCCAGGAATGACTTGATCCATGAGAAAAGTTTTCCGGAGATACCGGCCAGGGCCATCTTGTGTAAGAGCCTCCCTCGCCACACCGTGTCATAGGCTGCTTTCAGGTCGACCAGCACCGCCACGGTTGACATTTTCCTATGGAACCCGTCTTTGACGTGTTGTGTGAAGGCGACTACTTGATCCATGGTGTTTCTGTGTCTTCTAAAGCCAGCTTGAGCGTCGTCTATGGCACTAAGGTGGGTGGTAGCCAGCAGTAGTCTGTTAAGTACCATTCTTTCGGCGACTTTGCATAGTGAACTTGTTAAGGTGATGGGGCGGTAGCTGTCGATATTACATGGGTTTTTTCCTTTCTTGAGCACTGGGATCACTTCACCTTTCCTCCACTGGCTAGGCACTCTGGTGTTCCATGTAAGGTTTATTAGCTTGAGGATAACTTCCTTGGCTTTCTCGCCCAAGTTCGTGAGCATTTCAGGGAAGAGTTGGTCAATGCCTGCTGCCTTCTTTTTTTTGGTCTGTGTGAGGGCCGCTTCTAGCTCTAGAATGGTGAAGTTGTCCATGCAGATCGAATTCATTATTTCCTCTAGGCAGTGTGGGGGCGGGGCCTTTTGCAGTGCCGGTTTGGCAGGTTTATCGATTTTAATGTTGCTGACGTTGGTGTAGTACTTGCAGAGCTCTTCAGCAATTTGTTTGTGGGATGTTAGCTCCTTGTTTCTGACCTTGATTGGCAATTGTTGCAGTTTAATGCCATCATTATTTAGTGTCGTCACAAAACGGTGAGCCTTAATTCCGTCTTTTCTGAAGTCGAGATCACTCAGAAAGCTTTTAAATGCGTCTCTTTTGCCTGATTTAATAGCTTGGGTCAGCATCGCCTGGTTTTTCCGCAGCTCTATGCAGTCCACCAATGACCTTGAGGTTTCTGCTTTACATCTGGCTTTGTTTCTGGCTTTCTTCAGGGTTTCAAGCCTTGGGTTCCAGAAGGGCTTGTATCCTTTCACATGACCTCTCGGGATACTATCTCTCGCGGATCTCAGTATCGCCTCTGTGATTGCTAGAGCGCTTCTTTCCGGATTGGAGAGTGCAACCTTTGCCAGTTCACTATCAGATATTCTTCTGTATTTATCCCACTTAGCCTTCTTGAAATTCCATCTGGGGACCCTGTTCTGAGCTTGTTGCTCTCTTTGGAGTTTGGTGGTCACTAGTAAGGCTCGATGTCCGCATCCCCCTGCGTCATCCATTAGTGAGACACTAGTCTTGCTAGTGATATGCGGGTGGGTGATTACTAGGTCCGGCCGAGATACACTTCCTGCAAAGGACAGGCAGGTTGGGGGGGTGTCTAGTACGTCACACGCGTTGTCGTCTACAAATTCCTCTAGCGATCTTCCTGTAGTTGACGTTCTAAGGTAGCCCCATCTAGTAGAAGGACTGTTGAAGTCCCCTATGATAATACTGTTCGGTTGCAGTCGGGCTTCGATCGCTTGCAGTGCTGGCTTGTTTTCGGGAGGGTTGTATAGAACAAAAAAAGTGACGTGTTGTGCATTCTTCCAGACATCTAGTTGCATTAGTTCTAACTTGTTTCGGTACGTCATTTCATGCAGAGTTTCAACCTTAGTAATAAGGTTTGTCTTTATTCCTACAATAATTCCGGATGCTACTTGGCGGCTTCGCTTTAATATGTGGTGTGAGTAACCGCTTGTTGAGTAGTAGTCTGGCGTTTCAGTCGCAGCACCGGCTTCCACAATAACATAGATATCCACGTTTTGAGACAGGACGTTTCGTTTCAACTCCAAAAATTTGGTATTACTTAGACCTCCAGCGTTCCAGAAGATGACTTTGAGGTCCGCGTCCACGCCCTGAGAAGGGCCGATTCTTCTAGTAGAGATTCGCGGCATATTTGGTCAGCGCGTTGGTGGCGAATCGCTGTTGCTCATTTGGCGTTACCCAGAGGACACGTGTGGTGGCACTGCACCACGGACGCGAGCAACTTTGTCCCCCGATTTTGATGAAATTCGGCATGTAGGTTCACAAAAATCATACCTCGGGGCCATTTTTTATTATTTTGGGCTAACTCAATTTGGGGGGTTTTTATTTTCAAAAAACTTCAAAAAAAAGTCTAAAAAAATTATTTCCCAAAAACGGCTCCAACGATTTCTTTTAAATTCACATATATTGTAGTTGTTGTTAATGTTGATAAAATGCGGGGAGTCGCTTGCCCCTTGATAGTGTGCTTCTGGGGGTAAAAAAATAAACATGGCTAAATTTTAATGAAAAATGACTAAAAAATCATTTTTCTGCGACACCTTTCTATCGATGATTTCTACCTTCAGGTATGTTTTAGGTGTTAAATTGAGTAACGAAACTGGACAGGTTGCTTTCCCAAAAAAGTATTTGGTTTTGTACAAAAAATTATTTTTTGAAAAAATGATAGAAAGTTCACGGCAAATGCATGCGTGCACTGCCAGTATTGCTGTGTGGTAATGTGTTGGTCTGACCTATCTAGAATTTACCTCACCACCAGTGACGAGTGACGTCAGGTGGACAACCCCCCCCCCCTCGCCGTGATATCGGAAATTTAACCATAAGAAAATTATTTACCATGAAATTACTCATTTTCTCTGTCTACTAATTTTGATAAATTGGAAAGCATGTTCGAGTAAACTCGGACCGGTTTTTTTTTTCAGTTTGTATTGATTGGTGAAGGCCGAAGGGGGAGGGGGGCTGAATGACATGTTGCCCAAGGTGGCGAAATCCCAAGTCTGGGGTGTCTGCTTGCCTCTATATAGAAGGTGGTAGTCACAACCATAGGAAATAATCTGCCTATTGCACATTTCGTCGCACATTCCTCGTAGTCATCAGGTAGCAACAGATTACATGATTCTAGATTCCTCTGGAACAATTACTATGCAATAAGGCCTTTAGGTATTTTTAATAATTGACTATTTCGCCCTTCAAATAGTTCAACGGCCTGGTTGATAAGATATTGATTAAGTATAGGCCTACCCCTAATGGGGTCGAAACGATCTGTTACGTCGACAAACTCCACAGGTCCGCATAACTTAGGGTACCCTTACTATAATTGACTTAGCCTCAGGTAATTAGTTACATTAAGGTAACTGATTTTTCATGTTTTGAGTATATATAATACTCCGTCAGACAGGCGTTCGTTCTCCTATGTGCATACATAAAAGTTATTTGAGAATTTAGGCTAAATTACTGCTTGGTTCCGGGGTGGAATTGCTTTTCGAGGGGTTGCGCAATAAGGGTGACTCCCACCATGGTAGGTAAAGCCTTCGAAAGTGGAATTTAGAAGAAGCCGCCATTTTTATACGGTCTTTATAAAGAGTTGTTGTAATTTGAAGGACTTTTTATGGATTCAGGCCTACTTATAGTGGCCCATAGGTCCCTTTCCAATGCCAACGACCCCATGGATTTTGGACATTATTTGTATTGTTTCCGTGGGCCTTTTTTGGCCATTGACAAATTGGTATACGTTCTCGATGTCAACCTAGACCGGCTATAAGCGATAATGGACAAGCTGAGACAAGCTTACAATTGACGCAATAAAACAGGCGAAAGCATGACTTATACCATGCAAGTACAGATACGAGTCTTATATAGGGCATTATATTATACAGGTAGGTACGGGTATTGTTACTCCGCCATACTAGTATAGGTGCCCATTCCATTGACCGGCTAGGGCTATTTCAAAAAACGGTGACGTGGTAGCAGACATTCAAGACTTAGGTGGCGTTTCCACCGACCTCGCATTGCAGCATTGACGGAAATGTTTATTTTCCTCTATGCCATAGTTAAAATTGATCAATAATCATACGGTAAAATCACAAACAAACAAACTAAAATTAAAAAATGGCGTCATGGGATATGTTAAGTACAAACATTTTAATAGATTTCTATAAAAAGAAAAATTCTAATTCCCGTCAATGAATGTCATTTGCATTCTGCAATGCGAGATCGGTGGAAACGCAACCTGAGTCTTGAATGTCTGCTACCACGTCACTGTTTTTGGAAATAGCCCTAGCCGGTCAATGGAATGAGCGCCGAACGAATTAAAATGAGAAAGTTATTGGTGAGGGGCGCCTGTTCCTCTCTCAAAAATATCTTGTAAATCCGGACTTGTCTGCAATCGAATATTTCCTACAAGAAGCACAGCTTTTCCACAAGCAATGCCGATGGCCAGTTTCATACCTCAGTTCTCTACCAATTAGTACCTGAGTTGAATAAATTTTCATTAATACCTACTCGTAACAAGACTTTTAAATAACAAATAACTATTATAAATCAATTTAACCCTGCGCACATAACCAAGCTCATCATCATTCAATAAAACTATTACACAGTCTAATTATCCAGTTATGCCTATAAGACGACAGTACAATAGATATGTCCTAAGCAGATTGCATGAAGATAATACCATGTAACTTGTTTTTAATGTTTTTTTGTTGTGCAATTTATCTATTCCTTGTATAAGCTATATATGTGATGCAGGCTACTTTGCGCATTACATTGTATAATATACAACTCAGTCAGGCACAAAGGCAGGATTCCTTTACGAGGGGGCCGGAGTGTAAAATACCAAGAACCTAGTTGGCCGAAATCAGGAGAGCCCGCATCAGGTGGTTAGGGCACGTGGAACGAATGCCAGACAATAGGGCGACAAGAGCAGCCTTACACAAGGTGCCTCAAGGGAGAAGACGAGTGGGACGGCCACGGATGCGATGGCTGGACGACGTCGAGGTGGATCTGCCGACCCTTGGCGTCGATGACTGGTGAAGGAGAGCGCAGGACCGCGCAGGGCAGCGCGATGCGGCAGAGCGCAGGGCGTCACGGGCTGTACCGCCAAGGGGTGTAGGCTTGCCAATAGTTACGGCGATGATGGGACCGGCGCTTTTCTTTTGTATTACCGTGAATGGTGATGAATAGGGTCATGGTCGTGAAAACTGGGGCGTGCGAGGGTAGCGCTCAACAACTGAAACTTGTTGTTGTTGTTTCCAACGCCTACTTTCAGCATTTCTGCTTTAAGCAATTCTGTCAGCCTGGCGAGGGGAGTGAGTCTGTTTGTTAACTTAATTAACCCTACAACCTCAAACCCCAAACAACTGAAACTAACAGTTAACACTCTGTGGACGGGAGATGTCCAATGGACACTTTTCCGATTTCAAGTATTTATAACTTTTTAACTATTGGCCTCTGAGAGCTGGGTCTCTACGACTTTTGCTAACATTTGATAAATTTTGATTTTGTGAACAAAAATTATACTTCATCCTTCTAGTTTAAGCTGTACACAATTTCCCACCTTAATCGGACATCCAGCGGTGTCCGTTGGGCAGCCAATATAAAATGAACACTCGTACGGTAAGTCGTATTTCACAGCAAGCATTTGTTTTACTTATGAATTATATTTGATCTTAAACCTCTTATATAGCACAAATGAAATAAAGATATACTGAAAGTTAGTAACTATTTCTAATGGTTTATGGGGCAATAAGATCAAAGAACCGGTCCGAGTTTACTCGAACATGCTTTCCAATTTATCAATTAGTAGATGGCGAAAATGAGTAATTTAAAGGTAAATAATTTTCTCTATGGTTAAATTTCGGACATCTCGGGGGGGGGGGGGGGTGTCCACCTGACGTCACTGGAGGTGAAGTAAATTCTAGATTGGTCAGACCAGCACATTACCATTCAGTAATAATGGCAGGGTACGCAATGCATTTGAGCGTGAACTTTCTATCATTAAAAAAAAAAAAAAAATGCACAAAACCAAACAGTTTTTACGGAAAGCAACCTGTCTGGTTTCGGTACTCAATTTAACACCTAAAACATGCTTGAAGGTAGAAATCATCGATACAAAGGTTTCGCAGAAAAATTATTTATTAGTCATTTTTCATTAAAATTTAGTTATTTTTATTTTTTTACCTCCAGAAGCAAACTATCAAGGGTCAAGCGACCCCCCGCATTTTATTAACATTAATAATGACTACAATATTATGTGAATTCAAAAGACGTCGTTGGAGCCGTTTTTGAGAAATAATTCTTTTAGAAGTTTTTTTTTTGGAGTTTTTGAGCATAAAATCCCCCCAAATTGAGATAGCCCAAAATAAAATAAATGGTCCCAAGGCATGATTTTTGTGAACCTACATTCCAAATTTCATCAAGATCGACCGAGTAGTTTGCCCGAAAATCGATGAACAGACAGACAGACAGCGACGGACAGAGCGACAGACAGATATTTCGTAAAAAACACTTTTTTTGGTCCCTGGGACCTCAAAACGTGTAAATCCGTTGAAATCTCGGAATCGAAAATTTCGACCATCACAAAGCTTTCCTTAGGTATACTACGTATAAATTGGAAATCTAATGCATTGGAGATAGGATATATGTCCATTGGACACCACCTAGTCCGAATAGGATGTAGCATTTTCCCGTCCGCAGAGTGTTAAACTAACTAAAAGTAATTTCGACTGAACCCCCTTTCTCATATGAAGAACCAGTAGAATCCGGGCTGATGGGCCGTGGTCGACTTGAAAGTGAACTTCCAAACGTTTCGTCAACATCTGCGGTCGACATCTTCAGTGGCGCCGCGTAGACTTCGAAGGTTGTACCTCGGTGGCTCCGTAGCGAGGGTGTTAACTGATTTTTCCACACTCGCTACGGAGCCTCCGAGGTACAACCTTCGAAGTCTACGCAGCGCCACTGAAGATCTCGACCGCAGATGTTGACGAAACGTTTGGAAGTTCACTTTCAATTCGACCACGTCACATCAGCCCGGATTCTACTGGTTCTTCATTTGACTCCGGCCGTGAAAGCCTTTGCAGTTACCCCTCTCTCATAATTCCTGGGCATACGGCCGTGGGGCTTAAAACCAAACAAATGCAAAATGTAAGTTTTGACCCTATGATCACCCCAATTCACGATACTGTAATTGTCGATCGTTCCATCAGGAATCTTCCGCGGGCGGCAGCCTAGGAAAGAGAGAGGAATGTCCTAGGTTTCCTAATTTCCACTTCCCAGTCAGGCTCAGGTATACACTTTGGCCTTGGCCTCGTTTCTTTCCAAACAATTGGAGGCTGTGGACTGACTGCAATTTGCAGTGCAGCAGTCACTTTCTCTCGCGGTTAGTTATTTGTACTTTCTAGTGCAATTTAATGCACTTCTTGCAATCGACAAGCCTGCAGTCACATTACACTCTAAAGCAGGGGTTCCCAAACTGTGTCCATGTACCACTGGTGGTCCACAGACATATATCAGGTGGTCCACGGAGCAAAGTAAGAAATAAGGAAATAAAACAGCTGAGTTATTGGAATTTTAGAAGTCAAATACAGTAAGTTTTGGCCCTGGACTATAAAATCTAACCGATACCAGTCCCAAACATCAGCACGTATAGCAACATTAGCACGTACCTGTAGGTTAATTATTGTAGGCACAAACTACTTGATCTTGGTCCTAGAATTTGACGATTTTCCTGTCACAGTCATAGTGGTCCACGGAAAATAATAAAACCGGTCTTAGTAACCTAGTGGTCCACGGAAAGTCATAAAATAATCTAATGGTCCACGGACAAAAAAGTTTGGGAACCCCTGCTCTAAAGTCAAACGCACCTGCACTGTATAAAATATTCGTAGCTTGTTGGTAAATTACTCGTACGCCTGTTGAATTGTGTCAATGGTAAGCTTGTCTCAGCTTGTACATTATCATTTATTGCCTGTAGCCGGTGTAGGTTGCCGTCGAGAACTTGAATCAGTTTGCCAGCAGCCGAAAATTCTTCTTCTTCGAATGCCTCTTCTATTGAATATTGGCGATCATCATGGCAATCGTACTTCGGACTCCCCAAAAGTAAGTCAAGTATAATAATTTTCTTCTTTTCTTTCTTTTCCTTGTCCAGTATTCCCTGGACAAGGAGCATATATTACAAAAATACAATACATAATAATACCATCCCGCATCCCCAAGCTAGCGCTTATTTGGGACAAAAGACTCATACAGTGCTGCTAAACAAGGCTTAATCATTTATTTTTGTTATTTATTTATAATGTTTATTTTATTTTTATAATAATAATAATAATAATAATAATAATAATAATAATAATAATAATAATAATAATAATTGTGTATTGACCAGAAATTTGACAACTAACATTTAAGATAAAATAAGAACCGGACCGAGTTTACTCGAACATGCTTTCCAATTTATCAATTAGTAGATGGAGAAAATGAGTAATTTAATGGTAAATAATTATTCTATGGTTAAATTTCGGATATCTGACGTCACTGGAGGTGAGGTAAATTCTAGATAGGTCAGACCAACACATTACCACACAGTAATAATGGCAAGGCACGCAATGCATTTGAGCATGAATTTTCTATCATTTTTTTCAAAAAATAATTTTTTGCACAAAACCAAAATAGTTTTTTGGGAAAGTAACCTTCTGCATTACTCAATTTAACACCTAAAACATGCCTGAAGGTAGAAATCATCGATAGAAAGGTTTCGCAGAAAAATTATTTTTAGTCATTTTTCATTAAAATTTAGTTATTTTTATTTTTTACCTCCAGAAGCAATATATCAAGGGGCAAGCGACCCCCCGTATTTTGTCAACATTAATAACGACTACAATTACAATATATGTGAATTTAAAAGAAATCATTAGAGTTTGAGAAATGATTTTTTTAGACGTTTATTCAGACTAAACCCCCCCCCCCCCCCAAATTGAGTTAGCCCCAAATAAAAGAAATGGTCTCGTGGTATGATTTGTAATGATATTTGTAATGAGATTTGTAATGATTTGTATGATATTTGTGAACCTACATGCCAAATTTCAGCAAAATCCACAGAGAAAATCTACTCACAGAGAGACAGACAGACAGACATTTCGTTACAACACTTTTTTTGGTTCCTGGGACCTCAAAACGTGTAAATCCGTTGAAATCTCGGAATCGAAAATTTCGACCATCACAAAGCTTTCCTTATACTACGTATAAATGGGAAAGCAATAAATTGATGAGCGTAAATCCATATAGCCCAATGTATCTAGAGTATCGAATGCATTTAGTCATGATGGCTGTACTAGGGAATAGTAATGCAGTAGTTTCTCGTTGCCTCCCGCTTCCTTGTGCCGTTGACTTTTTGCTTTCTTTCTTTTAATAAGTTACATTGTAGTATTATATGGTATATATAACACTGACATTAAATTAACTTTGGTTGAAGAGGTAACCTCCTCGTTATATCCTCTAATTTCGGTTTTAATAAGTTAGTGAAATCGAGGTCTTATAATAATAATAATAGTTTAATTCCCAAAATAAATTCAGTTACATAAGTTTATACATAATGTTGGTACCACTGAGAAGAGAAGTACCTAAGTTATGGCCCAAGGCTTGCAGGTAGTTTCTGTTTTTTATTTCTTTAAATTAAGAAAGAAAGAAAAAAATGTCTTAATTTTCCATATGGGTGAATTTCGGCCCACTCTTACAAGTAACCACATTCCGGAAAATCCAGCTTCACAATTCACATTAGGTGTGTGGTACTTCTCAGTGTGCTTTCTTGCAGGGCGGTCGCAAAACAAGCCGGAAGAGAAAGCTGGAAACGAATCAGGCCATTTGGTGGGGAGGGGGGGGGGGGGGTAATGTTGGGTCAAACTCGAATAAACTTATGTAGTATCGATAAATTACAACAGCTACCCGCTGTCCCCCCTGTATCCGTCCCAGTCTCCTACCTTCCATATATATAATACAATATATTATATTGTATGTGTACGTAACTAGATCGGACTCGCTGGATCCGACGTAACTCATCAGTAGTATTAAGTATAACATAGCTGGGCGACTGAAGAGGCTAATCGAATACATACGTATACCATTCATTAAAATTGTTTGTATGCGATTAATTTTTATTTTTATTTATTTTTAAAGTTAAGAATCTGACGTTTAGAAGTTGCTTTTGAAGTGAATATTTAGTTTAGACCTTAATATATGCAAAGATTCTAAAAATTGCATGATATGTAAGACTATTGACGCCAACAATCTGTTATGTAATTGATAGTATGAGACAGGCATACCCTGGGGCCTAGACATCAAGCGTCCGGGAAAATTAATGTCTGACTAATGACTTGTAAGACAAGTGTTAAAAGTAAATTCGCGAATAAGGAAAATTTACTTAGTTTCCACCTTTTCAAATACCTTTGCCTATATCTAATTTGAACTAAAAGTTATATAACACCATTATACAAACCAGACCATAATTTTTTTATTTTATTTTATTTATTTATTATGCGATGGAGAAAAATACAATTAATGCTAAAGTTCAAAACCGGGAGGTTTGTCACAATATGTTCATCGCTCATGAAAAATTAAGACTAATTAATATTACTGTTTAACTCGATTTGTTTTAAATATACATAACAATGCAACTGATAATATAATTACTGAATGAAGCGACATGCTCTTCTGAATGTTTACTCTGTAAGTTGGAGAAATAAAGCCTTAGCTGAATTGGTGCACTGGCATCAGAGCCCTGTTATCCAAGAGCTGCTGAAAAGGCTACAGCAGAATCAGAAAGGGCTGCAATAGATTCTGAATGGGCTGCAACAGTTTCAGAAAGAACTGTAAGATTCAGAAAGGACTGCAACAGAATTTGAGGGGGCTGCAAAATTCGCTAATGGTATTGTCTATTTGAGAAATACATTAGACCTCCCAATTTAGAAAAATACTTATGTTTTGTCGAACCGTCGCGCATATATAAATTTCGGGTGGAGGGGGGGGGGGGGCTAGATTAGATCACTATAGCAGTAAACTTCTTGGCCCTGACGGTTATGACTTATGAGGAGCATGAGGAGCATGTATGCAAAAGGTGATTTATCACTTGAAACTGTAAATGCAGAAGAGACAAAAAACGTTTAGAATCTATAAATGCTTCTACATTATAGGATGTAATATTTTAATTAATATTCTTTGATAATATAGGAATCGCATTAGACTTTTTAATAAAATTTTTGTAGCAGTCAATGCGACGATTCCAGTGATACCACCAGCTCATTTTTTTCTTTCTTACAAATCGCCTTTTGCATAAATTACCTTCATATACGTCACTGTGGGGCGTACTCGTCGAAAACGGTTTATTTCGTGTGCTGCATTACTATACCGTGTATCGTGGCCACGTAGCCTACGTTCTGCATTATTCAGAAATATTTAAAAATTAATGAATTGGAACCTACTTTTCATAGAAAATTATGCTTTGTCTACCGTCTGACATTGGCGCTTACTAGCAGCTGAACCACTATATTGGTAAAAAAAAAATCTATGACTTCGTGTACCAGAAATCACAAAAAGGTTTTCCTCCTTAGTAGACCCCCGGGCCCCCACGTAGACATGGGCGTAGCCAGGTAGGGTCACCTCCTAAAGATTTGACGAGTTAACACTAAATAGAATTGTGTTTTCTTTAATGAATTTACACAATACACAAAAGTGCGGAGAATTTAAAATAAATACTATTGTAGTATTAAATGAATAAGATTTTAATCTTTATACAAAAAAAAATTAGCGTGCGTGTATCGGAGTACACACGTAAGAAGTGAAACTTATGAAATTATTTTTCGAAAAATGATCTACTACAATATATTTACAACTCTACAGAAATTGGTTAAGTAAAGCTAAATTAGATAAATTTTAAGCAAAAGGCTTTTATTATTATAAACATGTATACAAATAATTCAATTATTTTACCTTATTGTTGCTAAGATTATAATACTATAGCATTCCATTTATTATATGGGCTGTCTATAAGTCGGTTGTAAAGTCGGTTTACAGACGATAGTTTAACGTGACAACGTCTAAATGACTAAATTTCACTTACATAATATATGGTTGGAAGGAGAAAGAAATGTGGAAAAGCCCTTAAGTAGTTTGAATTTTTTAAATAGATAATAATGCGGCCGAAAGAGGCCTATTTTTGTTGCGCACCAGCGTACCCCCTGACGTTTCACACCCCCAAAGCCAACCCCTTGCTTGATCACCACCAATATAGCATGGCCTGAAAGAAGAAGAATAGACGAAGACATGGGTATAATTTAAATTAAGAGGGGCCTTCTAAATCTGCCCATAAAATTGCCCATGCAATTCTAATGGGATCGCTGGAAATGAATTTTTTTGCGTCACTTTTCAGGAATTTTAGAAATTTTGTTTTCCACTCCAGTTTAAGGGGTGAAGGGTTCATTTTTAAACTATGTATTTATACTCATTTGAAACCTTAATTCATACTGCTTCTAATGAGACATTAAAAATTAATTTCGGTTGAAAATTTGCAGGCTGTGGAATTTTTTTACTCTCTATGCATTTAATTTGGAAGAGTACCCTTTGATCCTGTTTTCCGCCGAAACACGGATGGCTTATACACTCATCTGACCCTGAACAAAGAGACAGATAGTAAAACTGAATATGTGTCTAGAAAGAGTAAGAAAGGTGAAAATGAACGAAAGTAGTTTGAAGTTTTCAAATTGATACTAATACCTCCAAAAACGCGGCTGAAAATCGGCAAATTCTGGCCAAATTTGGGCGCACATCATCACGTTTCCTTTCCCAAAAGTTGAACCACTTGCCCTATCGCAACAAATATAGCATGGTCTGAAAGAAGAAGAATAGACCAAGACATGTGTATAATTTAAATTGAGATAGGCTTTCTACATCTGCCCAAAAATGAGCGTCATCCATGAGTACAGAAATCAGGATGCTCAAAACAAGATGGCGCGTAACAAGATGGCGCTTAACAAGATTTTTCTCCCTACGTCGATAAAGAAGTTTCACTTCAATAAAAATTAAAAAAAAAAAACTGCGAAAACCAATAGATTTAAGAGAACGTTTGCATCTGCCCCCCTCTGGAACCAATCATAGCTACGCCCTTGCACCTATGCCTACCCTAACACAGGGTATTTCGAATACGCCCCCTTCCGAATCGCTTCTGACAGCAGCCGCCATATTTATTTAAGCTTATCATTTGCATTAACGGTTTTTTGTTGTGAATTCACAAAATGACGTGGCTGATGCCTAAGTGCTCAAGAAAGGTACAATAATATTGTGTAATAGAAATCGACGTGTAGGTGGCTACGTAAATGCTTGTCAACAGTGATTATTCCAGTATCTGCTATTTTTAATATGGTTATTACATGGAATAAATATTTATTCATGGCATTTCATTAATACTAATTCATTTGTGGATGCAGGACTAATTTAGTCGAAATGTAGTGAACCCTTTCGTTTCATTATGTAACACCATAGTCCATAGTCAATTTAATAATAAGAGGGGGGAGGGGATATGTGTAAAAACCAAATATCTAAGGAAATATAAACCGTCCAAAAATATCAGGACAAAAAGAAGAAATATGTTTTGAACATTTTGATGTATGTTAAATATTGTAGATATGCACCTCTTTTTAATAGTTACTGAATTTGATTTGTATAAGAAACTATTGGTACCGAAGATGGATTTCATGAATGTCATCTATAGCCTACATGACATTCGTATACATCGAAATTTAGAGGGGCATTCCTGCTAATTTAATGGGAGTTTTTGACGGCTCTACGATCGATGTTTCCTGTGAAAATCGACAAAAATCCCTCGCGACTTTTTTTGCCATTAGATTATTTTTTAATTTTTTGTGGACCACTATGGCTGACAAGGAAATTATTAAATTCTAGAACCAAAATGTAGTAGGCTAGTTTGTGCCTACAATTACGTGCTAATATTTTATTAAATTTAATGTTTAGGACTGGCATCGGTTGGATTTTATAGTTCAATGCCAAGACTTAGTCTGTTTTATTTCTAATTTCTAATAACTCAGCTGTTTTCTTTTATTATTTCTAACTTAAGCCCGTGGAGATGTGATATATGTCTGTGGACCACCGGTGGTCCATGGACCATAGTTTGGGAACCCCTGCTCTATGCTACATACGCTATGTACCTGTTTGTAATTAAAAATTAAAAAAATCTTCATTCTTTTCCCCGATCACGACATTAACAGACAAAACCCTCTTGTGTTCAAAATTTCGAAGCACAATGTCGATTATGAACTTTTACATAAGTATCACATTATTTTCACTTCAACTGGACGCCATCTTGAAATCGTTGATAAAACGTTGGTAAAACGTGTTGATTATCACTATCGTAGATAATAATACGAGCTTTCAGTCCAATTTCCTGTCATTCCTCTGCGACCATAATATTAACTGAGATATTAATTATATACATAAAATTTTAATCGACCAATAATTTTAAAATACCCTATACGATATGTGTATGAAGCTTACATACATACATACATACCAAATCTTTATAATGTACGTTGTCAAATGAATATTAACCCAGGGGCCAGGGGTGACCAATATCTACATCTTACAGGTCACATTCTCAATGCTGTGTTAAAAGCTGGTTTAAGCCAAGTGTTCAAAATGTTTTTTAAACAAGAAATTATCGTACTTTTTGGACGAAATTAATTAAATGCTCGTTCCACAGCCACAAAGATATAAAAGGGAATAGATGAAAAAATCTTAAAAAATACGAGCTTTCTGTGAAAGCTGTCTATTTCCTTTACAGATTTACAACTGTGCTACAACATGGGTTTAAGGCTCTTTATCCAATTTTTTTAAGGTAATAATATTTCAGTTCAGAAAATATAAACTTCCTGTGATAACTTGGATTTTTTATGAGTTTTTATCTGTTCACTTTGTTATCTTTGTATCTGCGGAATGAGCAATAAATTATTTTCGTCAAAAAATCAGCAAAATTTCATGTTTACAAAACATTTTGAACACTCAGCCTTAAACACACTAATGAAACCACTATTTTTTATTTAAAAAATAAATACGCGTCTTAATTTGAAATTAGCATTCCTTAATAAATATGATAATTATTAAATAATATGCACACAAAAAATCATTAACACATTTGCCTCAGTTGCCTGTTGGTAAATCCGCCACTGTCCATTGTTTTGTCATATTGGGCCCAAACACACCTACGTCTGGCATATGCAACAATGGACGGCAATTTATCACTGTTGACAAATGATTTGTAATTTTATTTCCGCTTTAATTTAATTTTTTAACCGAGTTTCAATATCTTCATCCCGTCAGATTACTTTCAATCCATGTTTCCGTTCCCCAATTTCGAACACCCCCCTCCCCCCCATTAGGTGCGCTTTTTCGTACAAAGTCGAATTTATAAGAAGTATCGATCATAATTATATAAAGCCACTGGCGGTTTTAGAATTTTCCAAGGGGGGGGGGGGGGCATTGACATGAGATCAGACCCGACTAGTTAAATACTGGGGGTTTCCAAACACTATTCACTTTATTTTTTCAAAAGGAGTATACTAAAATCTGCATTTATATATCAGAGGTTCTTAAACTTTTTGCTTTCCAATTTATACGTAGGCCCTAGTACCTAAAAGGGTGTTTATTAGGCTCTGTCGCTCTGTCTGTCGCTCTGTCTGTTCATCGATTTCTGTGCAAACTACTGGGCCAATTTTTATGAAATTTGACAAGTAGGTTTGAAAAAATCATACCTCGGAATAGATTTTTTTATTTTGGGGGAAACTTAATTTTGGGGGGGTTTATTCTCAAAAAAACTCTACAAAAAACCTCTAAAAAAGCTATTTCTCAAACACGGCTACAAGGATTTCTTTTAAATTCACATATATTGTAGTCATTATTAAGGTCAACAAAACAAAAAAAATGTCACTTGCCCCTGGATAGTTTGCTTCTGATGGTAAAAAAAAAAATAAGTGAATTTTCATGAAAAACGAATAAAAAATAATTTTTTCTGCGGAACCTTTCTATCGATGATTTCTACCTTCTGGTATGTTTTGGGTGTTAAATAGTGTAACAAACTGGTCACTTTCTCAAAAAAGTATTTGGTTTCGTGCAAAAAATTATTTTTTTTAAGAAATAATGTCTAATTCACGCTCCAATACCTTGCGGGCCTTGCAATTATGACTGTGTGGTAATATATTGGTCTCCCCGTCCTATAAAAAGCAATACCATCGATTAATTCAGTTCTTTGGGATAGGGGCCGTAGCCAGAGGGGGTTCAGGGGGTCCCCCCTCCGAAACGTTTGCAGCATACACTAGATACAATGGAGTTTTATGGACTTTAAATATATTGTGGTTACCGCACCTCCGGCGACGTCAGGGGGACCCCCCTCCCCACCCGGGTTATCCGTTAATTAACCACAGGGAAATTATTTGCCAAGATAAAACTATCTACTAATTGATAGATTGGAAAGCATGTTCGAGTAAACTTGGACCGGTTCTTCATCTCGTAGACCCCTTTCAAAATTTTAGTGTTTTCGGTAGACCTGCTGCAGTCTGATCGAGGCGTTTATAATACAGGGGTTAAATAAATACCCTAGGATTATAACTGTAAACAAACAAATTTTGAATAGCACTTTCCATTATAAAATTATCTTGCTTACCACTGGATTACATAAATACCGGTATTATAAACGCCGCGATCAGGCTGCTGCTAGATTTCTACTAATCCCAAAACTCAAAAGTCAATATTTATTTTTTTTCTTATTTAAAAATCCTAAATAAAAGTCACAGGTGAGCCCCAACCCTAAGTTCGGAGTGGTAAAGAGAAAAAGGAAAATAACGCATTTTATTATGTCCTACTTATTATAATAATAGCCTACTTGTGATAATTTAACATGGTTATAATTTAATATTGATGGCGTATCAATCAGCAATCGACAAAACATCAACAATCAAGAAAAAAAATAATGCAAGAAATCAAGTGTGAGGGTGTGTTTTATCACTTTTATTCGCTTGATGAGTTTCTGGGGAATGCGTAAAATAATTAGGCCGATTGTTTTAACAATGGGCTAATATTATTTCGTTTTGTAAATTTTATTTTTATTGTTGTTAGTTATTTAAGTTAAATTTAAGATTTTTTCGATTAGTTATAATTGTTTTGTTTTGTGTTCAATATAATTATTCATTCATTCATATACTTAGTGGCTGGATAAGGACCGTTCGTGGGGAAAGGGCCTAAGTACAAAAAATGTGTAGTCGGAGTGATTTGTTCTGAAATATTGGTTTTACCGTACATTAGAAAAAAAAATGTATGATTTATTATTTATTTATTAATTTATTTATTTATGCAGTAGGCTACGCCCCTGCATTTAGAGTTCAACGCTCCAGCATGACCTCTTCTGAATGGCATTGAGTTAATTAACAACCCCATACTTAGCTAATGACTAGAGGTACTAGAGGGGAGGTACTTAAGGGGTGATGGTGAGGCAAGAGTGAGTTCCAATCAGTCGTTAATCCAACCTGGCTGATTAAGGACGGAAATTCCAACATGGCGTGCTGCGGCAATCTCGGCGATGTCGTTGCTACGAATTGTGAAGAACTTTGCGAATTATTCAAGAAGGGGTTGAACTGCGCTATTGGTAAGTACTGTTTTTATTTTAATTAAATTGATGATACATTATTATATGCGTTATTTTCGTTTAGGTAGCTGGTGAGCAATAAGGGAGGCTTTAGTAAGCATTAGGGTGGTATCAAGGGCCGACCAAGAAATGGGGGGGGGGGGGGTTCCTACCTACGAATTTGTTTTCAGTGCCAAGTGCATCTTACCTAGTCGTGTCTGGTTTTTCTCGGGCGTGTACCCAGTTCCGGATCTTATGGGGCGGGGGGAGGGGGCACTTGGTTGTATATTCGTCCCCCGGAATTATCAGTACAATACTGTGACGTCACTGACGTCTATGGATAGAATTTTTTTCAGGAAACTTTCCCCTGAGCGGTGTTTCAGGGGTCCGGGCCGACTCTGGGGGGGGGGGGGGGTAGCTTCTTATTTATTTATTTTATGCTTATAGTTGGTAGCACGTTTTTATAGGCATAAAGAATGAAGTTTACTATAAGGTCGAAACATAAAACACCTAAAGGGCAAATTATGGGGGGGGGGGGGTGGGGGGATTTGGCTGTTCCATTGTTTGAATTGTCGCTCCAAATTATGCCGCCATATTTAAAAGTTTTTAGCAAGTTTAATTATTTGACAAGATTGACTGTGTTACGCTGTGCTGTGCTGTGAGGCTATTGACAACTGAAGGTTGGGGCTTGGCTTTGGATGATTTTCCCAGGAGGGGGGGGGGGTAATTTTCGGACTCTCCCCCCCCCCTCCCCCGGAGAGGGGCCTCAAAGAAACAGTGCCTATAGACCTCCGGCTCATGGGCCATTAAGTTGAACAACTGGCTGCTGATCGACTGTAAAAACGAACTAGGTGGCGCCCCAGGATTCAAAAAATATTTTTAGCTAATATTTTATCACTTTTAACGAAATGAAAAACTCTGAGGCACGACCACCCATTTATTGAGGGATCCTCTCTCTTGATCACTGCTCTATTGGGGGGATATTCTGGTCTACAACATTCCCGGCAGCCGCGTTCATAACCAAGGCATTGTCAAGAAACAAGGATAATTTAGAGTTCCGAGCCTCTCTCTGTGGACACCGGGATATATGACTTGAAAACGGGACTGTCCCGGCCAAAACGGGACGATTCGTCACCTTATATGTATGCAATGTAACTACTTACTGTAGAGGAGGAGGCATTCTCATAACGGCAAGCTTATGTCATCGGTCAGCCGTGATTTCATAGAGTCTACCAACCTTATGAAACTCAAGCAACTTATAATGCTTCGATTATTCAACTCCATGTTGCGATATAATACAATTAAACGGAGTAACAAAATAAAGCATTGCATTGGGTCGGGTAATGATCGGGAGCCTATTGGGATGATATGCAGCGGTGTAGCTATAGGGTGTTTCAGAGGCGGTCCCAGACCTCATGAAAAGGGGAGGCACTTGTCAGTAGCGTAACGATAGGTTTTCGAAGGGGGCGGTGTATAATTTGGCGCCCCTCCACCCATAAAAGTGTATAAAATGGGGAAAACTGTTCTCATGGACGTACGCAGCCTTTACATTAATGACCTTAGTGTCCTTTGCGCATGAGCCATAGGGTCGGGAGAAAATTTTTGAAAAATAGGGCTGAAATATTGGGGGTTTACTTATTTTCAGAGCCATAAGGTTTCTATATTACAGGGAATTAATAAAATTGTACACAATGGGGGTCCGGAGGAGAGAATTAAAAAAAAAGTGTTAAATAGTGGGATTTTACGCATTTTGAGTGCAGGTAACACTTGGATTTTAGAGGCTAAGAATATAACTGCCTTCCAAAGGGAGGGAGGGCAATTGCCCGCAGTGCCGCGGTCGCTGCGTCCGCCTCTGGGGTGTTTGGTGCCCTTGACAATGGCTAGTGGTGGCGCCCTTGACAATGGCTAGTGATGGCGCCCCTTCATAATTCATAGTTACGAAATCTCCCTGGAGACCTTGTCTAAATGTTCCTAATGATCACAAACTAAAAGTCCTCAAGCATCCTCTTACTGCAATAAAGAAATATTTATAAAAAGTTGTAAGAAAAATAATTGAAAAAGTTGAACAAGAAGTCTGCTGCAGTTTGGAACAGGCTCTGTTTTAGTGGATTCAACTTTTTGCTTTACAAGGAAAATTAAATAAAATACGTCAAAATTTTCTATTCCCAGATTTCAGCGGATTTAGGTACACGTTTTGAGATCTCAGGAACCCAAAAAAGTGGTTTTTACGAAATGTCTGTCGCTCTGCCGCTCTGTTGCTCTGTCGGGCTTACTCAATTTGAGGGGGTTTTATTTTCAAAAAACTCCAAAAAAACACCAAAAGAAAATTATATTTTCTCAAAAGCGGGTCCAACGATTTCTTTTAAATTCACATATATTGTAGTCGTTATTAATGTAAATAAAATGCGGGGGGTCGCTTGCCCCTTGATAGTTTTCTTCTGGCGGTAAAAAGATTTAAAATAACTAAATTTTCAGGAAAAATGACTGAAAAATAATTTTTCTGCGGAACCTTTCTATCGATGATTTCTACCTTCAGGCATGTTTTAGGTGATAAATTGAGTGACAAAACCGGACAGGTTGCTTTCCCAAAGAAGTATTTGGTTTGGGCAAAAAAATAATTTTTGAAAAAATGATGGAAAATTCGCGCTCAAATGTATTGCGTGCCCTGCCTTTATTACTGTGAGGTAATGTATTGGTCTGCCCGATCTTGAATATGCAATGCCTTTGATTAATTCAGTGCTTTGGGATAGGGGATATCCTAGGCCATTGCCAAGGGGATCCAGGGGGTCAGGACCCCCCTTCCCCAAATGGTTGCAGCGTACGCTAGAATGGAGTTTTAAGGATTTTTAAATATATTGAGGTTACCTCACCTCCAGTAACGGCAGATGGACCGCCGCCCCCCGCCCCTCGAGATATCCGAAATTTAACCATAGGAAAATTATTTGCTATGAAATTACTCATTGTCTCTATCTAGTAATTGATAAACTGAAAAGCATGTTCGAGTAAACTCGGACCGGTTTTTTGTCTGAACGTTTGCTAGAAGGCCCAAAATGAGCCCATATGGAAAATGAAGGCTCGCTTCTTTCATTCTTTGTTCTCTCTTAATAATATACGCAATATGGAAAAATCCAGGTCAAAATTAATTATACTAGTAGAAGGCCTAAATGTCTTGTTATAGCAAAAACCACCCCATTATGTTTATCAACGATTGACAATAGAAAGTCCAGGTTAATTGATTGCATAGGTACCTATTTTAGGATTTAAAGGGAAAATGATGACACTATTAGGGAAAGCTATACAAGTTGTATAACCAACTCTGATTTAAGTATAAAACGTCAAATTAAAAATAGCCTTTAAGACGATGTAAAGGCAACGAAGGCCTGTGAAAATGTAGGCCTGTACATTCATTACGTACCCTGTAGGTTTATACCGTTGCTTTCACTTCAATTGTATGAATAGTTATACAACCAAACAAGATTTAAGTCAAATTAAAAATAACTTAATGCCTAACAAACCACCCCGCATTCCTGGTTTGACTTGCAGCTTTCACAAATTACTATGTTCACATTGGTGAGAATTTGTCTGCATTTCATAACTTACTCGTAGACTAGACCAGGGCCAGAGCTTTCAAAAGAATTTTATTTTGTGGCCCCCCTCAAAGACTGTATATTACAGCTGTCAATTATTGCTATTGATTGGGAGTGTCAAACGCAAACTAGAAGTTTCTACTCCGATATAGCTTGGAACTGAGGAACAGGTAGGCAACCTACCTATAGGCAGGTTGGTTAGTATAATCATCTAATCAAAAAACTGGCGGAATTTGAACCCACGATCTACGCCTATCCGGGGCGTCGTCTTGACAGCATTACAACAGGTCAACAGCATAATACAATGAATTGAATTGAATAAATTGGAAAGCAATAATTGTTAGTAGGGGGACCCTAAAGGATAAACCCGTGATGGGTTAATGTATAACAGTTAAGTATGGTGGAATAATACTTATAAAATGGCTGTAAGAATGTATAAAAAAAGAGAGTTTCAATCCTTCTTATGGGTCAAAATAAGCCATTAAATTCAGACTATGTGCTTAGAAGACACGAGTGGATGTAGGTGTTAACTAACATTTTCATAGTTTCGAGATAAACGCATCTAAAGTTTTATCACTCGGGATTTTTCAATGCACATAGCACATTCATTGACTCTAAATACCACTGTTCCCGATTCAGACTATGTACTTGTATATACAGTATAGACAGCATTATGAAGTGATACGGGAGGCGTACGTTTCATCAAAGAGCAGCGTTTAAGATGGCTGGGACACGTCGTAAGAATGACAGAAGGGTGCATACAGAAGAAAATGTACAGAGCAAGTATGACATGATAAAGGCTACATGGGCGTCCACGACACCGTTGGAAGGACGAATTATAGAAACCGATTCCCGGGAGTTGGGAGTCTGTAGATGGTGAAGCGTCATACAAAATCGAGATGCAAGTGAAGTTGGAGTATGTAGGAGTGTTCTTGAGCAGCCAAAGTCCATCGAGGGCTGTAGAGCCAGAGGAAGAAGAAGAAGAGGAGATGTACTACCAAAAAATGAGGATAATATATTTACAAAGGCTTTCACGGCCGGAGTTACGTGACAGTAAAATCCGGGGTGGGAGGCCGTGGTCGTTTGGAAGTACGCTTTCTGAACGACCGCGGCCTACCATCCCGGATTCTACTGCTTCGTCAATGAGGATCAACGCCAACAGCAATCGTAAAAAAAACCTTACATAGAATGTAATCATACAAATGCGCCCCTAGAGCTTTGGCGGCTGTTGCGTCCACCTAACCGCCTCAACTCACACAGTAATTAAAGCATTATTTAGTAGCCGACCCTAATACGGATTCGCTTATACTATACGACACTGGCCCACTCAGTATTGTGAAGTAGTCTGGGTACCTACGAGTATAGTTGCATAACCTAGTTATATGTCGGCAAGTTGCAAAAACCATCCGAATTAGTTCCTTTTTTGTCGCAAATTACCAGCATTACGTGCAATCCACTGTATTGCAAATAATTAAGTTATGGCCCTTTGTTCTTTGCCCCAGCTTAGTCGTGCCTATGTAAATGCATACAATATATAATGTCGTGATATATCGTATGGTGCTGGGACGTCTATACGGCTTACAGTGCAGTGGCGTAACTGTAAGACACATTTTTCTTTTTAGGCGGGGGAGAGTTAAGCCTGACCCTTTGCCTAACCTAGCATTTGAAAAAATGAGCAGTAAAATAATCTCTGTTGACAAACAATTTGTGATTTTAATTTATGATGATAATATTGTAAGTAAATTTATATTCATTGGGGTTTATTACTTTCCTAGATGGTCGAAATTTTCGATTTTGATATTTGAGTGGATTTACACTTTTTGAGGTCAGAGGAACAAGAAAAAAATGTTTTTTTTTACGAAATGCCTGTCTGTGAGTCTGTCGGTTGGTCTGTCAGTCTGTCTGTTTGCCGATTTGAGGGCAAACTACTCGGTGGATTTGGGTGCAATTTGGCATGTAGGTTCACAAAAATCAAGCCAAAAAAAATTTTTTTTTGGTCTGGCTCATTCGTAGGGTTTTAAATAAAAAGTATTTTTGAAGATATGTTTGATTATCGAGTAATTAACGCCCAAAACACTGCATATCCTGCCATTATTACTTTATTGCATTATATTGGCCTGCTCGTTCTAGACCATGCAATCTTCCCATCGATAAGAATATAACTGCCTTCCAAAGGGGGGGGGGGTCGCTGCGTCCGCCTCTGGAATTAAGTAGGTAGTTGAAAACAAGGGGGCCCGGGGGGTCTCCCCCGGTTGAAAAATTGTGAGAAACAGGCCTAAAATAGTGGGGTTTTGCGGAGATTAGAATTTATAGGCGATGAATACAATTATTGCACACAATTCAATTAAAATTTATACTTAATCGTAAAATTACATCACTCAATTTCATGTCTTAGAAAAACAGGGAGATTTTCCGGGACATTTTCCAACACCGGGAGAATACGGCCTCCCGACAATATTCACCGGGAGCCGGGAGATTGGGCTGTAAACCAGGAGCCTCCCGGGTAAACCGGGAGGTATGGCAGGCTTAACAATACTGAATATGTTTTCGCGCCATGCAGGGTACCGCTTACTAAATCCCTGTAAAAAAGAGCACTGCCTCCAAAAAAAATTGGGAAACACTGGCCTAGAGTATATTGGAATGAAATGAAGTGTAATGAACCTAGGCACCTAGCCTTAGCCGAGCGGAGCCACAACAGCAGTCCTTCGGAGCCAGGTGTTCCCGTCCCCTGCCCTACTCTATTTGCCGATGAGCGAAACTGGGCCCATAACCTATTTAGGTTGACCTCTCGCTCGGGTCCTTCGTCCCAGCCAAGGTTCACAAATTGAACTAATTCGTGTTAAACCATGCGCATGCGCAGATGAGATCGATAAAGCGTGACTCAAATATACGTTGGCTTATGTAACCCGGTCTATCCCGCCTTCCAACGGCAAGCCGTCACTCCGACAGTCAGTGTGTATCGTGTCGTTGTGCCGGCAGGGTGTCTTCGTTTTTAGTGCTCATTGTTAGGCAATGCGGTGATTTGTGGTGATTATAGTGTATTTTAAATATTATGGATATTTATTGGATTACTTATTAATTTATTTCTTTGAATAAGGTAAGAGTTTTTCTCGTTTTTTTTTGTATGGTTGGAAATTGGTTGGTTATGTTTTTTTTTTTGCCGATGTTGTTCCAACCTGTGTTGTTGTTTGTGAACTAGTTTAAGCTATGAGTCATGCATGCTATCATACTCGCGGTACTTCGATATTATTCAAAAAAAATTATAGCTAGGCTATAGTAGTATTAGGGATGCCTTTTTTTGGAACTTCTGGAAGAGTCAGATGGCTAAACTTTCCAAATTTTGATAGGGACCTGGAAAGTTCATCTCTTGGAGCCGGGCTGAGGAAATTCAGAGGGGATGCAAAATTTTCCAATGTTTTGATCTGTGAAAAATCACTTTAAAGAAATACATTAGTGAAAATTTTGATCTTGATCATTGCCGTAAACGAAGGGTAATAAATTTTTAGGAGAAACAATATTTTACAAGTCGTCAAACCAAGCGAAACATGGTTTTGTCTCGGCGACGATATCCGAAATTCATTTAAATGGGAAACTTGCCGTGATGTGTTGTAACTTGCAAATTAATAAAATAAAAAAAACTGCAGAACTCTGGAAGGCGCTGGCATTTTACTTGGTGTGGATCGAATCTACAATAAGTTTCTCGTTTCTCTTGCCTATGTATGTACAAAGGTTCTTGATCTAATTATTTAGATTAGCTGCCACAAGTACTATAGTTTATGGATTTTTTTTAATTTGGCATTTTAGCTCAGTATTTTACGAGGAATTCGGAACTACTTGTGACAGATAAAGTAAACAATTACCCATTCTTGGTTAAAATAGGCTACATTGGCTACATTAGGTATTTAGGTACATCATACCCCCCCCTTGTCGCACCTTTGTAATTTAGGGATCCCCCCTCCTGTTTAATATTGATCCGTAATATTGTATTATTATTTTTTAATTCTGAAAACATATTTTACATATTGACGCTGTATATTTTCACCTATATTTTCAAAACTTTTACCTCTACTCTACTGAATAACATAGTTATGGTATTGTCTGTAAAATTACCCTCTCTGACGAAATTCCTGGAGCTGTTGAGCCGCTCCTTAATTACAGTAGACTACCTAGGCTATTAAAATTTTAATGCTTATTAACTAACCTAACAATGATGGCCGTTGGTAAATTATCTCAATTTTCTTTGCTCATAAGGAAGCTCTATCAGACTCAATGGCGGATCCACGGGGGGGGGGGGGGGGGGGTCATGACCCCCCTAAATGAGTAAATTCATAAGATACCTAGTAAAAAAATTTTTTTTAAATAAACCCCACCTTTTCAACAACAAAAAATTACCATTTAAACTTACAAAAAACTTGTGACCCCCCTAAATTTTCCGCTGGATCCGCCCTTGGGCCCTCAGACTAGTGGGTCTTTGTTGCGCACCTCACCCATTAGACCTTGACGTTTCTGACATTTTTCTGTCCCTAATTATCATGTCAATGAACTGAATTACGCTCCAGGCTTGCTGCTACAACACGCTAGTTACGCTTGGGAAGTGCTACAGTAGGTACGCAGTCGATAACGTTATCATTTTGGTAAGCCGGATGTATGCTTGTTGCTACAACACGCTAGTTGCGCACAATAAGCTATATATAGACCTAGGCTGCAGCAGGTACGCCATCAATAACGTTATCATCTTATTTTGGTATACCAAGTGTATGCTTGTTGCTACAACACACTGCTTACGCACAGTATGTAGACCTAGGCTGCAGCAGGTACGCAATCGATAACGCTATCATCTTATTACGGCATGCCAAGTGTATGCTTGTTGCTACAACACACTGCTTCTATGCACAGTATGTAGACCTAGGCTGCAGCAGGTGCGCAATCGATAACGTTATCATTTTATTACGGCATACCGAATGTATTCTTGTTGCTACATTGCTAGTACAGGCTATTTACGCACAGTAAGTTGACATAGGCTACACGATGTATGCAATCGATAGTGTTATCATTTTATTTCGGTATACCGAGTGTATTCTTGTTGCTACATTGCTACAACATGTTATTTATGCACAGCAAGTTGCCATTCTTGCAGTGGCAGTTCTCTTCAAGCAGTTTGGGCACTATATTGTATGAATATACATTTCTACGTACGTCTGCAAGTCTCCAAGGTCCTCTCCTGCACAAAAACACCGAGACTTTCGCGAGGTTAATTTGGAATAGACAATTATTTTCCATCCAGCACCAGGACAGTGGCATCCAAAAGAGTACGAATCAATCCAATCGGCTTTAGAGCTGCTGATATCTCTAGAAGAGATTGAAACCCCCACCGCAGCATACTTTTCTAAAACTTACAATTTACCATAATAATGTATTTCTCTTCTAGGAATGGCTGACGTTGCCAAAGAAATCTATCTCCACCGTGGCTATCGATACGACGGAGAATTAGGCCCAAAACAACGTGGGGCCAATTTCGAAGTGGCTCTCAACTATGCCGAGTCTCTTTGCCGTCGCGGGAAGCTGAAAGAGGCGCTCGAAGTGTACGAATCCTGCTCCAAAGCTACTGAAGTCCCGACCGACAAGCTGACTTATTTGTCGCACTGTCTTCTGGACACCGTGGTGACCAACTGCCATCCGTTTCCGAGCTCGTCTCCCGACGCGTGTGCTTGTGGTGTGTGTGGAGGCGTCTTCTTGCATCCGACGACGCTCTCGTGCGGTCATACGTTTTGCCGGCGATGCGTCGAGAAAGATAGTTCGGGTATGTGCCGACGGTGTGGAAGTCTCCTCGAGCCAACTGGGCTGGAGACGGATGTCGTCGTCAACGGCCTGGTGGAGAAGTTTTGGCCGGTCCAGCAGGAAGCAGCTAGTCTGCGTGATGAGGGAAACCGTCTCTACCACCAGGGGGACCTGAAGGCAGCGTTGACCAAATATGACCAATCGCTTCTAATGGGTAAGTGAACCTTGCTTATATTTTTTGAACACGACCCCAAAAGAAGTGTGCTGTAACTCCTGACGACGAAAAGGTGCCCCAAAATCGGTCGTCTAGAAAAATCGGCTGAAGCTGGCTCCAGGCCCTAACCTGTTTTTATTTAACTGTGGTCGTTTTAGATGTAGGTGTGTGGCTAATGGTGGGAACTTATTGAAGGTTGTCGAAGGTTTGTCAATTACTTTAATTAATTCTGCAATACACTGATCAGGGAAACTTTGGGGGCTTCCTTTACACTCGAGATGCAGCAGGTCTAGTCAGTTTCAGCCCCTATCTCTGAAGAAACTCTCGGATTCGTTCAAAAGTCACAAGGGGGGAGGCTTCAGTTTCTTTTTTTTTTCAGTGGGGCGCTCAACAGGGCCCCAGTTCAAGCACATCCAATTCCTCCCCCGGGCCCAAAGAAAAATATATATAGCTTTACAGCATAGAAATAGTGCAAATGATTGACGTTTACCTATTCTTCCCACATATTCACTGAACTATAAATAAATTTAGAGGTGACGTCTTTAATGGTTTATATGCGTTATGGTGCAAGTTGCATGTGCTGCAGGTGAGATAAGTATACGTATATTGCCATGGCAACATTGACGTATAGTTTCAAGTAAAACCATATAGGTGGTGGTGACGCTTATAGTTCTATATACTGAAGGGGGGGGGGGGGAAGATGGGACAATAGTTTATGAATTTAAATAAATAAATAAATATGGACTTTTTGTTGTTTCTATTACTAAGACAAATGATTAAATGAATGTCTTGTAGCCACGTCTGGATTATTTGTTGTTTGGTAGTGCTGCGATCCTTAAGTATGTAGTGAAATGTCGTACGTCTGGAAAGTTCAATTTTGTCTAGTGTGGACCCAAAAAAACTTCGAGGGGTGGGGCTGCAGTCTGGTTACGGACATGATACAAGTCTTGATCTGATTTATGTAACTGCAAAGGCTTTCACGGCCGGGGTCAGATAAAGAAACAGTAGAACCGAGGCTGATGGGCCGTGGTCGACCTGAAAGTGAACTTCCAAACGTTTCATCAACAGCTGCGGTCGAAAAAACGTTTGAAGTTCACGTTCAGATTGACCACGGCCCATCAGCCCGGATTCTGCTGTTTCTTCGTGTGCTCTGAGTGGTTCTGAAAGATGTGGCAGGTACAGTACATGACGCATCGTTTAAAATGTAATTGGTTGATACAGATACTTGTAATATATATGCGACTGGTCGAGTTCAGTTCATATGTACACATCTCATAATCTTGGTATTGTGCAACCGATTGATACTTTGCCAACTATTGTAGCCTATGTTTTGTAGTAATAATTCTATGGTAATTGGTAATGTTCCGTCGTCATAACATATACGTATGAATAATTCTAGGCCTTTAATCCCAATGCGGATCTATATAAGACTCGTTAAGACTTTTTCAAGTCGAGCAAACGCCTGTTGCTATGTCAATGGTAAACCACCCGCTTAAGCTGCTTGCCCATTGGCACTTGTAATCGGTGTGGGTCAGAGCATGGGTGTCATTTGCGGGGGGGGGGGGGGGGGGGGGCTAAGGGGTTCAGTTGGCATCCAAGGAAAATCATCAGTGATATCCTACTCAAAGACACGTTTTCCTATTTGATAACAAAGCTGGCTTACATTACATTTTTGAAAAAATAACTTTTCAAATTTTTGCATAGCCCTTTTTTATAGTCATTGTAATTTTGCGCCATTTAAAAGATACAAAGCCCACTTTACTCTCCTTATCAGGCACACAGACATCAGTTGTTGCTTAAGCAAATTTACCCCAACACACTTCCTGCTATAGATAAGCTCTGGTTAGATAATAACAACATATATATGCTAGTAAATATGTATGTAGGCCTAATACTCATTCAAAAGTTCTTCACTTGGCAGCATTACTCCTAATAAATTCCTCTTGGTACTAGTACGATCGAAGTAACATGTCTAGCGAAAAATCTAAAGCTGGGCATTCACGTTCTGATTTGTATTTCAGTATTTCCACCAGTCTTAACTAAGCCAACCGCCTAGGCATGTTGTCTTAGTTTTAGGCATCGTCCGACTTAGTATGACTAGCTGGATAGTCGACTCCACTTTGGCTCCGCCTTGCAAATAAACTAGCGATGGATGGTAGGGTACATTGAGTGCCATGATGTACCATAAGGTCTGGCACCCCAGACTTGAGCATCTAAGGTGAGCATCTAGGGTGCGCTGTTGCTAATGACGGTTGGGCTCATAATTTGGAAAGAAAAACAAAAAGTGGTGAGTGAAGAAATTATTTGTTGAACGCGTGAACTATGTGCCTATAGATGTCCCAACTCGTCCAACAATTCCAAAAAGCCTATTTACGTCCGATATCGAATCCAATTTTGGAGGTTGGAATACAAGTCAGACTAAAAATCGGAACGTGAATGTCCAGCGTTAGGGTTGAACACTTGAAAAGTGTCGGTATGGAATACTGAGCGGCGCTAGTATCCGTTACCTAGACCTTTCAAGTAGTCGTGGCCCGTGGGAACCACCCTAACGCGATCACTAGTCCACCACCCTTTCATATGTCTCCGTAAGGCGCGGTTTCCACCGACCTCTCAGTGCAGAATACACATACGTTGACGTGGCAGCAGATATCATTAATATTTAATACAGGCGGAGTTTCCACCGACCTTTCATTGCAGAATGCAAATGACATTGACGGAAATGTTTGTTTTACTCTATGCCACAGTTAAAATTGATCAATGATCATAGAGTAAAATCACAAACAAACAAACTAAAATTAAAAATAGGCTTCAGGGGATATGTTAAGTACAAACATTTTAATAGATTTCTATCAAAAGACAAATTCAAATTTCCGTCAATTTCATTTGCATTCTGCAATGAGAGGCCGTCGGAAACCCCGCCTAAGTCTTGAATGTCTGCTACCACGTCACCGTATGTGTATTCTGCACTGAAAGGTCGGTGGAAACCCCGCCTAAAAAAAACTCCGTGGGACCACCACCCGCCCGACCACCATGTTCTAATGCATAGCCAGGCCGTCCATTATTCCTAACTGAGCCATTTTACAAAGGGGCGGGGGCGGTCATAAATAGTTGGCACCCTATACTTATCCGATCCATAACCTTAAATAAAAAAGATAAATAAATAAATAATCATTTATTTGCAAACAGACCCAAAAGTCCAATAAAATGCAAATCAAAGGGGGAGCGGGGGCAAGAAAGGGGCAATGACCCCTTTCAAGGACGCCTGTTGACCTTGATAAATCCTGCCCTAGACCCTGTTAGTTTCTTTTGTATTGAAAGCAATCTAGTGCGCACACAACATTTTTTTTTTGTCTACTTCATTGAAATCATTTTTAACTGATAAAAAAAATTATATAGAACTTATCTAATAATGTAGACTTGGTTGCAACTTGTTTGTGATATTTCGGTTACGTATGGTGATGCGGTTACCTAACGGGACCGTAACTGATAACAGTATAAAGCCTTTCAACAGAACATCGGAGTAGCCCCACTACGCGTTTTAAAACAGTAAGTACATACAATAAGTCGATTTTACGTAGAGAAGCATCAATTAAAATAGGAGCTCTTCTACGTTCGATTCGAATCGATTTGACATGCGGCCTTCAATAACGCCAATAGGCAACAGTTCTTAAATTCTTTCCTCGCGACTACCAATCAATAATGTATCAATATATAAATAAATAATGACTTTTTGTTTTATTACTGAGCCAACCTAGTTGAGTTAGCGCTATAAAGCCTTCTCTCACACTCAACTGGGAGGCCCGGGACCGCCTGCTTTACCCTCCAAAGCATGGTCTGAAAATGTAGCATGTGTGGGACTCGAACCAGCAACCTTGCGGGTGAAAGTCAGCGTCCTTATCACTACTCGATATGTCCTGCAGCCTGATCGAGGCGATTATAATACCGGTATTTATTAAATACCATACCACGTGATGGGATTAATTCAATTGTTTAAAATAAATGAAAAGCAAATTTCAGAATTTTTAAATTGTGATGTTGGCAATGCTAAACAACTGAACGGCCGTAGCAAATATAAAATGCAAATATAAACACACATCGCCCTAGAAATAAACAAGTTTTAATATTTTGAATTAATATATTAAGGATTATAAATAATTTGTCTACATCTAAGGCAGAAAAAAATGAAGAAACCCACCAAAAAATATAGCGGAAGATAATTCAATTGTTTAAATTTGAATTTACCGCGCTTAACACTGCGACGATTACAACATCAAAAATTACAAAAATCTGAAATTTACTTGTCTTTTATTTTAAACAATTGAATAAATCCATCACGTGACATGGTATTTAATTAACCCCGGTATTATAATCGCCATGATCAGGCTGCTGATGTGATTTGTGTAGTATTTTATGATATTGTAGAGTGGTTAATGCATTTCCGCATACTTGTATAGGTACTTCAAAAGGCTCTGCCATGGCATTTGTACAAGGGTCGTATTCTTTGAACATAAGCTAAATATTGGCAATACTTATTATCATTGCATTGGCTCAATTACGCGTGTACAGTAATGATATAGCACATTCCACCAACAATATTGTACCTATAACGCACGGCCACGAGGGCTAATCCCACGTGTGAAGGCATAGAGCCTCGCCCAGTCATAGTAATAATATTGCTTCGACCCTCAACCTGAATAATTACACTGGATCTTATAGCTATTAGAATAATAGGCGGAGTTAATAATAAACCTACAGGTGCGGCTTGAATGTGGGCAATGTAATTTATGACGACAATTTGAATTGGTGCTGCTTCGGTGCCGAATTTATCAAATAATTCATATCAAATCATATAATTGGATTCACCAGCTGTTAATGTCATTTGTTGGGATCTTCTTCCTCTTCTTCTAATGCCTCTTCTATTGGAGGCGAGTGAACCACGTTCACAGCCGGCCGCCATACCAAGTTGAATCCAGCGGACCAGAGCAGGTTCAAAGCTGCAGATTAATTGGTTGTGTGCACAGTGCCGGTAGGGAAACATGGTAGGACTTGTCCTGGTCACCTCCGAACTAATCGTGTGACTTCACTGTGTTTCCCAATTGGTTCGGAATCCACTATAATCAGGAGGTCCACTGGAGTCCTATGGGCCCACACCGTGGCCTGGGACTGTGTCAAACCATACTACTACTACAACCACGTTCACGGTAAAATCTAAAACGTATCCTGCTCAGTGGTCACACATTTATTTCTCTGTAGTTTATGGCTCTACGATAGAGTAGTACCTCGGACCGATCTAGCCCCTGGGGGGGGGGGGGTAATTGGGGGTAAAAATAGGAAAAACCTATGTAGGATCGATTAAATCAGAGCTTAAACATTTTCTTGGATGGGGGGGGGGGCAGCTATTTCAGCATTTGTGCTTTAAGCAACCCTGTCAGCCCGGCGGGGGGAAAGAGTTTGTTTGTTAACTTGAGGCACCCTAAGGGCAGACTATTTCACCTCGGGGAAAGGGGAGTTGACTGACAGGGGGAACCTCCTGATTATAGTAGATTCCGAACCGCTTGGGGAACATGGCAAAGTCACACGATTAAATCAGAGGTGATCACGACTCGACACGGACGTAGACTGACTGGTATAGTCTCAGCGCGTTATCATGTCCCACCATGTTCCCCTGCCAACGCTGTGCACACTACTAAGTTTGCCGCAGTTTGAAACATGCTCTGCTCTCATGGATACAACATGGTAAGGCCGTTCCTTCAGAAAGTAGTTCATGCGTATATATATATAAAATGTGCGATAACTATAGGCTATTTTCAGCCTGAAGGCAAAAGTATCTAATAAAAATATTTTGTGTTACGTAGCCCAGCCTGATCATTACATATCAGTTTGATATGAATTTCATGTCAAATGTGACAGTTCCCATGTCGTGTTAAGTGTCCTTGTTGGGCCTATAGTTTATATAACTCAATTCATAAATATTCTGTAGTCTATAAATAAATACAGTGTGCCTACAAAATACATGAAAACACTGATATTTAACGTGTGATTTTAAACTCTCACTTTTCTGGGCAAAAGAAAAGCGGTATATAATGTCTATGTTACTATGTATATGTTTGTATTTATATGCAAGCGGCATACATAGGATAGCGAAGGTTAAAAAAAAATATGTCATCCCAAATAAATACAGTTTACATACATATTGCATGAAAATACTGGTTTTTAACTATCCTGAGCAAGAGAAAAGCGGCATATGATGTACATATGTAAATATTGGAACACCAAATTTGATGTTTTTATTGAATTTGAATTAAATTATTAGTTTTAGAATATTCAAGTTGTAGAATAAATAATGTATAATATATTTTAAGGCATTTTTAATTTTAGGCAAAGCTTTCATGGAAGTTATGGGGTCAAAAATTTCCCCCAATAAAGTTCCCATGGTGAAACGTTTTTAATTAATTTACTAAACAAATTATTACGGTACAGCTTTAGTCTATTACAGTTGAAGAAAATTTCGCATATCATATGTTGTATTTATATGCAAGTGGCATATATAGGATAGCGAAGGTTAAAAAAAAATATGTCATCCCAAATAAATACAGTTTACATACATATTGCATGAAAATACTGGTTTTTAACTATCCTGAGCAAGAGAAAAGCGGCATATGATGTACATATGTAAATATTGGAACACCAAATTTGATGTTTTTATTGAATTTGAATTAAATTATTAGTTTTAGAATATTCAAGTTGTAGAATAAATAATGTATAATATATTTTAAGGCATTTTTAATTTTAGGCAAAGCTTTCATGGAAGTTATGGGTCAAAAATTTCCCCCAATAAAGTTCCCATGGTGAAACGTTTTTAATTAATTTACTAAACAAATTATTACGGTACAGCTTTAGTCTACTACAGTTGAAGAAAATTTCGCATATCATGTTGTATTTATATGCAAGCGGCATATATAGGATAGCGAAGGTTAAAAAAAATATGTCATCCCAAATAAATACAGTTTACATACATATTGCATGAAAATACTGGTTTTTAACTATCCTGAGCAAGAGAAAAGCGGCATATGATGTACATATGTAAATATTGGAACACCAAATTTGATATTTTTATTGAATTTGAATTAAATTATTAGTTTTAGAATATTCAAGTTGTAGAATAAATAATGTATAATATATTTTAAGGCATTTTTAATTTTAGGCAAAGCTTTCATGGAAGTTATGGGGTCAAAAATTTCCCCCAATAAAGTTCCCATGGTGAAACGTTTTTAATTAATTTACTAAACAAATTATTACGGTACAGCTTTAGTCTATTACAGTTGAAGAAAATTTCGCATATCATATGTTGTATTTATATGCAAGTGGCATATATAGGATAGCGAAGGTTAAAAAAAAATATGTCATCCCAAATAAATACAGTTTACATACATATTGCATGAAAATACTGGTTTTTAACTATCCTGAGCAAGAGAAAAGCGGCATATGATGTACATATGTAAATATTGGAATTTACAGTATATTACAGAGCTAATATTCTAAAAAACATGTCGTTTCCTTCAGTAATTATATTATTAGTTATATTTTAGTTGTATTATAAAATATTATATATAAATTATTTAAGTTAAATAGTAATAATAATTAATATTTATTTTTCATGAGCGATGAACATGTGTTCAGAGAAACCTGTCGGCTTTGAACTCTTATAATTTTATTTTTCTCTATGAACAAAAAAAAAATATATATATATATATATTTATATATACAATATAAGTGGCATACATAGGGAACCGCCAATTCCAAAAAAAAAACATGACATCCCAAGAGCCGCTCCACCACAGTCTAAAAATTTTCCTTTGTGATTTGCACTCTCGTCGACCAATGCTTATATGTGGAGGAATGATGTGGAACTAGAAAGCTGGTGTTTTTTTCATGATATTCTAGGCATATTGCTCTAGCCTATTTTTAAGTAGGTACTTCATTTGTTTATTTATTAATTTATTGACTTAACGCCTATTGTTTCATATCATGACTCAATACAGAGATATTCTATTCTATTGGGATTAACGTAACACTGGGGTTACCTTTAATTTAATTTTTTAATACCGCATTATTAAAGTGTCACGTGTCGGGAATCGGGAATCTCCCGTCTCCTATCACTGGCGGGTTCAGTTTACAGTTTACAGGAGCATTTTAATATCATACTCATACATAACTCGGGTCTGATCTCTTGTCAATGCCCCCCCCCCCCTTTAGAAATTCTAAAACCACCACTGTCTCCTATATAGAACTCTGAATCTACCGTTGTATGACCAAGATGGGACCACTGTGCCAGTGACCTAAATAATCTTATCAGTGCGCGACATTATCGTTTTTACTCAATGAGGTCGGTATTTCGGAGATTTAAGCCGCCATAAGGCGGAGCTCCGTGCTTTACTCCTACCAAAACCTTAACCTACATCCTGGTAATCCTAATTAAGGTGCAATGCGCAACATGGCGCCCTTCACTGTAATATGAAATATCTTCCTTGAGAGGACGTAGAACGTAGAAAATTGGCACTTAACTGGCACTTAATTGGCACACCAAATTTGATGTTTTTATTGAATTTGAATTAAATTATTAGTTTTAGAATATTCAAGTTGTAGAATAAATAACGTATAATATATTTTAAGGCATTTTTAATTTTAGGCATGGCAAAGCTTTCATGGAAGTTATGGGGTCAAAAATTTCCCCCAATAAAGTTCGCATGGTGAAACGTTTTTATTTAATTTACTAAACAAATTATTACAGCTTTAGTCTATTACAGTTGAAGAAAATTTCGCATATCATAATTTGAGTTATTTTTAATTTTAGGCATAGCAAAGCTTTCATGAAAGTTACTGGGGACTAAAATTTCCCCCAGTATAGTTCATGGAGAAACTATAAAACTAATAATTACAAAAAAAACTATAATATGATGCATGAAATAGTCTTATAATAGTCAAATAGTTGCATACAACTTATAAATAGACAAAAATTTTAATAACTTACCGTGTAAATTATTTTTCCTAACCTATTGAGATAAGATACGTAATTTCTGAGGAAATACTAATAAACATTCAAATGTACAGGTAGAATTTTCAAATTAATTAGAATTTTAATTCATGTGACTACATCTAAGGGAGAAAAAAGTGAAAACAAAATTATTAATTTATCAATTTGAATTTCCCGCGCATTTTACACTCACTTGTTTAATACAATTGAATAAACCCGGTATTATAATAATACCAAATCGCCATGACCGGGCTGCAGGGTGGCAACAGCTGTTCTAGAACATACAATGGTCTATTACGAGGCAGAGGGTGATGCAAATGTAAAGTTACATGGTTTGCGTTAAGTAACGGCGAGCTGGTGGTTACATCTACCGTAGCTCCACGCGGCCAGACCCTTTGCGTAACTACACTCCGCTCAAGAATATTGCATGTTATTTTTTTACAACTAACATTTTCCCGCTATAACTACAAATGCTTTTCACGGCCAGAATCTGAGGATGCAGGCATGCAGCTGTAAAATCCGGGCTGATGGGCTATGGTCTGTCTGGAAGGAAGAAAGAAAATTGTCTTTCTTTTCCATGTGGGCGAATTTTGGGCCTTTTGACCCACTCTTACAATTTGGATTTTACTGCTTCGCCATTGTTTCGCTCATGTAACGGTAAACTGTGTCTAGAGCGTCTGGTCCTTTTTAGTATGTGAAGTGTGGTGGAGTATGAGGTGAGCTTTCCTGAGGGAGATAGCCCTCGAGGAAGTGATGTAGATACTTTGTTGTAGGGGGCACAATAGGCCCAATAGGCTGTAACACCCTGTACCCCAAATATATATATATATAAAATGAGGTGGGTATGTGGACATGGGGGGAGGGGGGCATCCAAAAAAGTATGCGGGGTACGCTTGAAAATTTACTACTCCTTTTTAATACAAATAAGTAGGACTAAGGGGAAGACTCTTGTCCCCCTCTCTGGGGAGGGAAGGAGCAAAGTTTTAACTTTTAATTTGATCCGGGACCTTACTAAATACCTCTCTCCAGACATTCCTCTGCGATGTCCCTACTGACGTCTTCCGCATGTCACTTTCCTCCTCGGTTCTGTGGCATGGCTTGCTGCCTTCTGCTATACACCCTCGCTCTGTACACGGAGTTTGAAGCTAGATTCACGTTCCTTAATCTGCCAAACTATTTGCGTTTTTGCGGAGGGAACGATGTCTTCAATTTCCAGCTGTCACAATGCACTCCTTCTCCAGACACCGCGTAAGCATGGTGTCACAAATAATTCTGGAACGGTAAATAGGTTTTCATATTTCTAATAAAACGATCCGTTATAGCATCTCGTGATGATGTCACGATACTCTATCGATTCCTCTATACAAGCAAAAACGTTGATGTCAATTAATTCGTTTTTCCTGGCTAGTACGTATTTTCCTGGAAATTTTCCCCATTAGGAACTCTCGATAGAGGAAAGCACACGTTTCCATCAGCAGTTACATGAATGAGTTACGTGAATTTCCCGATTTTCCGATTTCCCGCTATAATGGGCACGAGCCACGTGTTTGTACGCTTTTTGTGAACATGTATCTCTATGCCAATTAAGAGAGGAAAAATGATGACGGATATAACATATCTAATTTTACTGGAAATATCGTTGTCTTAAAGTAGAGACTGATAAAGTAGTCACTGATAAGTGATGAGGTTGTAAAGACGAAGGATCGTTTCAAAATTGTGGCCAATTGTTTAAAAAAAAAAAGAATTACGTTGTTTCCAATGCCAGCGTTTCTGCTTTTTAAGCAACCTTGTCAGCCTGGCGGGGGGAAAGAGTTTGTTTGTTAACTTGAGGCACCCTAAGGGCAGACTATGTCACCTCGGGGGAAAGGGGAGTTGACTGACAGGGGGAACCTCCTGATTATAGTAGATTCCGAACCACTTGGGGAACATTGTAAAGTTCACCTCGGGGAAAGGGGAGTTGACTGACAGGGTGGACCTCCTGATTATAGTGGATTCCGAACCACTTGGGGAACATGGTAAAGTCACACGATTAAATCGGAGGTGACCAGGACTCGACTTATACTGCCTAAGTGCGTTATCATGTCCCACCAGTTTCCCCTGCCAACGCTGTGCACACTACCAAGTTGCCGCAGTTTGAAACGTGCTCTGCTCTAATAATAATCAACATGGTAAGGCCGTTTAAAGAATTATGAAAATTTAAATTGTACCGAAAATTTTGTAAATTATACAGTACAATATGTGGGGTAACGATATAGATAGTAATACAATATTGTCATCTACAGTGTTTACTGTGCGAGCCCCCAGACAAGTTTATTAACTTGAGGACCCACGGAATTTTGTATTACTATACTATAGTATAATTAATAAATATTAAGTTTTTGTTCTATTACTAAGCCAACCTAGCGCAGTTAGGGCTATAAAGCCCGGGACCGCCTGCTTTACATGTCCTCCGAAGCATGGCCAGAAAATGTAGCAAGTGTGACTCGAACCAACAACTTTTCGAGTGAAAGTCAAGAGTCTGTGCCCTACTCTATTAATAACGTATTTATAAATATATTCATTCGGCTCAAAAGACTACCGGCCGAAGAAGAAGAAGATTGGCTGGCGTAGGCTTAAGCCCTTTGAACCGTTATAAGTTAGCATTTGCAAGTTTGTGAGTTTTAATTTCACAGCCAAGTTCTCCAGGCCGATGGCCTTGACTTGCAGGAGATCCGTGAAGGCAGCCCTCGGCACTCGAGTCTCTCCCTCCAAAGAGCACTTGCAGAGAAGTTGTTCTGCTGTTACCTCTTCCAGCCCACAGCGGTGACAGTCCCTTCTTGTAACCAAACCCATTCTCTCTCGATTTGTCCCGGTTAAGAGCGTCGGCAGAGTTCTTATACTCCTCTTCATCATGTTACTCCGGCCGTGAATGTCTTTGTAGTTGTTTGTAATAGTAAGTTATTATTTCCCGTTGGTGCGAGGCCTGCTGTACGGAGCTTATCATGAAACATGAATGAACATTCAGGTATACATCTGCGGTCACGTTGGAAACGACCATAACTCAGGCTAATGGCACAGCTGTTATACTTTGAGATCGAATATCTACCAATTTGCAGGTGTATACGTTTCAGGCCTCACCTGTTGAAAGTTATGTAACCTATAGGCTTAACATATCTGATAAGCTTCCATGTACCTTAAGGCTGAATAATATAGCCCTTTGCGAGTTTATTTCAATAATTACGTCTGTTAAGACCCATTAAAGCTGATTATATCTTTGATTCTTAATGCGACTATTGCCAAATGGGAAGACCGTGTCTAAAGGCCTTGTGTCCGATGTGATCCAGCAAGCCAATCCATATTATGATGGGGGATTTAATCGTCAGCAGTACAGAGGAAAAGGGTTAGGATGGAAAAGGGTTTTCTTTTGCATCAAGGCAACCTCCACCGGAAATATCGACCTTAGAGGCATCAGTGAGGTGTCATGGATTAGAAGAAATGTTCATCTACATTTTGATAGATAGGAAGTGGGTGATACGAACACTGGCAGGCTTGAATATATATATAATCTCATGTCCTTCACAGCTGTGTTACGAAGTAATGGTGGAAACTTGTATCAAAATGCTATGGAGAACAGAATCAGTGCAGTTGAAATGTGTATTTACAGATACAAATGCTGCGCATATTTAGGAGAGATCGTGTCCCTAATGCCGAGGTCCTGAGGTGAATTGATGCAGAAGCCGAGCTGCTGCTGACGGTTAAGAAAAAGAAACTAACATACTTCGGTCATATGATGAGGAACGAAAATATCAAATTTTGCATGTTATAATCCAATAGAAGATAGAAAAACAGAGAGCTCCCGGCAGAAGAGGGACATCCGACGGCAGTGGTTTAGCAGCGCCACGTCTGGCCTTTTTCTGAGGAGCGGTCTCCAAGGTGCAAATTGCCGTGCTGCTCTCCAGTCTTCGCTAGAAGAGGCGTATAAAGAAGAAAATAAAAATCAGAAGTATCATTTCTTCTAATTTGTAATATCTCATTGATGCCCCTACGAACAATTTTGATTTTCAAAAAATACAGATAGTGTTGTCAATGTGATGGGCCCCTGACGATTTGCCAACTCAGGAACTGGCTAAAGACCCAAATATTCACGTCCGATTTGATCTATATTACTATAATGGAAATATTTGGAACTTTGAACACGATATTACTTGGTACATTATTTGGACATTGGTAGCCTACATAGTGCATGGTTGTTCACCAGAAGAAGACATGATTTTATTTCTCTTGGCGACCAATCCATTTAATGGTGTCTCTGCAGCTTTGAGTGTCTGTGAATTGGCCCTTGAAATGATAAGAAACCGGTTTGGTCAGGGGTTTCCTGAGGAAAATAAAAAATAAAAAAATATAAAAAAAATATACCGAAAGTTGACTAGCCATTTTTTTTTTTTTTTTTTGCTTTGCCGCGTTTTCTGCACGTAACACCATGGAAATGATACTTTATTTACTTTTTTATTTATTGAAATTCTATATTACCTGAATTTATACATTTTACTACGGGTTACTGAGTACCCCTAATATATAGACACTGTGCCTAGGGCCAGCCCCTATTAATTGTTTTTTAAGGTCTTAAGTAAGGATAAAAAAGTAAATACTCGTAATTAATTTAAAATTGTGCGGTTTTCTTCACATTTTAATTGGATTTTTTTCATTTTTCGTATCATAAGCCAGGGGTTATTTCGGTAAATCTGACCCTGTGTCATTTTACAAGACGTAGACGAAGTGTTGAATTTCATCTGCGGTTTGTCGTAGGCCTAATATGTTTTTCTTAAAATAGTGTCAAACTCCACATTCATTATTTATTTGGTATGTTATGCAAATTAGTACTGTACATTATAAAATGAACCGTTTGGTCACTGTAAAGGCACAATTTTCAGGACATGTAATGTAGTGGTACAGACTGCAGGAGGGCATGCAAAGCAGGCGGTCCCGGGACTTTCTAGTTGATTTAAAGAGCTCTAACTCCGCTAGGTTGGCTTAGTAATAGAACAAGAAGTCAATATTTATTTATTTTAAAAATTTATATTTATTACAATGAAGGAGAACTTTTAATCTGTTAACCTTCAGTAGGTACCTTTTAGCGGGTGGGAGCAACGAAATTGACAGGTATAGTTAAAACCGGTACCTTAATTGCCATGTTTTGCAGTCACTGCATTTTACAATACCAGTATGTGTAACTTAACTGGTCTAACTACTGTAAAAATATAATAACAGGCTTCCCTTCACATCCCCAGAACCAGTTTGCAAGATTTAAAGCCGTATCATATACTATTATGTCTGTACAATATTATTACTGCCTCTCCTAACACGCATTGGCACATCCAGTGTGAGACGAGGTAACTGTCTGCTTACACGATTTTTCATTGACCGTAAGATAATGAGAAAGTCTTACCAGTATACTGATTTAGTGAATTTACTAACAATTTTTTGGCTGTTACCTTTCTTCCAATTTCTCGTCACTTACCTCTCTTCTGCTTACACGATTTTTCATTCACCGTAAGATAATATGAGAAAACCTTACCAGTATACTGATTTAGTGAATTTACTAAGAATTTTTTGGCAGTTATATTTTCTTCTGCTTGCTCGATTTTTCATTTACCGCATGTTTTTTGTATGTATGCAACAGGTGAGCATAGCGGAAAATAACGGCACTTTCAATCTCATGTTTGCCATTTGATTTTTTTATAGGTGTAAAATATGCAAATATGTTCAAATATAAAATATTTTTATTATATTATACCATTATATTATGTAAAATAAACATAATAGTCTCCTTAGTAACTTTGTAAATATGTAAATATAAAACTCTCTGGGCGCTTCCAAACAACAACAACCCCTGGGTTGGCTACAAGATGTGCTCAGATAGGATGATAAAAGACGTGCCATATTTGACCTAAAGATCTGATTGATCAAAGAAGACATGGTAGGCGCCACCAGAAATTTATTTTAAAAAATGTCCGTGGTGGGAGCGAATAGCCCATCTTTCCTATATTACAAATTTTAGAACTCTAATAGGGCACTTGAATTCTACAAAACAGCCGGAATTTGCATTGGCATTTAAAATAGAAGGTATAATTTAAACCAAATTGTCACAAAGCTCAGAAAAAACAAGCAACTGCATCCTACGTTGAGGACCTTTTATTTTATAATAAGTGGAAAAATAAAGCTGGAATTGTGCCGTAAAGGTTATCAAAGGGTATTTATTTATAAACAAGGTTGCAAGAGTCTTGGAATTGTTACGTAATAACACAGCTTCCATGCCTCCCACACAAACCCGGTGGCTTATTACGAAGACGTTGTCGCGATGTAAATTTTCCCAGTCTTTCTTATTTTTGTCTCCAGATTTTTTCTTTCTTTGCTTGGATTAACTTACAATTGCGTAAATAATGCACGCAACAGGGTGTTTATTCTGATGTCAGCTCAAGCCGTTTGATGTTACATCACAAGTGTCCACCCCCCCAGGTGCCAGTCTGCCGTTGAAATTTTTGATATTGGCAAACTTTCTGGCCTAACCAAGGACGAGTTAAAATATATAACCAGTTCTCATTATTGAGTTCTATACATTACGGAGATTGGTCATTCCCTCCCGCCAAAAATTTCTGGGGCGTTGTTCTGAACGTCTTTTCAATGGCCACCAGGGACGGATTCAACCCATTTTGGGAGGGGGGGGGGGGGTATTTATGGGTTCAAATAGAACAAATATTTGTAGTATCGATTAGACCGTCTCTTACTGTCCGAAAAACTCATGGGGTCGTTGGCATACATACCCCTGCAATACAAGTCTCATAGAGTTACATAGTGCTGGGGTAGACAATGTAAACTGTGTATGAAAATTTTGTAACATATATTATTAACTTAATTACTTACTTACTTACATTGGACAAGGTTCAATGCACCACTACAATTATTAGTACAGTTTTAACAGTCCTTCAACTCTTCCTACGTTTTCTGGCCATGGTTCGGAGGGCATGTAAAGCAGGCGGTCCTTAGTTGAGTCTAAGAACTCCGCTTGTTTGGCTTGGTAATAGAACAAAAAAAGTCCTTATTTATTTATATTTATTTATATTCAAATAATAAAACATAAAAAGAACTCTATTAAGTAGGGTAGGCAGTTTATTGCAGGTGTCTCAATTTTGGGCAGATGTTTTTAGCTATAAATTTAATAGCCGTAGAGCCCTTGAGATGCAATCGCATTTGTTAGAAATTTGTGTTCGGCTATTGTACAATATATTAAAGTGACCCTGGACTGTAAAGCAATGGTGGTTATATAACGAGGCCATTGCTTCATTTCATTACTGCATGAAGCAAGACTTCACAATGAACTCAGGCGGTTTGTAAATTCTAGTTGTTATGTCGGGACGTATGAAATCAGAAAATAAAAATGAAGGGATGAATAAAAGAGTTATGTATATGTACTCATTATAAGCTGTGCAAAGAAATCAATTTAAGCAATTTGAAAGAACTCTGTAACATGCACCTAGGTACAATAGAATGCTATGTTAAGAGTGTACAGCCTGTAGGAAATTGGTAGCCCGAAATTTAGTACTTTTTACTTTTTTATTTAATAATTAACTAAGCAAGTTATTAAAGATTTGGCTCATTTAAGTTAATTAAAAAAAAGTATTAAATTTCGGGCTGCTAATTTCATACGGGCTGTACACTCTTAAGAAAAAAAACACCGTGCCATGAAAACCCAATGGGTCTAGGCCAGAGGACCGGTGGAGGGTACTCTCTCTTGTCCGCTGCTCCATTCGCGCGATCTTGTTGTTAGCATATATCCGGAAGCCGCCTTTGGCCTTTTTGCTTTCAATGCAGGTATGATTGTAGGTACCACTTTACTTCCAGGGAGACACGCATATTTAATGGTTTGTCCAGATAGTAATTTTTTAAAAAACAAAACTCAACTTTTCAACAAAAAAATTACTTTTTAAACGTACATAAAACATGTGACCCCCCCCCCTCCCCTAAATTTTCCGCTGGATCCGCTCTTGCTTTGTCATTTGCTTCATGCAGGTCGTCAATCGTGCTGGAACCAGTTGGCAGTAGTGAACCGACCATAAGGTGGGCAGGATTCTGAACAGCCCCACAGTAGATAACACCGGACATCTTCGGCAGCACACAATCCCCTGGTAGGGTTGTGTGGACCCAGGTCCACCTAGAAAGTTTCATTTCCAGTCCTAATCACGTTCATGTCACAAGTCCAGTGTCGAATCTTGACCTTTCGTTTTATAGCCCAACTTACAGCGACACCAAAAATTACGCTTGCCCAATTTCCTTGTAAAAGTCCACGATGGTCCCAAGGGTTACCCGTGGTAAAATTGAAGTTTCTGGGCTTTGCCTGCCAAATGGCCGGACGTTTTGCTACAATATGCTTCAGACAGTCTCTTCATCTTCCTCGCTCTAGCGCACGTCGTTCACACCATGGTTACTCCCATCGTAGATAAGTTGTTACGGAACTGACCATGTCCTGTTAGTACTGCCACACCAATGATGCTGGCAGGCACTGCTCCTCCCCACAACAATTAGCCTAAAATCAGGCAAGGGTTATATTATATGCCTGCCCTCTCTCATACTAGGTATTAATATTGTACCTATTGTGTAAGAACAGTATACTATATGCTGGAAGCTGAATTTGCTAACACGGGCATTTTTGCTAAAGTGCCCGTTGACCCCATTTTTTTTTAAAGATTCCCCCTTTTGCAGCTGAACAATTACGTAACAATATGAATCAGGTTACTGACCCAGCGCTCCGTCCGCTTGCATCATTGTTTCGCATATTGAGTATGCAAAATTTGCCCATATGAAGGAAAGAAAGCAAATTGTCTTTATTTTCCATGTGGGCGAATTTGGGGCCTTTCGGCCCACTCTTACAATTAACCAATATGGGTATATTAGCAAATATAGTAATGGAGACCAGTGGCGTACGTATAATCAGGATCGCACAATATTATAATGACATGTAATAAAGAACCAAGTGAATGCCTTATATTGTGTATTCGGTACTGTATATTAAACAGTACATATTTTACTACTCATCATCGTCATTGATTATTCTATGTTTCATTGTTCATTTATAAAAGAAAAAACATTTTAAATAACTCTAAACTATAAAATATAAACATAAAACTATAATATTAATGGGTGACACTACAAGCAAGCCTACGTTCATAAAAAGGCAACGTAAAATCCAAATGTTTTGATTTGTTGAGCTTGGTGGTGCCCGTGAGCTGATTGGTTGTTCCTTCCTGCGAGCAAGCAGTTTCATACACGAAAGTTTTCATAATTTCGGTACACCTCTTTTGTCCATTCAAACAATTACGCAGAAATTTGAGTTCTAAGAAACAGAGCAGTAATGACGCAGTAGTGACGCAGTAGTGAATCATTTACCAGTCAGCAGACATGGACTTACAAGAACTTCTATGAGTGGTCGAGCCTTCTTTTTGTGCTAGTCTGTCCTTTGTCCTCAATTTGAGTATGAAAATGTTTTTTGTTGTTGGCGAATTTGCCAACAGTTGAGGAGCAAACTTTCAAAACGGCATTAATCCATTTTCGTAAAATTTTCAGGAAACACGAAAAACGTAATTATTTCGGCTTTATTATAACGGGAATATAAGATTTTAACCCTTCAGAAGACTGGGTTAAATTTTTTTGTTTTGTTTTGATTAGTAATCCTGATTCAACTCATCTTCAAGATGGAAAATCGATGATAAAATCAATTTTTAATTTTCATGGATTTGTGACGTTTTGGAAGTTTGCTCCTCAGTTGTTCTTTGATCCCCTTTTACAGGGGCGAGTACATAATAGAGTCAGGTGGTGCTGGGGTATTAGCCCCCTTTTTCGCCGCTCAGTTCATTTGCGTCCTAGACCAAATTCGCGGACACAGATGTTTGATAGGCCAATCCAGTGCACTATTTAGGGTTCCTCTTTTTTGGTCTGGAATGATTACGTAACAGTTTGGTCAGGTGGTGCCAGGGTTACTGGCCGCCCGCACTCTGTAGCCCTATCTCCCAACACTGCAGTCGTTACATAACCTATAGTCACAGACATCATGACGTTATTTCGTGTAGAAATATCAGCTGATATAGTGGACCTGTTATTCCACCCGTCATTTTATCATTACTCGGAACTTCAAGTTCAATGTTAAGTGTGTATATTTTTTTAATAACACTGGAATGACCTTCTGGAGTTTTGACGTGAATTTTAATGCAGGTTATTAGTTCCAGAAGTTCCAGACGCCTTTGTTTCGACATGTAGGAGGGGGCCGGCTAGTCTTTGCTGGCGCTGACGTCCTGGCTCTGGGAGTGGGGATGGTAGAGGTCTACAGGCATGGTCTTTTCGTATTAATATTCATTTAAAAAGTGGATGAGAATAGGATCACCCGGAGGTTGGCAGAAGCAAGGCCACAAAGTGGAAGACCCATCGGCAGACCGAGGACAACCTTCTAGAAAAGAGTCGAACAATGAGGGAAAACAGTGGCCGAGCTCAAAACGTTAGCGCCCGATTAGGCTATAAGAAATGGTTCCGGGGTGACCCCCTCACGTTGCGCACGCGGCACTAAGAGGGAAGAAGAGTAAGAAGAAGAATTCATTCAAAAAGCTTAATATAGCATACCAACAATTTAATGAACGTATCCTCTTCAATCACCGCAATGAGTATATTAATACCTGTGCTGAGTTACGACACGTCTCCGATAGCACGGCGCGTAAAGACTCGTACAATTACAAGCACGGTACCAACTTGCTACCGAAGCCGGTAGGCCCACTACTCTACTACACTAAGCCAAACGGTTTTATAGTGGCGGGCGGCCATAATCGAAATGTTCTTCTACTAGCTTCTTCTAATTCTTCTACTTTATGACATCTCATTCATTCATGGTTCTACATCTACAAATCGATATTTCCCGTGAAATTTGACTTTTTAAATAAAATTGAATGGGGATGTCCGGCTGCCTGTTAACGCTTGCGTGATACGCGTCACGGAACCTGTCCCTTTTTCAGGTACTCTGCACTTCACCTTCAATGCATTTCCAATAAAAGTGACCTTCTGCAGTACAACTTCGTAGCGTAGGCTACTTCCGTTATTCCTTGACATTCCCCTCGTTTACTGGCAAGGCAAACTTCCGTTCTGGACTTCCGAACTTGTCAGTTTCGCAATTCTATCCAAGACCGAGACAAGACCGGCTAATCTCGATTAGGTCTCGATATTTGTGCGTCGGAAAGTCATGCTTTACATGCCCTCCGAAGATGCCAGAAAATACAGGAAACGTGGGACTAGAATCAACAACCTTCCGGTTGAAAGCCAGAGTCCGTACCACTAATCTGTACATCTTATGGCATTTTGTAACTTTGAACAATTTTATAAAAATTCAATGTTTTCATTGACTTCAACTTCATTACTTTTTCAAAATTTTATGGCCCCCTCGAGTCTTGAACTGCGGCTTACCGCTTCATTGTCTAGTTCTCTGTACAAATATGAACCACGCCCAGGCACCTAACTAGGGAGGGGGCTTTCGGGGCTGAAGCCCCTGCCGAAATGTAAAAAAAAGGGGAAAAAATGATTTGTGAGTTTATTTATATTTGTTCTTGCTCGATCCAGTGTATATACAGTAGATTCGATAGTGCAAGATACTTCCGCAGATTACGGAAGACTTGACCCGCCGTTTTACTGGGGGTATTCCATCCCCCCCCCCCCAACCCCCTGGTAGTTAGCTCCTCCCGAAATAAAATCCTGGCTACGTGCTTGACCACGCCGGTTTGTTTTCCTCATATACTTCCTAGTCTCTAATTTTCCCTAAAGCTAAAACTTCTTGCAAAGTCCTCACCCTTTGAAAACGCAGTCATAGACCTTTACTACAGAGGAAATGGGATTAATAAATTATTTTGAAATATTACGTAAATAAAATGTTTGCAGGGTTGTCAGCATAGCAATTTTATAAGCTCAATGTAGAGTTAGAAATGCAATGGTTTCGCGTCCCTGGATTCTATTACGTGACGCTATTATGCATTAAAACGACTCGATTACGCAATATTGACAATTTTTTTGAACTTTGATCTACTTTGTAGTCGCTGTTGTGGAAATATTTAATACTTAGAGCTTCAGAAAAGGCTATAACGTTGGTTGCCATTGAATTTTATAATTTAACCGAATTCAAAAAAGGCTATAACGTTGGTTGCCGTTGAATTTTATAAATTAACCGAATTCAAAAAAGGCTATAACGTTGGTTGCCATTGAATTTTATAATTTAACCGAAAAAAAGGAATCCAAGACTTCATCTCCCCAGGAAGAAGGGGAATTGACTGACAGTGTGAACCTCCTGATTATAGTGGATTTTGAACTTGGGGAACATAACAAAGTCACAAGATCAACTGGGAGGTGACCAGGACTCAACACGCACTGGTAGTCTCAGCGCGTTACCATGTCCCCCTATATTCCCCTGTCAACGCTGTGCACACTACCAAATTTGCTGCAATTTGGAACCTCTGTTCTGGGGGATTCAACTTGTACTATTACATGGTCATTGAGGCCATGGAACATAGCTCTATACCGTTTTCAGGTTACTGCAAGTCAAGTACCGATAAGGAACATTGTCTTTCCACAAGCTAAACATGGCTTACCTTCTACTCACGCCTTCTGCTTCTATAATACCTTCCATTTATAATATTTATTTGTTTGTCTATTTCAGATCCAGACAACCACCTAACACTGAGCAACAGGTCACAAACCTTGTGCAAACTGGGGTTACCTGATCTTGCCTTGGCCGATGCTGAGAAAGTTGTGAAGCTTCGTCCTCACTGGGGGAAGGTAAGTTTCTATGTTAAAAAATAAATATATCTATATAATCAGTAGTAGGGGTAGTAAGTATTAAGTAAGTAAGCAGTATTCTTACATACGCTTACGCCGTAGCTGTACAACCCATGGAGAGTTCGGACTTAGTCGATACCATTCCCCCACGCAGCAGGGTTCAGGGCTTCGCGCCTCCATCCTCGTATTCTGAGCTGCCTGAGGTCTACGCTCACTCCATCCAAGGATGGTTCCATCGCAGTCTTGGCCTTCCCAGGCTGTGACGTCCTTCTGGCTTCTGTGTTCTAACCTTCTTCGCCGCTCTCCTGTCCGGTATCTTTCCCAGGTGCCCTGTCCACCGAAGCCTGCTTCTGCCTACTTTGGTACTCCCCTACTCGGGTTGGTTCACCATATAACTCGTACACCTCCCTGTTTGCCCTAACCCTCCTCTGACCGTTCTCGAGCACGGGTCCGTAAATTATCCTCAGCACTCGGCTCTCCTAGTCCGAAATTTCCTGTAAAATTAGATTTTCTTAAAAAAAACTTATTTAGGTATTTGATTGTCTTTTAACGGTGTTGAGAGTATAAAAACGTCTCTTAATCTTTTCTACAATGTGACTGGACCTCCTGCTTTACATTTCTCAACGTGATGGACAGAAAATATTTGCAAAAGGGTGAGCCTCTAAAGAACAACCTTTTGTTGAAAGCTAGACACTTTATTGTCCATAACCTCGCTGTATCTACATTTTTTTTTTCAATAAAGACATTATTATTATTATTACTATTTATTACACAGTATATCCAGACTAAGCAACTGCAGTCTCTTCTATTACAATATATTCTACTATAACGACCACTGTTTTACATTTCAACCGAAACATGAACAAAAATGGAGCCAATATGGGACTCGAACCAGAAACCTTTCTGTAAAAAGTTAGACTCCGTACCACTGGACTGCATGTTGTGAGTGAGCAACAGGTTACAAACCCGGCGCCTACTAGTGTTACTCGACGTTGCATTGCGTTGGCCGGTGCCAGACAAAGTTGTAAAGCTTCGACCCTATTGGGGGAAAGGAAGGAAAGGAATAAAACCGCTGTGATTAACCCCTACAGAGGGGTGGCCCCAGTGTTTTTCTAACCGAGAAGAAACATTTTTGAAGCCTTATAAGGGAACCTCTAAGATATTGTTATCATGCGTTATTTATTAAGGCGCGGTTTCCACCGTCCTGCAAGTGCAAAATACACATACGGTGACGTGGTAGCAGAGATCATTAATAAAGGCGGGGTTTTCGGTTTTCACTGACCTCTCATTGCAGAATGCAAATGACATTGACGGAAATTTTTTTTTTACTCCATGCCATAGTTAAAATTGATCAATGATCATACAGTAAAATCATAACAAACAAACTAAAATTAAAAAAATGGCGTCATGGGATATGTTAAGTACAAATATTTTAATAGATTTATATAAAAAGATAAATTCAAATTTCCGTCAATGTCATTTTCATTCTGCAATGCGAGGTCGTCGGAAACCCCGTCTAAGTCTTGAATGTCTGCTACCACGTCACCGTATGTGTATTTTTGCAGGTCGGTGAAAACCGCGCCTATCAGGATTTTACATTGTAGTGCTAGGTTCGCAAATTTTATAATATACTATATAATATCATTCTTTTAAACACTTTTAACAAGAACCAGGGACAGGTTTTCGGTTGGTAGGCACTAAAAACAAGACAGTAATCAGGATGCAAAAGAAGGGGGGGGGGGGAATTAAGGTGAGGTAGGGGGACCAATTGACGAACTTGCTCCCCCTTCTCGAAAAAAAAAATCCTAGATCCGGGGGCTGGTGACAGGTCTAAGCATGACTTCACCATGTTTGGATACGAGAACATGGTACAGTAAAGGAGTGCCTGCTGGTATAACCGATAACAATATTTAATTTTAATTTTTTGGCAGTTTCCCAGATAACTTCTTGTATATGCATCATAATTCCAACTACAGACAATAGCTAAGTGGGCGTATTCGTAATAGCCAGTTTCTATCTTGCCTAAAGGTACCTGTGCCTGTTTTACCATCATTATTGAATCGTGACCATGAACATTATCTGCTTAATTTATTAGTCTATGCTAATCGGGAAGTGAGGTATCAGTAGGTAGGCTTACCTACAATACCTAAATAACCACTTCAACATGCAACTAGGTCGAAAAGTCATCTACCTATTCTATAAAGAATGCCTTGCCACCATGAGATAGAACCCCGTTAGGTGCCACTTTGGCCCATTTATGGATGCAGTCATTTTACAGGTTTTTGTTTAGGTTATGTAGATATTTTTCCTTAGACTATTGTAAAGGAAATCATATTAATCATATTTCGTTTTATATGCCACATAAATATGACTATGAGTTGCTAAAAGTTTGAAAATTAAGTATAAAAAAAAAAATAGCCCACGAATATTTTTTAATAAAGGGTAAAATATTAGGCCTACCACAATTTTTTACATATAACAGTAGTAGTAGTAGTATGGTTTGACACAGTCCCAGGCCACGGTGTGGGCCCATAGGACTCCAGTGGACCTCCTGATTATAGTGGATTCCGAACCACTTGGGAAACACAGTGAAGTCACACGATTAGTTCGGAGGTGACCAGGACAAGTCCTACCATGTTTCCCTACCGGCACTGTGCACACGACCAATTTATCTGCAGCTTTCAACCTGCTCTGGTCCGCTGGATTCAACTTGGTATGGCGGCCGGCCCATATATAACAGTAAAAAAACAATATTAAACAATATACTGTATCTTAGATAACGCTTGAGACTCTCTCCGGTCCTGTAATGGTGATGACAATCCGTAAATCCGTAAATATTTTATCCTCCTTTTTTTCCTCTATTTTTTTTTCTTCTCTATTTAATTTTAAACATTCATCTAAAATACAATGTTTTTGTTCTTTAGGGTTAGCTTGAAAACAAGACTTTATAGTCTAATTGTTCGCCTTTTGTTCATTTTCAATAAAGTCGTTTTTCATTTCATTTATTTCACTCAAAACACGAACATAACTAATAATGGGACCTTGAGGTAAAGCATACCGAGTGCATAGTGCCTAAAACGGACCTTCAAACCCTGGGTCAGTCTGAGTTTATTAAATTTAGTATTGGTTATGTAATAGTTCGTTGCAATATGCAAAAAAATAGTTTTTCCATGTATAAAACCTGACAAGGTTTAGATAAATACCGACATTAGGTACGGTATTGTATATAAATTGTTATCATGTCAGATAGCCAAGCAGCCCTTAAAGCAATAACAGCATACAAAATCACCTCACAACTAGTGTGGGAATGTAGATTGAAACTGGACATACTGTCCGGTGCGAATAAGGTTACCTTGATATGGGTGCCTGGGCACACAGGCATTGAAGGCAATGAGGTTGCTGACCAGCTTGCAAAAAGGGGAGCTACCTCCCCTTTTACGGGACCCGAACCTTTTTGCGGTGTTGGGGAAACCCTCGCCCGCAGATTTGTTAAAGGCAGGGAGAACCTGAAAGTGGCTGAATACTGGACCTCATTGCCGGGCCTTCGGCAAGCCAAAATGCTCCTGGGAAGCCACCAGCGCAAAAGAGCCCAAGTATGCATTAATATGAACAGGAGACATCTGCGTGTGATCACAGGATTCCTCTCTGGGCATTGCAACTTGAATGGACATCTGACCAACATAGGTGTCAGAGAGTCTAGAGCATGCAGATTCTGTAACGAAGGAGCGGAGGACCCCGAGCATATCCTCCTTCACTGCGATGCAATCGCACGTAGAAGAGCAGCATGCTTGGGAAACTTGCAATTACATGTAAAAGACCTACCACTTCTAAATCCCCTCAAGGTCCTGGCTCTCCTGAGGGAAATAGGCCTCGAGGAACTGATGTAGATATGTAGATTCTTTGTTGTAGGGGGCACAATAGGCCCAATAGGCTTAAGTGCACACAGGTAACACCTGTACCCCAATTTAAAAAAAAAAAAAAAAAAAAAAAAAAAGGTACGGTAGATACCAATAATTTTATATTTAGTTACGGTACTCGTACATGTAATAATGGATCAAGATTATTGAGGGGGATTATTAACCTTGGCGTCAGCTTAGTGGGGAATTTATAGGCATACAGTATAGCAGATTATCTTCTTCTTCTAATGCCTCTTCTATCAACGATTGGCGATCATTAAAGACATTGTAGTCATGATGATATACTAGGGAATTGTAATGCAGTGGTTTCCCGTTAACATCTGCATCCTTATGTTGTAGACTCTTTCTTGAGTTCCTCCGCCTTTGGGGCAAGGGTGGATTTTGCCTCCCATTTAGGGGGGGGGGGGTGGGTCAGCGGGCAGATTCAGTGGAGTATAACATTAAAAAACATTATTATTTTTAATTCCCGCTGTAACACAATTTTTATCTAGTGTAATTTCATTTTTTTTTTCCGAGACCCCCTAACCCCCCCCTGAAATCTGCCCTTTCTTTGGGCCAGTTTCCCAACCCCTGCACAGAAAATACTGTGCTTTTCACTTATCCCGGCTCAAACTCGGTCCCCAAAATCAGTCGCCATTTTACGCGCTTTCATCTTTACTACGATGAGGTACAGAGATTAGGGATTTTCGCGTCTTTATCATCTCTGAGACGATAAGACAAGGACGGATACTGGGGGAGGGGGGGGGGGTAGGGGGGTAGCTGCCCCCCCAAAATTTGGTAAATCTATTGTAAATTAAGTTATTACGCTCTAATTTAGTCGATCCTACATAAGTTTTTCCTATTTTGACCCTCAGCTACCCCCCCCCCCCAAAAAAATGGGCTGGATCCGTCCCTGCGATAAGAGGCATTACTCTGAAGCTCAGCTACTTTGAAGACAATTGCAGATCATAGGCCTACATTAAATACATCAGTGGCGTATATAAGGAGGGGTCCTCCCCCCCCCTCGAAATGGGAAAATGTAAGACGAAATTAACTGATGTGAGTTGTAATGCATAATTTGGGAAATCTAATAGTTGCTCGGGTCAAAAGTGAGTGGTTTGGTTGCTGGAAGTCAACGTTGTTTCGAGTATCAGTCCACTGCAAGAAGTTGATACCTACAAGGGTCCAAGGTCGGATCCAGCGGAAAAAGTAGGGGGGGGGGGGGTTACACTCGCTCGTTGCATGTAAGTTTAAAAGGTAATTTTGTTTGTGAAAAAGTTGCGTTTTATTCAATTTTTTTTTTACTATCTCATGAATTTACTTATTTAGGGGGGGGGGGGGGGGTCGGAACCCCCTCTCCCGTGGATCCGCCATTCCACCAGGCGTCTATTCTTAGCTTTCTAATAGTCTATATCCCGTGATTGGTTAGGCTACAGTCTGATTTAAAACGGCGGTCGTCCTGAGTCAATCCCCTCCATATCCGTCTTTAAACCAAAAATAAATTTTAATGTTAATTCATTAATTTTTTTCAACACTGGGGGGGGGGGGTGGCAAAAGCCCGTAAGGACATTGAATTTTACTACTGTCGACACAAACATCTATTAGATTTCGCAAATTCAGCATTACTGTAGTATATCTCACATTAGTTAAATTCGTCTTACATTTTCCCATTGCCCCCCCCCCCCCATTAAATACTAGCGCCGACAGTAGGGTTTCGCAGCTACTTTCATTTCACTGTGTGCGTCACAATCTTTCTTTTGCGCGGTTCACCCAATGTCTCGTTCAAGGTAACTACAGTACTTTCTCCGTTAGTACAGTGAACCTGCGAGAGTTCCCCGACCCCTGGGAGAATTTCTCTTCCAGTACTACGGCCTAACGCCTGTACCTACCGCCTTTCTAAGTGAAGGAAGTCGAACATTCAGGTTCGTTGAACCAGGCCTCTGGACATTGAACCTGGCCGGGCATTAGTATATAGGACCTACCTACGCGTTTAAATCTTAGTGCGAAATTGAACCGGTGGGGATTTCCAAACTGGAAACTGCTTCTTTGTGGTGTATGTATCCGTAGTGTATCCGTGGTAAAGTTGGGTAGAGAGCTGGGCTATAAACAGTGGAAGGAACTGGTTCGAGGCTCGATATGAGTGTATAACAATTAAGCTAAGGTGAAGCAGTGCCGGGATTGGCCTTGTGGGGGCCCCTGGGCCGGAATTGTGTGGAGGCCCTTTCTCGGGCAGAAAAGTCTTGCACTCTGACACAAATATTCCACTATCATCCATAAAATAGAGACACAGGATGCAAAATAAAATAGAATAAAGTAAGGCGATTTATCATTAATGCCACAGCACTTTCCAATTTCCCGCCAAATATTTCGACAAGTTTATTTATTAGCTTTAGTTTTTGTTTTAGTTTTTTTAGGGCTCTATATTAGACAGGTATTGTCATCCGCCATTTTGAATCCATTTTAAGTTTGGTGCATAAGCAAAGCATTGTGTGTTTGCCTATTTCTTTTGTAAATTTACCGTTGTGTATTTATTATTATTTTAAAAAACGTTCTACCAATTAGGGAAGAGTTTAATAAAAGAATACTAAAACGTGTTTTCGTTCTTCTCAATCTTTTACTTTCCTACAATACTTACCATATAGGAATTATGGGATTCAAAATGGCGGATGACAATACCCGGGTATATAGTGCCTTAAGTTTTTTTAATCCATTGCAATTTTGTATTTTGCGACTTTTTATGGGTGCCCCTTCTTTTGTAAGGGCCCTGGGGCCATGACCCTCCTGGCCCCTTAGCCAAAGCCGGCAGTGAGCTGAAGCTAAATTATTTTGTACTTTATTTATTCTTTATTTGAACACAAACCTTGAATAATTCGAGTGAGAGATTTGAGAAGCTTACGTAAGCAGCAAGGGGACTGCTTAATTTTTACCCCAGAGGGGTGTGGAGGGAGGGATGGAAATGTGTCGTAATTGTGCCTACGTAATAACAATGTACGTAATACATTTTACGATGTTTCAGCTTTCTCAGTGGGCCTACTACGGCGAGTATTTTGAATCTTAACCTGCGATTAAAAATGTAAACAAGATAATTTTACAATATAACATGCTTAAGAGGATATGCTACGTAGAAAATTGGCACCCCAAAATTAATTACTTTTCCTTTTTTATTTAATTAACTCAGCAAGTTATTAAAATTTGACTCATGGAAGTTGAAGAAGAATACTTCGTGCATCATATAATCGGGTATTTTACTTTTCGTTTTTGTAGTTCTTCGAAAAATCCCAAAATTCGCGAAATTTTAGTCCTTTTCTGTCTGTTCTGAGAGTTATGCAAGTACTAAGGAACCCAAAATTTAATATTTCCTATTTAATGATGCATAAAGTAGTCTTCTACATCTTCCATAAGTCAAATCTTGACTTGTTTTGTTAATTAAATAAAAAAATAAAAAATCAATAAAAACAACAAATTTTGGGGTGCTCATTTATTCTACGTAGGATGTCGTCTTAACTAGGGATAACTCGTTAACACCAACATTGTGAAGACCCTTAACTTAATTATTCTATATAAATCTACCTAAAAACTTAGCTAGCATTTTTATTTAGGCCTAGCACCTACTTTACTACGCAGAAGAATGCGTGAAGGCCAACCAAACTATAATCATAGCTTTGGACTTTGCCTATTTCCATAATTGACCCCTTGAAATCGAAGCCGTAGGCCCCCAGAAACACGTAGATGCGATATAACGTTAGTGGCCCCGCCCCGCCTTCTAAAATTTTATATTAAACTCATGAACATTTTCTTGTTGGATTTTTATTTATACAATTTTTTTGCTTTGGTTCATTCTATTTCGTTAAGATGCTGTCAGTTACCTGTATATGATATATGATCCGGTTTTTGGTTAATTGCCTAATATTTAGGGTCAATTCAGGCTCGGTACACACGGAAGATTCAGTCGCTGGTGATTGTCTGATGATTTCCGGGCGACCAACGCTGGGAAATCTTCCATGTAACCGCGCAGTAGAGTCTTTTTTTTTACTGCTGATTCTGCCGCCTACGAATATTTTTGTTCCTCCAAGACAAAAAATGTAGGTGAAATAATTTAAAATAAAAATAAACAAAAATAAAATAGGCTGCTGTTAATTAATAAATTTTTCCAGAAACAAAATAAGAACTGTCAGAAGAAATATATAAGAAAAGGCAAGGAAGGTTCGCCTCAGTTGAGCTGGCTTGGGGGACTTAAGGGGAAAACTGTGCCACTGCAGCCCTATTGGGGCGATTTGGGATTAACACCCGGGGTTTATTTTTAATCCCGCATCAGTAAAGCGTCACATGATGGTATTAAAATAAACCCCAAGATGTTAGCTATTGCTTCAATGGTTTTAAACAAGAGTGCAAAATGGGTGGGAAATTCAAATTAATAAATTATTACAATTCAAGAGAATGGTTGCATTGTTTTATAATTGAAGGAAATACTAATTCAAAACATTAAAATGTACAGGTGGCATCTTGGAATATACATGTAATGAATTTTATTTAAATGTGTCAACAAGACAACTAAGGGAGAAAAAAATTGAAAACTCGCCAGGAATATAGCCGAGGACCAATTTATCAATTTAAATTTCCCGCGCATTTTGCACTATTTTGTTTAAAACAATTGAATCAATAGCTGACACCTTTGGGTTTATTTTAATACCGTCACGCGACACCTTAGTAATGCGGTATTAAAAAATAAACCCCGGTATTATATATACCCCGGTGTTACGTTAATCCCAAATCGCCATAATAGAGCTGCTGAGACCTCTACAAGCCAGAGAGTTGTGGTAGTTTTTAATAGAAGTAGAGTCGCAGCTGTAGGCTGCGGTTTGACCAGGTATTGCTCCCATGCAAAATTTCTCAGCAAATTGCCGGCGACCGATCGACCGTGTGTACCGGGCCTAATAGTGTCAAGGCCATACCCGAAATTCTAATAGGTGCCGGTACAGAACGTACCTATAAATTAGACCCTATATCACCGGTCTGTTCATGGCAAATTAGATTTTATTTTTATAAGCAAAATAGTTTTATGCAAAATGCTTGAGAAATCTGACGTAGTATAAATCGTAGAGTTGTCATAAATATTGCCAACGGCTATACCAAATTAAATCCACAAGAACAGAGCTTGTTCTGATAGGCGATCATCATGGCGATTGTAGTCATAATGACTATACTAGGTAATGCAGTGGTTTCCCGTTGTCTTCTGCACCCTTATGCCGTTGACTCTTCATTGAGTTCCTCCGCCTTCGTGGCCAGTTTCCCAATCCCACTACCAAAAAGGGCCCTGCACTGAAACGATTTTTTTTCGCTTAGGTGGGGTTTCCACCGACCTCTCATTGCAGAATGCACATACGTTGACGGAAATTTTTGTTTTCCTCTATGCCATAGTTAAAATTAATCAATGATCATAGAGTAAAATCACAAACTAAAAACACAAATTAAAAAATGGCGTCATGGGATAATTTAAGTACAAACATTTTAATAGATTTCTATAAAAAGACAAATTCAAATTTCCGTCAATGTCTTTTTTATTCTGCAATGAGAGGTCGGTGGAAACCCCACTTTATCCCGGCTCAAACTCGGTCGCTATTACGCGCTTCCATCTTCACCACGAGGAGGTACACATTAGGGATTTGCGCGTCTTCGCCTCTGAGACCCTAAGCCATTACTCAGAAACTCAGCTACTTTGAAGACATGTATGAAACAGTCCTCTAAAACTTGGATGGGCTTTTTTTTTTAAGAACTTGCGTTGCAAATTAAATAAATAGAAAAACTTATCAATTTTAGAGCAATCCAGGGGTAGAAAATGTCTACGGTCATCTTCCTCTTAATAATTCCTAAATAATACTTCATTCTTACCTTAATACCTGGTAATACGTCTTAATAATTTATATAATAATAATTTATTTGTTTCAGGGGTACTACAGAAGGGGTGCGGCCTTAACAGCAAAGGCACACTATGAAGCGGCTTTAACGTCATACTGCATCTGCGTCGCCCTGGATAGGCTGCCCCGTTCATTGCACAAATCTGTGGCGAAGGTCAGTAAGGTAATCATCACCCTCATGTTCTTACCTTTTTCTTTACGAAAAGAAAAGAAAAAATTAACCCATTTGGTTATCTGCTCTTCTGGGGGAATGTTGTCTAAACCAGACTTAACCGACTGCGCGTGCTAGTTTAATGGTAACTACAAAGATTTGTTTATAAATATTTTCTGATCTGTTTATCTTAATTTATATTTATTTAGATGTGCGAGTGTGCGAATGTCCCATCTCTCCTATATATAGAACTCTAAGCAAATAACTGTGTGAACATATTGTAATAACGAACTCGTACTGTAAGGAAGCGACCAAAGGGTGTTTGATTGCGTTTAAAGAAGACGCCGAACCAGAAGCTAAAGATTAATACCCTTAGCGTGAGCGAAAGTCCCATCTCTTATGTATACAACTCCAAGCAAATCCTTGTGTGATTTGCGATATAAACACATAACAAGCACAGCAACAACGGCCTCTTACCGTTTCTAAGCAACCAAGGGGTGCGTCAAAGAAGACGTGGCATCAGAAATTCAAAAAATGTCTTTAATGGTAGTGAATGTCCAATCTCCCCTGTATAGAACACTAACCAAATCCCTGTGTGAACCGACGATTTCCGATTTAAACACATAAAATGCAACAACTCTCTCAACCTCCTACCGTTTCTAAGCAACCAAGGAGTTGAAGAAGCTGTGGCGTCAGAAATTTGAAAAATGTCCTTAGTGGTAGCGTCCAATCGTCCCTGTATGGAACACTAGAGGACGTTACGTAATACAATGATATCATGCTCGAGTGAGCTCGACTGCAGTGGAAATTGCTAAGTAGTTAAGTTTAGCATGCAGAGTTCACGACAGAAATGTTATGGTAATGCAAAAAAAAACGTGACCTAATGGGAAATAACGATATTTATGCCTCAGTTCCATGTGGAATAGGTAACTCACGTGGATTTAACTAGCACTTGATATTGAACTCTGATCAAATTCAATGCTACATAATAAGTTCTGTCAGGAACATATCTATGAACCAAGGTAGTGTCGGACCGAGGACGAAACCAATCGGTCCAGTCCGTTGATTATGGTCGAATTCCGCCATGTGCTGATTTTTCTAAATTCTCGAATTTCGCCTATAACTAGGAGGTTGTCTCTTCAACCTTTCAATCTAGGTTTGTTTAATGTCAGTATAATTGTTCAATGACTATATAAAGCCCATGCCTCTAACGACTATTAACACAGCAGGTAATCAAGTCCAATAGATGTCAGTATTATTATATTATATATATATATGTATATACCATGTAATGCTGCAATTATATATATATATATATATATATACAAGCGGTTCCCGGCGCCTCCACCGCTTGCGCCTGCCGTAGGCGGCAGCTCGGCCTTCGGCCTCGCGCCACGTCATGGCTTCAGTCAGATGTCAGTTGATGTCGGTTGGCGATGGTAGCGCCAACGGTCGGGATAAACGAAAATTAATGGTAGCACAGCCCGCCGCTAGATGTCGGTTCTTCTTCTTAAGGTTACAATCTTAGCGATTGGTTGGCAGCAACTCCCTGCATATCGTCCTCCAGTTTACTCGGTCCTCAATCTTCCTCTTCAGTTCTTGATATGATATTGCTCCTGCGTCTTCTTTTACTTGATCCATGAATTCCTTCTTCGGCCGTCCTCTTCGGTTAATTTCCCTCTACTGTGCCCTCGATAATAGTGTGTACCAGATGTACCAGATGTCGGTTGGCCGGATCCAATGTAAAACATTCCAAAATCAACAACTACTTAAACTACTAAAATTAATTATAAAAACATTCTCCAGTGGACCAAATTCTCAACTTAAACCATCCTCGAATCTCCTTGAACACACACAAAAGAATTCATCATAATCGGTCCAGTCGTTTGAGAGGAGGCCCGTGACAACACACAGTCAGTCGAATATATATATATATTAAGATATAGTATGTAGAATGTCTCAACCAATAACTGTACAGCCTGGTTTTTGCATGCATGGAAGAGCCATTCATAATTTATGTCTTTTCTAAGCAGCAGCCAATCAGAAAAATAAACTGTGACAGAGAGAAGAATCCCGCGGAGAATAATTCAGGGCTTCAGCTAAAAAAATTATAATTGTATTCATTGTCGCGGTATAGTTTACATTTAAATTGCGTAACAAGGTGTCTTCGGTTTCCTTGTGCAAAATAAATGGTAATCTGATAGTCTTTGTGGTTCGTCTCCCCTGTAAAAGCGTGTTCTTTTCACTTACTTCGCTGTTATGCATTGTAGCAATTCCATTCATTTCTGCTTTCCTATCTATAGGTAAATGTGTTAGTATTAGGAAAGCTATATGAGACGGTATAGAAATTCTCCATGTCGAGATTTCAAACGATTTACATGCTCTGAATTCGCAGGACCCCAAAAAATGTTTTTTTTTACAAAATGTCTGTGCATGTCAGTTGGTCTGTCTGATTTTCTGTCTGTGCATCAATGTGTGGAAAAGCTAAATTCTCCAGGGAAACCGCGGAACACGTGGTTGGCCACTGTACCGCTTGGTGGCGGGCGCGGTTAGACTGTTTTAGGGTTGCCTACATCGACCAGGTCCATCTGATTGCCTTGCCATCTATCTATCTATCTATCTATCTATCTATTCCTCACCCAGTATTCCCTGGAGACTTCTACTAACCAATGCAATACATAATAATACGTTTACCAATATTTACCAATACAATTACAATTGCAATATAGTACAATAATATAAATAATTTTATTTATTTACTGGTTACTGGTTAATCCACCAGCAGCCTGATCATGGCGATTATAATACCGGTATTTATTTAATCCCCTGGTATAAAAAATGTAAGTAATTTCGAATAGCACTTTCCATTATAAAATTATCTTGTTTACATTTTTAATACCAAGGGATTAAATAAATACCGGTATTATAATCGCCATGATCAGGCTGCAGCTAGGTGAGTTGGTATATTAAAAAAAAAAAAAAAATTTCCTTTCAAAAAATACAATACCATGTCCACCCGAAAGCTCTCGCTTTTCGGGGGTGGCGTCATCAATAAATGAATAAATGTTGCAACTTTTATTAAATTTTGGCCTTAGCCTAATTAATTGTTCTCTATTAACCACTGTAATAATAATACGACCAGTCCGGCCAACATATTAGGAACAAAAAATTGGTTCGTTAATTATTATTGTTAGTCCTATATATGTCCGTCACACTGGACCGTCACACGAGGTTGAATAGCCTAGGTTTGCGTGTCACGTTCGCTAGCATGTGCTTTTATGCATTTTAAATTCGTTGCCAGCTGGATAATTGAAGGAGGAAAAAGTTCGCGAGAAATCCAGAACAACATTGAATTATGTTCGGTTCTCTGGATGTGACTTTCTAAATGATCGATCAAAATGGCTGTAGGTATAGGCATGTTTCATGTTTCAATACTACTTACATACTTACTTACTTACTTAGGCTTATTCTCTGGATGTGACTTTCTAAATGATCAAAATGGCTGTAGGCAGGCATGTTTTATGTTTCAATACTACTTACTTACTTGGGCTTGTGTATATATATATATATATTCCATTTTTACTAAAGTCTTGAAGATGATGAAGATCATGAATCAGTAGAATCCCCAAACTAACCGCCCCAAACATCCATTACATCTGGCAAATTATGCATTACAAAAACTCAGATTACTGTATTTCATCTGACATATGTAATGGCGTGAAAAACGACAGTAGATGCAGACTGTGTGAAGTTGAAGATGAAACAGCTGAACACATTCTCTTTGAATGTGAAGCGCTGGGACAAACTCGATACCAAACTCTTGGCCACCCTAGGTCTGAAGAGGAAACCATCCGATCTAATCCCATCACAAAAACACTAGAATTTATCAAAAAGACTGGTGTTATAAGATGGGCGTAGACGGCAAACGTGGAAGCAAAAGACCTTCTAGGTCGACGCTTATAGGAACTCAAACAAGTAGGCCCCACGAAAGAAAAAAAAAAAAAAAATGTCCTATTTCGGGGGTTGGGCCATGGGCGTAACCAAAGAGGTGCATGGGGGGGATATGCCCCCTATAAATATGACCAGTTAGAACTTTTGTTTCGTGGTTTCTTTGGTGAATTTACACAATATCAAAATGGGTGGGGAATTTAAACTACAAATATGTAACGAAATAGATTGTAATGTTTAAATTCCAATAAACTTCAAATAAACCCGTGAAAATCAATCGGTTTATTCGAACTTTTGCCCCTGTCCCTCCCTGGATCCAATCCTAGGTATACGCCCGAGGGTGGAGCCCCCACTTATATTCGTACGCCACTGGTTTGCATTCACTATTCCCCACAAAAACATTTCTAGGCTTGCTGAGACCGGGGCTTTGTCGTTTTTGGAGGGTTGTCCATTTAGGGGGCACATACTGTATACGCTACTGAAAGCTTTCTCCCTTTCGCTAAGTGGTGGTACGTATTTAAGCAATACTAGATTATATTATCAGACTACCTTAAAGATCTATAGATCGATAGAAAATCCGTGTATTTCTTTAAAAAAAATCGGGGGTCATAAAATTACAAGCTGTGCCCCCTCAACCCAACGCGTGGGAGGGTGGCACATCAGCCTATTATTGCATTGTATAAATAGTAACAATTTCTAACTAACATTTAAAAAATAAGCGGGCTATGGTCCTTGTTTTATAAAACTATGGTAAAGAACATAGTTTTTTAAAATTCTAGCCTCCCCTATCAGAAAGAATCCGAGCCTACTATTATAAATGAAAGTCGCGTATAAAATACAGAGGAAATTAATCAATGTCTATTAATAATGTAGACTAATTAAAAAGTATACAGACCATCTAACATGTTTTTCACATAGTTTTACCTTAACCGATTTACCGATTAGCCAGTTAAACATCACAATACAACCACATTTGCACAAATACCAAGTTAGTAGTGATTGATCGCCTTGAATCACCTGCCAGTTTGCTTCTCAAATTCTTGGCATATATGCCTTTTACGTTTTTCTGTTTTGTCTGCAAAAACTGATGGCATTTGACATTGCAGCAGCTGCGCATGATTTAGAAGTCTGCTTTTTCGCAGCCTTGTCTTGAAGTCCTTGAACCGCATGCTGATCTTCCTATATATTGTGAATGATTGTTTATTTATGTAATGGTTGTCCTTACGTCTAGTTTTATGTGACAATTTTATTTCTTTGTTATTAGTGCCGACCTAAATAGGACTGTTATCATTGAGGGTCATGCGAATACATGTAGTAGTCTGCTAATTGAATTATAAGCAGATTGACAAATCTTTAAGCTCAACATGGGACAGTATTACATTTTTTCGGAGCTTTGTAGGACAGTTTTTTCGTTAAATCCACATTTAATAGTTTATTGTTGTCATTGTATTCTTATAACGGGCTGTTTCTGTCTCGTATCAAAAACGGAAAATGCTACTTTCATGATTTGATTATTGAAGCCCGTTGCTCAAAGGCAGCGCCAATACGCAGCAGATCTGCGTCAAGACATGTAGAGTAGTGGCATGGACTCTGACTTTCACCCGAAAGGTTGTTGTTTCGAGTCCTACACTCCCTACATTTTCTGGCCATGCTTCGGAGGGCATGTAAAGCAGGCGGTCCCGGGCCTTCTCAGTTGAGTGTAAGAGAGGGCTTTATAGCTCTAACTCCGCTAGGTTGGCTTAGTAATAGAACAAAAGTCCTTATTTATTTATATATGTATCTGCTGGGAAATCTGCCGCGATAGATCGGTGCAAATGAGTTGTGCACAAAGGCAGATTCTATTGCAGGCCAGTGGCGTACGTATGAAATTGGGGGGGGGGGCAAGACCAGATCGCCTGTAGCTATCAACTTCTCTCTTCGGGCAGGTCCTCGAGGCGATGTTGCTTGCTACCAACCACCCCGCTTACCGCTCACTGTTGACTCGAACATCTATTAGATCTGGGAAATTATGCATTGCAACAACTCAAATGAGTTAATTTTGTCTTAAATTTCTCCGTTTCCAGGGAGGGGCGAGGCTGATCCCTCTGATGTACGCCAATTTAACTAGGTGTGCACTCCCTAGGTCTAAGTCAATGTTAAGAACTACTTAAAGCTAATTACTTAAACGTAGCCTATAAATAGGAAATTAATAATATAATTCAACCTTCACAGTCCAATATCATAGTTCGCCAATAATGGCAATAATACAAACATCTTCTTCTTCTTCTTCTTCTTCTTCCGGCTCTACAGCCCTTGGTGGGCTTTGGCCTGCTCGACAACACTCCTCCATTCTTCTCGGTTTTGCACAACGCTCCACCATCTGGAGACTCCCAACTCGCGAAGGTCATTCTCTAACTCGTCCTTCCAGCGGTTTCGAGGACGTCCCAGCAGTCGTCTTCCTGTCATCAATCCCATCAATAATACAAACATATTAAGGTATTTTCAGCCATGACCGGCAGGTGATGCGATGATAATAAACAATAAAGTGTGATTGAAGCCTAGTTGTTATGTAATGCGCGATACGTCACCCAGTACCAGCTTAAAAGGCCAGGGCTTTCCTGCCTTATTCATCCAACCGAATTGATGATAGCGTTCGTAACCAACGCCTGACGTCGTGGGAGCTTTTTATACATCGCTGTATTGATACCGTATAAAAAGCAAGATGCGGAAAGCTCTCGCGAGTTATTTTCGTTGATTAGTTATCTCGAAACCTTTTATAAGATTTTCTCCTGCCACACGTGGGAGGCTAAAACATGGTTTTTCTTTATCCGTTTGACGTTTGGCTTGGCATATTGTCGTTTTCTCTTTCCATGACAGATACCTATGTTACTGTTGGTTTCTAGGATAAGTAACAGCTAGAATAGTACAGCATTGCAAACGGTAACATGTTTTTGATAGTTTAAACCGGTTGAGTTTGGTAGTCCTTATTGCAGCCTTTGACTTGTTGTATTCGCCTCCTTTTGCAAGCTGAGGTTTCACATTGTGTCACTCTGGTTACCCATTTTCTTTGCTCAGGTATCGCTGTGTCAGCCTCTGAAAAAGTCCTGTTCTTGTTCGCTATATCATTGCTCCCAGTAATGTAGCCACTTAACAAAGCCAACTCCCGGTCATGGACGGATACAGGGGGCGAGCACGGGGGGAGCTGTCCCCAAATTTAATAAATCTATTGTAAGTTAATTTACTACGCTCTGATTTAACATATGTTTTTCATATTTTGACCCCAACTACCCCCTCCCAAAAATGGGCTGAATCCGCCCCTGCTCCCGGAAGGCGTTTGAGTGTTTTCCATACTCTGATAAGTTTCTTGGGAGTCTCTATCACGCTCTCGGTTATTGATACCATTGAGCATCAGCCGTGTTCAGATTGTTCCCTTCGACAGGTCAGATCCCAAGATTCTTGCCAAAGGAGAAGGGTCTTTTACTAACTTTAGTGGATTGTTAACGTTTGGTTCTACTAATTCTAGTTTTGGTAACAAGTTTTGTTAAAAGATTTATTTATTAATTGTTCACTACGTAGCAGGCCTAGATGCTTTATTTATTATTTATTAATAATGAGCGACAAACACAGGTGGACCTACATATCATGCAAAAAAAAAAAGAGCTGACAATGTTCGGGGGACCATTTTTGATGAAAACTGTTATAAAAAAACCGTTCACGCAAAGTTAGGAAGAGATGGAGAGACAGGGAAAATGGCGTTTTCAACAATAAATGATGGTAATATACATTTAAAAAATACGCATCCGGGGTTAAGGCACGTGGAACAAATGCCAGACAACAGGGCAGCAAAAGCAGCCCTGCACAAGGTGCCCCAGGGGAGAAAAAGAGTGGGATGCGATGGCCGCGGACGACCTCGAGGTGGATGTGGTGAACCTAGGCTTCGTTGACTAACGAAGGAGAGCGCAGGACCCCATCAGGTGGCTGAGGCATGTGGAACTAATACCAGACAACAGGGTAACAAGAGCATCCCTCCTCAAGGTGCCACAGCGGAGAAAAAGAGACGAATGACCACGGATGGTTGGACGTTGTTGAGGCAGATGTGGCGAACCTAGGTGTCGTTGACTGACAAAGGTGAGCGCAGGACCGCATCAGGTAGCTGAGGCACATAAAACAGTTAACTGGGCAACAGGAGCATCCTTGTACAAGTTGCCATAGGAGAGACGAAGAGTTTTTTTTTTTTTTTTTTTTTCCTTCGTGGGGCCTACTCATTTGAGTTCCTATAAGCGTCGACCTAGAAGGTCTCTTGCTTCCACGTTTGCCGTCTACGCCCATCTTATAACACCAGTCTTTTTGATAAATTCTAGTGTTTTTGTGATGGGATTAGATCGGATGGTTTCCTCTTCAGACCTAGGGTGGCCAAGAGTTTGGTATCGAGTTTGTCCCAGCGCTTCACATTCAAAGACAATGTGTTCAGCTGTTTCTTCTTCAACTTCACACAGTCTGCATCTACTGTCGTTTTTCACGCCAACCCTATGCATGTGTTTGTTGAAGTGGCCGTGGCCCGTAAGCGTGCCAACCACCCTTCTAGCTTGCTCTCTACTTAAAGAGAGAAGCTGATCGGTGAGCTTCTTACTAGGACCCGGAATAACCTTCTTAGCAAATCTGCTTTCCGGGACTTTCTTCCATTCCTCTGCAGTTTTTCTCTGCACCCATTTTTGTACAGAAGTACGGGCCTGGCAGTAAGCCATCCCGTACTTAGGTTAGGAGACGAAGAGTTGGACGAGCACAAATGCAATGGCTGGACGACCACGAGGTGTCGTTGACTAGCGTAGCCCTACACGAGCTGCAGTGCCAAGGAGTAGAAACGCAGACGAATCTATAGCAAAAGAAGATAAGCGGTGACAATAGCTGGGAGACCACGTTTGATGGGAGCTTTGATAAGAAACGCTCACGTTTTTACAGTTCAAGCTCGGCGCTGTAAACAATCAGACGCGAGCTTTTAAATGACCGGGTTACGCAACCCACTGTTATGCAACTGCATGCACACCAGCCAACATAGCTGTTGCTGTCGCCATTGCTGCTGTTCATTTCTGACTTCCGGCTAATTTTTAAAATAGACTGCAGCAGGGGCGAATTCAGATATAATCCACTGGTACGTTTTCCGTTAGTCACCCTCCTTGATTACGCATATTTGCTACTATTATTATTGTTACTATATGTACAGTTTATTGTCTAGGGCCTCACCTGGCTCCGGCACGTGAATAGGCTAACACGGACTGTCAAGAAGGCATGCTGGTTGTTCAGTACTCTTCTTAATTCCTTTGAGTTAGATTGCAAAATTCTTGACTTACCTTCTTCGTGAAAAAATGCCTCTTCTCTCAATGATTGGCAATCCCTGGAGACTGCTGCTCTAATAAGGGAAGTCGTGCTCTTTCCAAACCATCGCCGCAAGTTTTTCAATCAGGATGTTCTTCTGCCAGGAGCCGTCAGTCCTTCTGTCTTCCCTTGGAAGGCGATGTTTTTCTTTTCTCATCACATGTTCGAAATATGTTAGTTTCCATATCAGCAGCTAGGTACTCAGCCTCCGTATCCATCCTCCTCAGGACCTATGAAACATGTTATAAACTACTCGAATGCTGCCCATATCCTGAGGAGATGTCCCTAATTCCGAGGTCCTGAGGCGTATGAATACAAAAGCCAAGTTAAGAAACGGAAACTAATGTACTTTGGCCATGTGTTGAGGTACGAAATATACCGCCTTTCTGCATGTTATAATCCAAGGAAAGTGCAGTGCAGCTAAGTCCAAATTGTCACGATGAACACCAATCTTCGCTAGAAGAGGCATATATACAGTAGCAGAAGAAGACTAGTTATCGTGCCGTCGTCGAACGCACCCTTTAGCTTAGTTTTCCCTTGTCAATAGAACGGGGGATCTACGGTGTTGGTGGAGTGATGGCGTCAAAGAACAAGGTCACTGTTAGTGGAGTAAAACACCGTAGCTCTCTCCGCTCCACATTTGCGCGCCATTCGCACCGGCAGCTGCGCGATCGCACGCCTTTCTCCACAGTCCACAAGACATTGACTCCGCCGCGAAGAAAGTCTATACTGTGATTCAGTGTATTACTCCATTAATAAAACAAGACCACATTTAGTAATAGTGTTGAAGTAAAAGTAAATTAAAAATCAGGTGAATGCCACGCAGCTAACCAGATTTGACTAACTCATAAAAAACAACAGTTTACAGTTAGGGCGGTTGTATTGTATCAATCAATCAATAAATTTGTACTATTATCGCATGCAAAGTCTCGGTAAGGGTTACAGCACGGTGCCGTTAATGAAAATTGAGCCTTTTTTGAGAATGTTTTTTTCTCTTGGCGAACAAACTATCAAGGGGGATGTGCCCTGGTGGATTTGGATTATTCTGAAATGGACTACAATATTTGTGAGTTTAAAATAAATCGTTGGGGCCTTTTTGGAGATTTTTTTTTTTTTTAGTTAGGCCTATAATAGTTTTTGGGGTATTAAACCAACCATAACTAACTGAGGTGGTCCAAAATAAAAATAAACGTCCTGAGACATGATTTTTACGAACATACATGCCGAATTTCATGAAAATCCATGGAGTATTTGAGGTATAAAACCTACCATAACTGAGTTGGTCCAAAAAATAAAAATAAACGTCCCGAGATATGATTTTTGAAATGAAAATCCATCTAGTAGTTTGTCCTGGGTTTGGTTCCTGGGACCTCAAAACGTAAATAAGTTGAATTCTCGAAATCGAAATTTTCAACTATCACAGAGTTTTCCCCTATACACTAACGTATAAAATAATAGGAAAGCAAGTAATATGCAATATAATGATAAAAAAATTCTATACAGTTAATATTGGTTGATAACACATAAGGCGCCTAATAACGGTGGTGATACACGCCCCTGTGAGGCCTTTGATGTATGGTAATGCGAATACAAACTGCCAGTTATAAATAAACCTATCTCCAATAATCCCTTATATTTCCCCTGAGATAACTATATTGGATCTAATAACTAGTTGCAACTTAATTCATTTTGCTATTAATATTTTCCAACTTCCCGGCAATGAGAGTATCTGCGAACCAATCAATGCAGCAAGAGTTTGCAATGATTGCTCTTGAATTATAGAGAGGAGTAATAATTGACTTGCAAGATATGAATTCATCATCTATTCTATCGGATCGTGGATTTCTACACTGCGGGTGTACCTGATCGATTTTTAATACTTTCTCTTACGAAGAATTAATGCAAAAGAGTTGTTTTAAAATTGAGTACTGGTATAGTCTAAGTGTATCATTTAAAAATGAACGGAAAATTAGAGGTTCGCAACTCGATAAAAGGTTGCTATTCCATCTGTCAACAATCCGTCATTTGTGCACTAAAAATTGATGAGATGTCTGTTTTAAGGAGACTATTATATAGATACTTGACTTATCTATTATAAATTAAGTTATAGTATGGTAGAGAAATCAATAACAAGTCTCTACCATATACGATAACTTAATTTATAATAGATAAGTTAAATATCAACAATACATAATAGTCTCCTTAAAACAAATATCTAATCAATTTTTAATACACAATTGACGGATTATTGACAGATGAAATAGCCGCCTGATAGGAAGAATTCTTACGCCAGACCTGAGAACGGGAAATCTTTTGGGCCCCCGTAGGCATTACTTATTTCTCGACCGATTTGATCGCGACTGATTTGTTTGTAAATTAATTTATTGTCATTCAATATAAATAATATTCATTCATTCATTCAACCCTATAATTTACTTCAATAAGGAGAAAAACGCGACTACTGGGTATGTGGCTGACTACAACATCCCCCCCTCCCAAATTGAGCGGTTAAGAACGAGGATTCCCCGCCTGTCTGAACGCACAGTCTTTTTCTTTGTATTGACTGTTCATGGACTAATGTATGCCCGAACTCCCTAGCCTCCGAATATTTTCTCCTTATATGGTCCTTGCTAAAGAGTGACCTTCCCGCGCTGAAAACTCGCCCATCAGCCAGTGGTTCAACAAATTGGGAATTTCCAAAATATGTAATGCTATCTTTTTTCTTCTTCAGGTTCTGCACCATCTTCTCTCGCGGAAACGTCGGCACCGTCACTGCCGTTCTCCATTCAGCACTCCTTCGCCAAAGATTCTGCGTCGCGCCCGCTACTTCCACTGCCCGCCGCTCAGCAGCCCCGGCAGCGATGGCGAGGAGAGCAGCGGCGAAGAAGACTACTTGCCACCCACCCGCCTGGATCTCCCTGTTCTTCTGCGCTCGGTGCTCGCAGAAGTTGATCGGCTCAGAAGTAAGTACATGCTCTTTCTTTGCCATCGTAGACTTTGGCATCGTAGACTTTGCCATCGTAGACTTCACGACAGGCTTAAAAGGCACAAGGAGATTTTTTTTTAAAGGAGACTGTCATGATTTATGGATGAACCACACGTGACACGACTGTCAAGTGCTCCAGGCGCATTCTGTATCAGTCTCATAAATTGTATACACCCTGTAGCTGTCAATGAATGGCTTTCTACGGTCTGTACCAGAAGAGTGCTGAATTAGCAGCGCACCTTCGGGACAGTCAGTGAAAGCCTATTCTGTTCATACTTCACATTTATAACCTACGTCACATGAATAGGCTTTCACGGACTGTCACGAAGGTGCGCTACTAATTCAGCACTCTTCTAGTACAGTTACAGACCGTAGAAAGTCATTCATTGACAGCTACAGGGTGTTCTATATATATGAAACAAATACAGAATGCGTCAACAATTGAATGGGTTATAAGTGCTCCATGACAATCTCCGAGGGATAATCTATATGTGAGCAGCCAAACGGTATATTTATTTATTTATTTATATATATCTCTCCATACATGGTTGTTGAGCTATAAGGGGTTGAAAATATTGTCCACCGTTAAAAGGAGACAGACCATCAAACTTCAACTGCGTTTTTCTCGAAATGAGACTGACTGCATTTGTACGCATTGGCTTCTAACCCATTCAATTAGAAATTCAAATTCGGTGCCCACAGGCAACTGCCAGGAGCACCTTACACAACGAACTCAATTTAAAGGAAATTTTGGATTATTATATTACTATTAAGGTACAATACAAGAGGCCTACGATACTACTATATCTCGTATACGAATTTTCTGAAACGTGCCATTAGAAAACGGGTATATCTAATTGAGCTTTCAAGGCTATTGCCGAAATGAACGATGAAAACAGGTTCTATATTACCATTTTATAGGTCCAATAAACCTAGGTATATTAAGTCCGGCCCTATCATAGCTGAATACCCTGGTTTTTACATAGGCCTACATTCTTAATCATTCATTCTTATTTCTGAAGTAATAAAAAGCTTGCGTGACTTTTATACGCATTTAAAAATTGATGTGTCGAACACATGTTCTCTAAAGGGTCAAGTTCTTATTGGCTCGCTTTCGAGTTAAATAGTTGGACCGCCCGGAGACTTTACGAATTTATGTTCCTTGATACAATGTAACCTATAATTTGTAAACCTTCCCCTGTTAATGAAATTTTACTTAGGTATACGAGTACACAATTTAATCGTATGCAAATTAGTGGTATTTTTAAAGAGTAGGTTTTTTAAGAAATATTACCTATTGCTAATTACCGTTTACTGGTAGCATTTGTCAAAATTTCAAATAGTTTGTATATTTACAATTTTCATACCAGCAAATACCCTCTAAGCACAAACCCACCCTGAACCAGATCCTTTACTATGTTTTTTTTTTTTTTTAAATTGTAAGGAAAGTGGGAAAGTTCAATTCAATCTTGTGTAAAGCCATGAAAAAGTTTGTTCATTCAGTATGTGTGTATGGCCGATTCTAGGAAATACTAATGTATTAGGCTGCTATTGTATTGCTATATAAAATCTAGTATGATTACATTATATTATCTAGTTAACGTTAGTTAACCATCAGCCTGATAGGGCAAATATATGACCAAGAACACAGACGGTTGAAAATTCATAACTGTTAGTACCTAATTGCATTAAAGAGTTAGTGTGAAGTTATGAAGTTCATATGAATTCTTCGAAAAATCTCTAAACCAAATACAATTTTTTCTCCCCAGATAAACGTTTATAAGACTATAGACAGTCAAAAATAATCGCTGCCCTATGTCTATGTCGTTTAGTATTAACTTATTCTCAGAGTTAAAAACGTAGTTCATCACTCATACAAATTTGAATAGCATTTTCCATGCTAAAATAATTATTAACCCGTTTACATTTATTTTTGAATCCCAGGTTAAGATTAAAAATAATCGCCATAGTATGCCCGCATATGTGTGATTCAAAATTGAATGTTTATAGTGTTTACTCGTTTAGAATATCACGAAATTAAACAGCATATGACGCCCGGCATTATAATTAAAATATTCGCCGGCCAAAATGTTGAAGGCGAGGCCAAATTTAATAATTTATAGGACTTCTTGTAACTATTACTGGGCCTGTCTATATTTAGTTTTCATATAAGGAGCCCGAAGAGTTTTTATTTATGATCCAGGAAAAACCGGATAAATATATTTCAAAACTCTGACCCGTTCTGCGTTTGCAATTGTTTAAACATAAATGTGCCTGTCAATTAACAGAATAGGAAAATTCGGTAATAACGAGGAGGTTAGGTACCTCTTCAACCAAATTTAGTTAAATGCCAGTGTTATATGTCACAAATAGAATAATACTGCAATGTTACAATTAATTAATACAGTAGGATAAGAGTTGTTGTAATAATTTTTCCATGAAGTAGATAATTTTTGTCGCCTAACAGTTTGAACCGCCCCAGTTAGGCGTAGATGGTGGGTTCGAATCCCGTCAAGTCCAGTTTTTTTCTAAATCCTCTAATTTCGGTTATAACGTGGAGGTTACCACTTCAACCAAAGTTAGTATTGATTTAACTAACTGTCAGTGCTATACTGTAAAGTATATATATCACATAATACTGCAATATGTATGTGCAACATACACATTAAGAATTTTTTAGATATTGCAATACCTAAGCTATGCCGCAACGACTAAGTTACACAGTAACAATTCCAGTAACAATTAATCATCCAGTCACTATGCACTGCAACGTGCTTGAAATATCTAAAACATTAGTCAGAAATGGGTAATTACATGAATACATTGTTATTATTAAGTAGTATTACTAAGTCTATTACGTAACCATGCAAATGCTTAAAAATCATCTTTGAGGACTTTGATACCAATCAGTTGGGAGTCAGTTTATTTCCCACTTTTGGAAATCCCCGTCGGGGGCGTATGAAAGAATTTCGGGTAAAATAATTTTGGATGAAAGAATTTTCAATAAAGTAAAAGTAAATTCGTGTCGGGGTGGTACTACCCGTGGTACAGGAGTTTTCAGGTTGCATCAACAGCCTCCTGTTTAACCTATCGACAGTTAGGGAAGACTGCCGTGACCGCCGGCTTTACATGCCCTCCGAAGCATGGTAGTCAGAAGATAAATAATTGTACCACTAGAAAATTTTGGCATTCGGGTGGGACTCGAACCAGTCACCTTCTGGATGATAGTCCGAGTCGTTACCTCTACGCCATTCTGACTACTATTTTCAATAAATACACTATTAGGTACAAAATTGTGAGATTTTACGCATTTAGGCCGAAAACTATTTTTCAGGGGGAGGGGGGTTAAAGGTTCAAACCGGTTGAACCCCCTGTGTACGGTCTTGATCCTAATATCTGATCCGGGCCAGGTTTGACTATCGTTTGTGCGCCCCCCCCCACCCTTAGAAAATTTAATACAAATTTAAATAGTCCTATTCTGAAGACAGTAGCGTTTGCCTATTCAGCGCGTTGCTCTCGAGTCTCGACCCGCGCACCCTCCACCGCCCAGCATGGAGAGAGTAGAATTGGTCGCCTTGCTACACGACCGAGGGTGAAGAACTGGACATGTCCCACCAGCCCAACAGTGTATCGGGAAACAAGGAAATTTTTCAAAAAATATTGGCGCCAAATATCAGGTTTTAAACTGTAGTATGTCAACAAAGAAAATTTAATGGTGGACTGGACTTATTGGGTAAATCCAGTTATGTATCTGATTCCAAACGCCTCCGTTGACGTGTGGCAAATCCCTTTCTTTATGAATCATTTCAAAACCTGATTTGAGCACTTAAAAAGTTTAACTTGTTGCACGTTCAAAGCTCGACGCATATAAATAACTCTCGACGGGGTATAGATAAGCCAATAAATGTCCGGCTGGTCTGATGCTTTAACCCACTTCTGTGTTGATTGTCCAGTCTAATAGGATTAGGCGACGGTGATTTAAACACTTAGATAAAATTCTTGCTCCAATAGCTGATTCCATTGACGATAGCGTATACAGCTTAATTACTGTCGTGTTTATTGTTATTATTCTTGCGTTTGTAAAATTAATTGTGTTGTTACTTGCCAAATAGCTTACTTACCAGTAAGCAGCGAAAAAGTCGGACACTTTAACCGTATTCTGTGTGGATTGTCTAATAAGATTAGGCAAAGGAGATTTGACCGTTAGGTAAGATATGTTCCACAATCATAACTGATTCTACAATATTAATGATAACGCATACAGCTTAATTAATTGCTATGGTGTTTATTATTATTATTCTTGCGTTTGTAAAATTAATTGTGATGTTACTTGCCAAATAGCTTACTTGCCAGTAAGCAGCGAAAACGTCGGACACTTTAACCGTATTCTGTGTGGATTGTCTTATAGGATTAGGGATTAGGCAAAGGAGATTTAACGGTAGGTAGGTAAGATAGCTTATGTTACACTATCATAATAGATTCTACATAATATTAACGATAACGCATACAGCTTAATTGCTGTCGCGTTCATTGTTATTATTCTTGTGATTGTAAAATTAATTGTGTTGTTACTTGCCAAATGGCTTACTTACCAGTAAGCAGCGAAAACGTCGGACACTTTAACCGTATTCTGTGAGGATTGTCTTATAGGATTAGGGATTAGGCAAAGGAGATTTAACGGTAGGTAGGTAAGATAGCTTATGTTACACTATCATAATAGATTCTACATAATATTAACGATAACGCATACAGCTTAATTGCTGCCGCGTTCATTGTTATTATTCTTGTGTTTGTAAAATTAATTGTGTTGTTACTTGCCAAATAGCTTACTTACCAGTAAGCAGCAAAAACGTCGCACACTTTAACCGTATTCTGTGTGGATTGTCTAATAGGATTAGACGAAAGAGATTTGTCAGTTAGATAAGAAACTTGCTCCATAATAGTATAGCTGATTCAATTAGCGATAACTTATACAACTTAATTGCTGTTGGGTTTATTTTTGTAAAATCAGTTATTAGACAAAGAACCTATACTTGCCTGCATGCAGCAAAAACAAAGCTCTATATTCTGCGTTAATTGTGGAATGAGATTTCATACACTGAGATAAATCACTTGCTCCATATTAGTAGCTGATTCTATTAGCAATAGCGAATATCTACAGTATATATATTTGCCGTTTAATTAATATTACGTTTCACTAAAGCGTTTTTAAAATTCATTGGGTCGTTACTTGCCAAGCAAAAAACTTGGCAATGTCGATTGTCCAGTCTAACAGGATCATTAGGCGAAAGAGATTTAACGCAAAGATTAGATACTAGCTCCGTGTCCGCAATAGTATTTGTAGCTGATTTCTATTGAAGATATTGCGTAGCTTAATTATTGTCATGCTTATTGTTATTATTATATACGTTAACTTGTGAAATAACTGCTCGTACAGTGGCGGATCCAGGTTTTTATTTGAAGGGGTCATGTCCGAAATTGGCGGCCTTTGCTGACAAAGTTTACGGTAGCCTATTTTTTTACTTCCTATTCTTTGAAACTTATGTAATATTTAGTTTTACTACATTTGTCTCATTTTGGCGCCCTTTTTTGAAACCCCTTACCCCCAGCAAGACATAGATCGTGGATTCAAATGCCGCCAAGTCCTGATTTTTCTTGATTCTCTAATTTCGATTTTCTGGGGGCAGCATTTACATGTACATGGTGCCCCCGTAAATGAGAAACGTGTATGATTCTGTTGCTGACGATTCATCTCTATTGCTTTCAGGTGTGGATGACCAAGTGAAGCAGCTAGTCATAGACCAAAAGCAGGTACAGGTGGCGGATTTCGACTGCGCCCTGTGCTGTCGTACCCTTTGGCGGCCAGTCACAACGCAGTGCGGCCATTCCTACTGCATGGAGTGCTTCGACCGCTGCATGGATTATAGTTCCTCGTGCCCACTATGTATTAAACGCTTGTCCAATGTAAGTATCTATCTACTAATGCTGCATCACCAAGTTTGGATGTGGGTTTCAATAGCTCAGAGAAGGTGCCCACTCCCAAAGAAGTTTTAATGAATATAGGTAGGCTAATACCAAGCATTTCACGCTTTGGCGGCCAGTCAGAAGGCAGTGCGGCCATTCCTACTGTATGGAGTGCTTCGACCACTGTATGGATTATAGTTCCTCGTGCCCACTAATACCAAGCACAGCACGCTTTGGCGGCCAGTCAGAAGGCAATGCGGCCATTCCTACTGTATGGAGTGCTTCGTCAGTCAGAAGGCAGTGCGGCCGCACCTACTATAGTTCCTCGTGCCCACTATCTATTTAACGCTTGTCTGACGAAAGTAAAATTTCCAACAGAAGTATATCATAAGCATAATACTAGAAGATCGAATAGGCTACTTGACAACAATTAACAGAGGCAGTGACAAGGAAATGTGCACTTTATGACTGGCAAAAAAAAGCGTAGGCCGAACAAGGCGATGATGGGCTGTCATGCTCTAGGAGAACTTGCATCAAGTTGTTGAGGTGGGAAGGATAGTTGCTCCTCAGAAGGCGATTTAGCTTACAATAATGAAAAATCCCTGTGGATAGGAGGAAAGTCTGTTAGTTCAGTTCGGACCGTACCAGTGATAACATGTTTCGTGCTGCGCGTTAAATCCTCTTCGTGTGCTGTCACATTAGGCATTGCTGTGAGTTATTCATCTTCCCGAATTTTTAAGCGCATATATTTTCCCCTCTGGTTCCGCCACTGCTATTATTCACTCTTTCGAAATAATGTTAGTTATGCCTTTTAGTATTAACTTATTTCTGGGGTTAAAAATGTAAACAGAACAATTTTGAATAGCTCTTTCCATTGTAAATTTATTTTGTTTCCATTTTGAATCCCAGGTTAAGTTAAAAAATAATAATCGCCATAGTACGCTGACTATACATCAAAAACCCCGCTGCAAAAATGTCAGTCTTCGAGTTTGCAACATTCTTTCCAGCGTTCCTAACGGTCAATTTTTTCTTGTTTCAGTACCTTGTTAACACGCCAAAGTCAGTGAATGAATTCCTGGAGAACTGCATGCGTTACTTCCTACCTCGGGACTATTTAGCCCGACAAGCTGAGCACGCATCTGAAATCTCGGAATGTCTGATAACCCCCTGCGAGTCGTTCACCAGGATCCCAATCTTCGTGTGTACCACCACCTTTCCTACTGTCCACTGTCCTCTGTTCATCTTCGAGCCGAGGTACAGGCTGTTGGTGCGTCGCTGTGTTGAGTCGGGCGTTCGACGGTTCGGCATCGCAGCCCCTATTGCACACGAAATTGGCGCTAGGCGGTAAGTAATGCGTCCTATGGTTATAGAAAGAAAGAAAATTGTCCATATCTTCAGTTTGGCCTTCCCTTACAATAGGGTATGTACTTGACAGTTGTAACAATAAATTATAAAATATGCTAAATAAGGTAGATTATAAGACGTAAACCATAATACATTACAAAAATTGTAAATATTAAAAAATAAATGAATGGTGTTTTTAACTGCGGATTACAAGAGCCATAACGCCGGAACACATGCGTGATAAAAAATGACGTCACTGCGAATACAACCTGGTACCTAGTAATTCCCCTACTGGCGGTTACTCCCCGGCATCAGGAAGGGCGTCACAATCTGGAGTCACGTGACTCTTTCTACTAAATAACCTTTTTTTTTCATGAAACATGTAATTGTAAGGTGTGTACAATAAAATATCTACTTCTGCATTAAAATAGGTTTTCAAAAATTGTCAAGTACCTACCCTATGTATCTTTACTTATAGGATATTAGAGTACAAATTTGTACTTTGTATTTATACAAATAGTATAGACACAGGTCAGTAAAAAATAACCATAGACATTCACATTACTGTTGACAAAAGATAGGTATTTAATTATTTATATTTGAATACAAGCACTGGTTGGATTTCTCCTGCAAAACCAAATATATGCAACCAAATAAGTAGTTTCTTGTAAAGGATGACAAAAACTGAATTGATTTCTCCTGCAAAAACATAATTATGCAACCAAACTAATTCAATCGGACATTGACTCTGAAATCTCAACTTTTTAGTTCCTGTGTAACACACGGAAAGTTTTAGAAATTCCCGCGTACCTCTAAAATTATCATTTAGCGCATTTCATTTTAAATTAAACTGGAATGAGCTTACTTCATCAAGACATGTAGAGTGGCGGTACAGACTCTGACTTTCACCCGAAAGGTTGCTGGTTCGAGTCCTACACTTCCTACATTTTCTGGCCATGCTTCGGAGGGCATGTAAAGCAGGCGGTCCCGGGCCTTCCTAGTTGAGTGTAAGAGAGGGCTTTATAGCCCTAACTCCACTAGGAGGTTGGAATAGTAAAAGAACAAAAAGTCATTATTTATTTAAATTAATTTTCCGTGTTAGTCGCGCTGGCGGTCATATACTAGGCTTTGTATTTCATAATGTAGGTAGAGGAACATTTCTTCTACTTTAATGCGTCTTCTTAATGAGTCTACTATCGATATTTCATGAGACAATGAACTTTGTACCAAAAAAGATCGTGGGAGTGACCAATTTGCTCAGGAGTGGTAGTGCAATACTCAAGAAGGAGGTTCTCTACCAGTCCTGAGGCGCGAACCCTCAATAGGGCCTTTTGACTAACATATCTTTCTTTTTCAGGTTTTGCGAGTACGGAACAATGCTGGAAATCCGCGACTGGGTCCTTCTTTCCGACGGCTGTTCCATCCTGTCCACCGTAGGCGTTGGGCGGTTCCGCGCGCTGTCGCACGGCGAACGCGACGGCTACGACACGGCTTGCGTTGAGTTTCTCACGGACACGCCCGTCTGCGAGGCCAATCTGCCCGCACTCGAAGAGCTGCATAGCCGCGTGTACGACTACGCGCGCGCTTGGGTCCGCACGCTTGCACCACAGTTTCTCGAACAGATTTTCTCGTCGTTCGGCGACATGCCCCCGCTGGAAGACGACTGGTTCCGATTGGACGACGGGCCTTCCTGGGCTTGGTGGCTTCTTGCGATTTTGCCACTGGGTCCTCAGCTACAGGTAAGAAACGGGAGATTTTCCTCACATTAGGTTCCACCATCTCTTGAAAAGTCTCGGTACGCCATATTTTTCCAAATTTAAGCTGCACACGGGCTGAGCCCTGCAGCATATAATTACTATAACTGTATAACATAACTTTTTATGGAAATATAAATTTATTGTATTGTATAATCCTATGCATGGCTGTGCTGTGCAATAATCTTTAATGAGACTTTTCAAGCGATGGTGAGGTCCTCCCTAAGTGCTTAGGGATGACCGTATGATGTTAAAAGCCCAAGAATTTGTTCTGTAAAATATACAGTTAATACTGTCAGACCCCTTGATGGCAGATTTCGAAATATTTTTGTAAGCAAAGTATAAGTAGGTCAAGTTGACGAAATAAATAAATTCTGTCTTAATTCCATAGCCACAAAAACATGAAAATTGCCAGATGAAAAATGCACAAAAATATATAGCTTTCGCATTAATTTTACATTTTCTCCCCTGAAATATTATTGTATTTCTTCGCAAAAGTCTTATAAAGTGTAGGCCTATTAATCTGATTTCTCAGAATACCATTAAATCGTTCGGGTAAATAACCTGCACTTTGAGAAAGCTTGCATTTTTTTTTTAATAAATTTTTCATCCGAATACTTCCATATATCTTTGCGGCTGTTGAACGGGAAATAATTAATTTAAATAGTTTGAAATCCCTCTGTTAACATGCACATAATTATTTTTGAAAAAAATCGATGATCAACAGGGATCAATGTATCTTGAAAACGAAACTGATAGAAAGGGCGATTTCAGAGGGATCACCTCGGATTTCAAATCTCAACATATGTCATTATATTAATAAATACCTAAGGACTTTTTGTTCTATTATTAAGCCAACCTAGCGGATATATCGTATGTTGCATACTGAATGAAAGCTCTGTTAAATACCTATAATATGGTATGACATTTGTGAACCCAAACCTTCTCTGATTCTGCCACAATTAGGCTACTACATAGGTCTTAGAAATGGATACTACACATATACTAATAAAAATTAGTTAGTTCAGAATGTTATTCTTTTCCGCAAGCCACTCCATAAAAAAATATTTTTTCCCTTTTACAGATCAGCGTTCTCAGCACATCTTCCCTCGACAAACGTCTGAGGGCCATCGAGAAAACGATCAACCATATCATTAGCTACCCTCCAGAGCAATTTCAAACGCTTACCCAGCAGCCTAGCGCTATGTGCTCCTGACGGACATTCGAGCCTTCTTCCCAACAGAACTGCGACTGCTGCTGACGGACATTTCAACCGCCATATAACTCATCTACTCGACAACATTGCTCTAATGCCGGCTTTTGACGAATATTTGTTCCTATTGGATATCTCAAACACTGTACTGACTCCTGACAAAAATTCTGACCACCTAGCAGACAGCGGAGCGTCTGCATCATACAGAAATTCCAACAGTTTGTCTGATATCCATAGCCGATTCCTGATGGATATTCCAACCCCTATCCCAATGGCACAATGCTACTTCCGGACGGAAATTCTCACCTCCTAACAGACAGTGCAGCGCCTGTAGGATCATACAGAAATTCCACCACCTGATATCCATAGCCTATTCCTAAAGGAAATGCAAACTCCCAGGACAGTGCTACTTCCGAACGGTCGTTTCAACCTTCCTTCAATCCAACATACTTATCGTACAACAGCCCAGTGCCTGGTCCTAACTCCTGATGGAGTGATATTCTATCCATTATTCCCATTATGATAGTACTGACTGCTGACAACAGCACAGTGTATTGGGTGGTTTCTCCAACCCCTGCCGACTATGTTCCCTGACATTTTAACTCTTCAAACATGGTCTTAATGGATATTGGAACCAACTTCCCGTTAACAGCCTAATTCCTGACGAACATTCAACCCATCGACTGCACGCGCCGCAGTATGTCTCTACGTACAAAATGCGAATGTGTTGCGACCAGCCAAAGTTGTGTCATTTGTGTAAAGTATAATGCCACTTATTAGCCTATGGGTTATTGCATAGCCTAACTACATATAAATAGATTTAAGGTATAAGCGTGAGCCAAAGGTATATGAAGTGTTGTAAGTGATTGCTTGGATCTCGTCAAATGGAGATCTTTCGTATAGTTTCGTCTGCTTCAATCAAGTCATAATAAGAAAAAAATGTTTTTTAGACTAGCCAATCAGAAAACTTAAACGATTACAAGGCTGTGACATCATTTAGAAAAGTCTGCATTTTTAGCAGACATTTCGGATTTCTATACGAATGATCTCCTGTAGGGAATACTGAAATAAAAGGCAAAACCAACAGTTTTGTATATAATTGCAGAAAATATACCAGAGAAGGCTACTTACTATGTGAATGTGACATGACGTGGTAGCAGACATCATTAATAAGTCTCTGCCATATTTTAACGAGACTATTATGTAGATACTTAACTTATCAATTATAAATTAAGTTATAATATGGTAGAGACTTATTATTGATGTCTGCTACTACTTCATGACACATTCACATTCAAAATCCACGTCGGTGGAATAGCCGCCCATCCGATGTATGGTGTGCGGTACCCTACTTTGTAGTTCCTGAATTCTGAACTGTATGCCCATATTTAGCCTTGACTTCTATATAGGAACTCTAAGTATTAAAATATTGAATTTGTTGAAAAATATAAGGTGGGTAAGTTATACGAAGAATAAGGGAGGTGTTAGAAGGTTTTTGATGGTATATTTTTATGATCTTTGGGTGACGAGTAGGCTAAAATTAAAAAAAACGGTGGGGGGTAAATAAGGCTAGGCCTATAGGCCTGCAGTGTACTGGAAATTTTTTTTTAATTTAAAAATTCCTAAATTATTGAATTACATACAACTTCAAGTCAATAAAATACCGTACTGTAAGAAACCAAAGAAGCCTACCGTGATAAAAAGTTGCCAATTGCTTGGTTTCAGAATATTTCACCAGCCTCTAATAAAATTATTTTTATCTTTTATTTAATTTTTTTCCTATCTTATTAGTATTATATATATATATTTTTTAAATTTTACTGTATAGCCTATATACTACAGAAGATACTTCATTAATCATGTCACAATAAAGATAGGCCTAGTCTTAATAAGTACTGTGATGGTAACTGGGGTATTGTTTAACCTATCCTATGTACTATGCCCAATGATTCATTCATTAATTCATCATAAAGGCATAAACTTAATATTTTTAGAAGATTGGTAGGGGGGGGGGGGTGAAATATGTCAATAGAACTTTTAAAACTTCTTAATTCAGCTGAAAGGGTGGAACAGTAAGATTATGGAATGCATAAAAAGGTCCTTACTGTCTCAACCTATAGTTTTTGGACATTGATTGGAGAGACGGGACTTTCACTTCCCGCCAAAATGAAAATTTTTAAATTTGGAGGGGCCGCCTGCCACGTCTCCTATGACCAGTCATTGGAATGACTCAGCAGGTGACTTTATAGGATTGAAAAAAATATTTTTTCAATCCTCCCATCCCTCTATCTCATTACAAAGTTGTATGAATTTTATACTGTAGGTCGTTGGGTATTTCATGTAGCCTAAATCTGGTAATTTTCCTCAAATATAGTAAGTAAGTATAAGTTATGTCTCATATATTCAACGTTTAACATAGGGTAGAATAGTATCTATGTTTTTAAATTGTAATTTTGTATGCTAATTTATTATGTTTCGTATAATGGGTGTTTAGTTTTAAGGGCAATTTATTGATAAAATTCAAATATAACAATATCAACTAATTAATTACCTAAGTTTCAAACTAAGATCTTTTCATACCTATATTATAATTCAAATTAGCTGATAAATTATTTATTTGCCAAAATCTGTGACTATTTGTCAATTAAATTATTTTCATTTTATAAACACATGATCTGTTATTTGACATTTACCTCTCTGTCATATAGCGTAGTCGTCAGCCCCGAAACCAAGGACGGATAAAGGGGGGGGGGATAGCTACCCCCCCAAAATTTGGTAAATCTATTGTAAATTAAGTTATTACGCTCTAATTTAGTCGACCCTACATATGTTTTTCCTATTTTGACCCTAAGCTACCCCCCCCCCCCCCCAAATGGGCTGGACCCGTCCCTGCCCGTAACCAGGACTTTATTAGTAGTGAAATGTCACACGTCTGATATTTTCAATTCTACCTACTAGCTACGGGCCTGAAGTCTGATCGAGGCGTTTATAATACCGGGGTTGAATAAATACCCTAGGATTATAACTGTAAACAAACTAATTTTGAATAGCACTTTCCATTACAAAATTATCTTGTTTACCAGTGGATTAAATAAATACCGGTATTATAAACGCCCCGATCAGGCTGCTGGTAGTCGTAGATCAAGCCGAGAAGCCAGCCAATAGGCGAAAATGGTGTCAGAACCATTCGGTATTCTGATGCCTGCTTACACCACTGACGTTGGATTTGGTTAGTTTAGTGCTGCATTAGTGACACCAGGCTTTTCTTAGAGTGGGCGTCTGGTCTGACGTCAGACAGCCTATGGGCAACAGAGGTATTAAATATATAATACATCGAGCTGAGGGGAAAAGAAGACGAGAAGGCTAACAGTAGAAGCGAAAGTCCACCAAGGCGCGGTTTCCACCGAACTGCAAGTGCATAATACAAATACGGTGACGTGATAGCAGACATTCAAGACTTAGGCGGGGTTTCCACCGACCTCGCATTGCGGAATGCAAATGACATTGACGGAAATTTTTGTTTTACTCTATGCCATAGTTAAAATTGATCAATGATCATAGAGTAAAATTACAAACAAACAAACAAACTAAAATTTAAAAATGGCTTCATGGGATATGTTAAGTACAAACATTTTAATAGATTTCTATAAAAAGAAAAATTCAAATTTCCGTCAATGTCATTTGCATTCTGCAATGCGAGGTCGGTGGAAACCCCGCCTAAGTCTTGCCGCGCGCAAGACCAAGGAGCAAGTGCAGCCGAAGCCCTTATAAATAGCTGGTCGAAGGATGGGGCCAGCTGGGGCTCCTCCCAGTCCAAAACTGGCGGTGCCCATCCCGTGGCCACTAGCGGCCCCTCTGCAATGGAACCTACCATATTAACAGAAATTTACTGTAGATTCATGCGTTTATTTTGAAGCTTAAAATCATTCCTTTTATGTCTTGTGCCTCAACTCTCCGGGCCCAGTACTGATCTTACAATTAAGTCTATTTCAAACTATTTTCAGAATGTTAAGGTAGAGATTACCAATTAATATTTTGAAAACTGAGAAAAGAACATGCATAATTCGTAAAAGAATACTAGCTTTCTAAAAGAGTAGACTATTTACCAGTCTGATTTAGCCTAAGACTATCATTTGCACTTTTTCGTGTTTTTATATTATAGTAGCAATAAATCTGGTGCAAAAATTAAATTAACTTCGAAAACTTGCCTTTTAGGAGAATGCTTAAATACGGTTGACATTGGTCATGCCTGGATCCCCCCCCCCCCAAATAGGTTGATTTATTATTTTTACTTGAGTTTATAGGCCTACTTAAGTTATAAAGATTAGATAAAGATAAAGATTCAATGGTGTAGACTGTAGAGGACTATTTCAAGCATCATCATTATTATAAGTTGTTTTCATTTTTTTTGTTATATCGCTTTCCTATTTACTGGAATAAGGAAAGCTTTGTGATGGCCGAAATGTTCGATTTCGAGATTTCAACGGATTTACACGTCCCAGGAACCTAAAAATGTGTTTTTTTTACGAAATGTTTGTCTATCTGTCTGCTCGTCGATTTGCGGGCAAATTACTTGCTTCATTTTGATGAAATTTGGCATGTAGGTTTACAAAAGCTATACTTACCTTGGGACCATTTCTTTTATTTTGGGCTAATTCTATTTTGAAAGGTTTTACCATCCAAAAACTCCAAAACGGCTAAAAATATATTTCTCAAAAATGGATCCAACTATCTCTTTTTAATTCACATATACGGTATATTGCAGTCGTTATTAATGTTCGCAAAACGCAATAATGGGTCGCTTGTCCCTTGATAGTTTTCTTCTGGGGGTAAAAGAATAAAAATGACTCAATTTTCATGAAAAATGACTAAATAATAAATTTCTGCCAAACTTTTCTATTCTGCCCTCAGGTATGTTCTAGGTGTTAACTAAGGTATCAAAAACAAACAGGGTGCTTTCTCAAACAAAGATTTGTTTTGGTGCAAAAAATTATTTTTTGAAGAAATGATGGAAAATTCACGCTCCAATACATAGCGTACCCAGGTACCCTGCCATTAGTACTGTATTGGGCTGTTCGTTCTAGAATATGCCATCCCATAGATTAATTCAGTGGGATAGGGGATATCGAAGTATCCGAAATTCCTCTTCTCCTTCCCCCGTAGTGCCGCGTGCGCCGCGAGGGTGGGGGGGGGGGGGCTCCACCCGAACCCATTACCTGAACTCGCACCTGTCGGACGCTAACACCTAAAGCTCGACTCGTCTCGGCTCCGAAATTCGACCCTAGCAAAATTATTAAGGCCTATACTATGGAATTACTCATATTATAATATAGCCTACCTTAATAGATAAATAGGGAAGCATGTTCGAGTAAACTTGGACCAGTTATTATTCCATGGATTCGATAAGTTTCACAGAAAAACATCAGCACCGAAACTTAAAAATTCCCTGTAGTACGTGTATGAAATAGTCCTCGGCTAATTGAATGGACCAAATCAATATAACTTAAGTAGCCTATTAGGTGCCCATTCCACCGACCGGCTAGGCTAGGGCTATTTACAAAACGGTGACGTGGTAGCAGACATTCAAGACTTAGGTGGCGTTTCCACTGACCTCGCGTTGCAGAATGCAAATGACATTGACGGAAATTAGAATTTTTCTTTTTATAGAAATCTATTGAAATGTTTGTACTTAACATATCCCATGACGCCATTTTTTAATTTTAGTTTGTTTGTGATTTTGCTATATGATCATTGATCAATTTTAACTATGACATAGAGGAAAATAAACATTTCCGTCAATTCTGCAATGCGAGGTCGGTGGAAACCCCGCCTAAGTCTTGAATGTCTGCTACCACGTCACTGTTTTTGTAAATAGCCCTAGTCGGTCGGTGGAATGGGCGCCTTAGGCACTAAATGAAATCATAAAAATAAATCTTTCTACTTTGTAGTGATCCAGGGGTGGGCAAAGTCAACAGCCAGCTTGCTGTTAATCATTAAACGAGTAAGCAAGTAGATATACTGTACTTCGGACTCCCCAAAAAGAAGTCAAGTATATAGGGAATTGCGTCAGGACATGTAGATTAGTCTGACTTTCACCCGCAAGGCTGTTGGTTCGAGTCCCACACTTGCTACATTTTCTGGCCATGCTTTGGAGGGCATGTAAAGCATGTGGTCTCAGGCCTTCCTAGTTGAGTGTAAGAGAGGGCTTTATAGCTCTAACTCCGCTAGGTTGGCTTAATAATAAAACAAAAAAAAGTTATTATATTTTTAGGGAATTGCCTTCTGCATCCTTATGCCATTGACTCTTCATTGAGTTCCTCCACCGTCTGTGCCTATATTATATCCTAGTCGGCTTTATTAATCTATTTAGCACATAATACTCGTAAGCTAAATACCTGAAGTAAGAAAGCATCGACAGACAGTTCCTCAGAATTTTTGTAGTAATTTTTTTTATTAAAATTGAGCCTTTTTATTTTTTTCGACCCTGAATCAAAATATCAAGGGGAATGCGACCTAGTGGGCTTTGTTTCCATGAATGAGTTGGTTACTGTGTGGTTACTGGTTACTATGTGAATTTAATAAAAAAAATCGGCACTTTCGAGAAAAATATGTTTGAATTGAAATGTAGTTATCCAAAAATAAATAAAAGCTACCTCTGGACAATATTTTTGCGAGCTTGCATACCGTACCGAATTTCATCAAATTCTATCGATTAGTTTGGCCCCAAGCCGATCAGTTACAGACCGACAGACAGACTTATTTTAGTAAAACCACTTTTTTTTTACTGGAACCTTAAAACGTGTAAATCTGTTGAAATCTCAATATCGAAAATTCTGATCATCACAAAGCTTTTCTTAGCTAATAATATAATTAACGTATTTAAATTTAAATTTAATTTAATTAATTTAATTTTTTTTTTTTTGACTGGAACCTTAAAACGTGTAAATCTGTGGAAATCTCAATATCAAAAATTCGGATCATCACAAAGCTTTTGTTAGCTAATAATATTATTAGCGTATTTAAATAGAAATGTAATACAACACGGTCGTCCTGCTAAACCTAAAGAAAGACAAAAAGTAAACTTAAAAATCAACATAATTCTATAATAACATGTGTACGTTCTAAATCACTGTCTTTTGAAAATGTAAGACTATACAGGCGTGTTCGCGATGCGACCGATAATTTCACTTAAACCTTTAAAATATGGGTAGATGGGGGGGGGGGGGTGGTGCCTGGTCATGTGGGCTTGATACTAAGTATCAAGTCTTGATAGATATACGAGGAAAAAGCACAGAGTTTCACCGGACAAGTAGTTGTTCGAAGTGCAATGAATTTCTAATTGTTCGCTTTTGTTTTACTTTTTCTGTCAAAGATAAACACATTCCAAAGAACAAAATGTGTTTGACAAGAGCCGACTAAAATTGAATAGCTCCCTCAAATAGAGTTCTAACCCTCATTTTTTTTTTGAAAAACTGAGTTAAACTTAAAACAATTAGAAATTCCCCGCCAGCCAGTATTTTCAGTTGAATATTCCGCCAGATGGCAGCTTAATCCTCCTTGCAACATAGGTGTGCGCGTATAAGAACATAATAGCCTGACTTTCACATGTCAATCACTCCTGAACATTTATGAAAATAAGAGATAGAACGTTCCGTTATATATTCAATTAATTATTAAACGGTTTCATAATAAATTAACAGTAAGTAGGCACAGTGGAGGTGTAGCAGTATTTACGCGCGCGTCCTCTGCAATTGCCAGATACCCCGAATGGCGTAGAGGTAACGACTCGGACTATCATCCAGAAGGTGACTGGTTCGAGTCCCACCCGAATGCCAAAATTTTCTAGTGGTACAATTATTTATCTTCTGACTACCATGCTTCGGAGGGCATGTAAAGCCGGCGGTCCCGGCAGTCTTCCCTGACTGTCGATAGGTTAAACAGGAGGCTGTTGATGCAACCTGAAAACTCCTGTACCACGGGTAGTACCACCCCGACACGAATTTACTTTACCCCGAGCTGTAGAATATAATGTGCTATTCTCAAATTGTTTTGTTTACATTTTAAACACGAGAATAAATTAGTATTAAATGAAATGGTAATCGCGCAGGCGCTATGGCGTTTAAGGAGTAGGCTAACTTATTCTGGGTTTAAAATGTAGAGAAAACAATTTGGAGTAGAACTATGCGTTCTGAAAACAGTTTTGGCTAATATTCTTAACCCCAGAATAATTTATTTTGTAACTCCATAGTACGCCTGCAGGTACGTTAACCTTAAAGTAAATTTATCGGACGTAGAAGGCGTACATACTGTATATAGACTTCCACTACCGCTAGTCTTAACAATTAAAAACACAAATAAGAGCAATCTCAAAATTGTCATAATCTTTTTTCAGACATGAAGTTACATGCATGAGTTGCTCTGATGCATATATATATGTATATATAAGTTACTGTTTGCACTATCGGCCTGAATCATTCATCAACTTAAACTTAAAATTGACATCTAATAACTAATTTACAATTTAATATCCATACTTAAGTTAAACATTTAACGTAAAATACATAATATAAAATATTTACATGGAATAATAGGCGTGAGAGCAATGTGCTGGCACACAAAATGCTTCATTCAAAAGGTAACCATTGGGATCGAGTCAAATCAGAGTAGGTTTTTTTTTTAAATAAAATATTTATTAAGGGGTTAACAAGGGGAAAATTTTCAATCAAAATGCTGACACTTTTTTTATACTTTTTTTTTATTAATTTACCAGGCTGGTGGATCATGTAAAACAGGCGGTCCCGAGTGTTTCGAGATAACATATTCGTCCCCTCCTTCTTCTTCAAATGTCTCTTCTATGGAAGATTGGCGACCATAATGGTAATAAACGAGTAAACACATAGATACCGAACTTCGGACTCCCCAAAAGGAAATCTAGTATGTAGAGTATGGAATGTACTTAAGTACTTAGTCATGATGACTCTACTAGGGAATTGTAATGCAGTGGTTTCCCCTTCTGCATCATTATGCCATTGACTCATCATCATCATCATCATCATCATCATCATCATCATCATCATCATCATCATCATCATCATCATCATCATCATCATCATCATCATCATCATCATCATCATCATCATCACCATCATCATCATCATCATCATAATCATCATCATCATCATCATCATCATCATCATCATCATCATCATCATCATCATCATCATCATCATCATCATCATCATCATCATCATCATCATCATCATCTACATCATCATAATCATCATCATCATCATCATCATCATAAACAACAACAAAACCCCAATAATCAGCTTCAGTTGCCTGGTGTGATTAGTGAACCTCATCTACTCCATGATGTCTCTCCACTTCCAATTTCTTCATTTTTTTAAGTTGAACGCATACATATACAATTTAAAAAATTAATCCGGTGACTTTTTCAGTCACCTCACTTAATACTTAATACTTGTGGTGAGTTACGACACGACTCCAATTGCAAAGTGTGTAGAGATTCGCACAAGTGCGCGCAAGTACGCTACCACCTAGCTAGTAAGACAATTTGAACTTGTAGGCCACTCTTCTGAGATCGTCCCCAATCTCGTTTCTTTATCCCTTTTTGGCCATATAACGTGTTCCTCATATAGTATTTGTTCCTCCAGCCATTTTCATATAAATTCATAAAGAGCAAAAAGTGTCAGATTTTGGACTAAAAATTGTCTATGGTCCATATAGGCTAATCTTAACAGAAACTTGGACACCCCACTACCTTTTTTTGTACAAAAACATGTTTCACAGGAAATATTGATTGTAGAACCTTCAATGAGACAACATAAAATCTAAGAAGAAATGTTTATCTACATTATGATACATATAGTATGTAGCAGCTAAGCTATCCCCCCTGTTATGTGAACACTACAGGGTATAAGGATTACAACATAACAACTTCGGCGGCGGATGCAACCAATTGTCGAAAGTTAAGGGTGCTTTTAAAAGCGAATACCACACTGGTTGTAGTAGTAGTTTTAATTAAATTAAGGAAATTCACGATTGTCTCCAAATAAAAAAATGACCGTAATGTTGTATTTTCCGCTTTTTTGCTTAGCCAAAGGAAAACACAGCTGACGCTACTACTGCTGCTGCTCCTGTTGCTGACCACAACCAAGGTCGCAGCCGGAGGGGGGGGGTATGGGTGCGGACTCTCCCCCCCGAAATACTTGCAGAGTACACTAGATAGAATGAAAGAAAATCTTTACCAGTCCTCAGACCTAAACCCTTATTTAATGGATTGTCGTGCCAAAGCATTTTTTTTTAATTTTTAACGTAGCCTACCTTTACAATCAACACCACACAATCCCGTCGAAATAATTTTTTTTATCACTGTCTGTTCCCTGAGGTAACAAATAAAGTTATGTGGCTTGTTTGGTATTCATAAAGTAATTAAGTAGGCAATTCAACAATAAATAGCACAATAAAAGACAATGACATTAGTATGTAAGATATGCTTGCTGTGCAGAAATTTCCATTGTTTGTGTAAAAAATGAAAAAAAAAAAAAACAATGGACGCCGTTTCTTAAAAATATTACTAGTGGACCCGAGTGAACATTCGCTGAATTATACAGCGCGGGACCAAAATAGAACGCCACTGTCATCTACTGGTTGGCATTGGAACTATTGTTTCACCAAGCAAGATCTAGTTTTTTCAAACTCATTAATTAAGGTATACATTCAAGGGGGTATACATCTCCCCCGCCCCCCCCCCCCCTGGAACACCAAATGACGCCCCTGGTCTACTAGTAACTAATAAGACCAACCCATATCTTACAATATTACCATACCTAGCATAAATGTTTCCTGAAACTTAACCAAGCACAATAACATTAGGGGCACTCACTAATCTAAAGTAATGTTAGAAAAGTCAGGAAAAATATAAATGGAACATAAAAAGTAAATAAATAACCCAAATTTCTAATGTATTTTATGTTCTATGTTTTTTTTTTCAATTCCATTTCCATTTTGCCTAACTTAACCCACCATCGTTTGAAAAGTCTCGTTAAGAAATGCTGGACAGCCTTTGCATGGCAGTGCCATTAAGATTTCCTAACATACTTTTCAAGCTGTGGAACTGCTAGAGTTCTACGTAGGAGAGATAAGACATTCACTTCCCACCGAAAATATATACATATTTTTTTAGGGAGATTCATCTACCTATTGAGACGGCAACCTATGTTCGATTTCCGGAAAATTTCTTAAAAACTTTTCACTTCATGACCCCCTGAGCCTAAAACCACCCTCCGTTCAAAATGTTATATATTTATATTATATATACTAGTATATCTATATATATATGTATATGTATGTATTTATGTATATCGATTTTAGGAAACACTCCAACTTTCATAAATATTACCCGATTTTGATCAAACTTGGCGCAAAAATTGATCATGCAAATATCTTGATCTAGTTTGTTAACTAGCTAGATCCACTATTTAGTTCCAAGATGGCGGCCGATTAAAACCTTATATAATTCATATCTCAGTTAATATTGGTCGCAGAGGAATGAAATAAATACTAATTGAAAGGCCGTATTATTATCTACGATAATGATTATCATCACTTTTTACGACCAATCAACGATTTCATGATGGCGTCCAGTCAAAGTGAAAATAATTTGATAAGTAAAAGTTCATAGTAGTCATTGTGGCTCGAAATTTGGAACACAAGAGTGTTTTGTGTGTTGATGTTGTGGTCGGGAATATTTCTATCAACTGTACATAGCAAAGAGGATAAGCGGGGTCTGCGCTTGCATGGAATCTCCCTACACCTGATCGGCCAGAGCCGAAAGGGATTTTTAATTTTTGGGTCCACTCGCCTTCTATACGACCAGGCATTGTAAAAACGCATCAGGTTGCCGCAGGATTCAAAAATATTTTTTGGCGCTCTCGAATGTCCCATCTGTCTTATATAGAACTCTTAGTAACTGGCAATAAGTTGAGTACCCCGTAAAGTGTAAAGTATAGACATTATGAAAAATTACAAACAAGTAAAACTATTCGGAGCCTACTCTACAATGACATATAAAAATAACTCTTGGACGAGGGGTACCTAGTTGCGCGCACTGCTGACGTTTGACGGCTATCCCACCTCTAATGACTTTATGGTTATCCCTCGTATTTGGAAAGCTTGTCTCTGAGTAACAGGTTTTCTTTTTTGACTCGATCGAGCTCCTGCCTCAGCCCCATATTCTGAAAATAAATAAAATAAAGTTTAATGGTCAGTAGTGAAAAGAAAAGGATGTGCCTCCTTACGATGAATGCGATACAACATAGGAGCCAATGAATCGCTGTTGTTTCTTCGAATAAAATAATAATAACAATTCGAGTATTTAGCTTATTTTTTTTACGTAATTAGACAGAAGCTAAAATACCCCCTCACGGGGGACACTTGTATTTGTTCTTAAAAGCCCGAAGAGCACTGTCAACAAATAGGACTCGAAATCTAGGTTTGAAAGATAAATTAGTTTTCAAAAAATGAGTGTCAGAAGCAGGAATAGCACTTTGCAAAATGCCCAAAATCTAAAAGGGCGAACAGGTTCTTTTCCCAAACAACGATTTGGTTTTGAAGAAAAAATTATTTTTTGAAGAAATAATAAGATAATTATTGTCCCAATACATGGCGTAGTATAGGTACCCTGTCACTTTTACTATTTTATATCGTATTATATTAGTCTGCCCATTCATGACCATGCAACCGTTCCAACGATCAATTCAGTGCTTTGGGATGGGGGAAATAGAAATTTCAACTATGCCCTGATTAGGCTCGGATGACTTCTTCTTTTGTGTCTGTGCAACGTCTGCTGAACGCTTTAACGGCCTTTTTTAGGCTCAGTAGACACGGACGTTTCGGCCAGCGGCAATTCGCTGAGAAAATTTTATTGGGAGGAAATTGATTAGTGTTTGCTTGGTATTAAAAACATATCTAGATCGCTGGCGTGTCGCTGGCGTGTCGCTGGCGTGTCGCTGGCGTGTCGCTGGCGTGTCGCTGGCGTGTCGCTGGCGTGTCGCTGGCGTATGGGGAAAACCATGCACCCGAGACAAGCCAACAACAGAAATCTACTGCATTAGACTCAGGGGTTTTGTACCATCCCATTTGACAAATTTCTCGGCGAATCACTGGCGTTAGAATCGTCCGCCTCTAACGAGCCTTAGAACTTCTTCTTCTTCTTCTGGCTCTGCAGCCCTTGATGAGCTTTGGCCTGCTGGTTTTGTACAACGCTCTAACATCACGGACTCCCAAGTCGCGAAGGTCAGTTTCCAACTCATCCTTCCAGAGTTTTCCAGGAGAGCCTTAGAACTATGTTATTGATATAAAATTATCGAGAAAAACTACCTCTTTCTCCAAAAACCCTGCTCGGAGGGCAATCTGGTTCTCCTTCATTCTTCGAGCATCGCGAGATCTTTTAGCCGCCATATTGTTTTTCCGGCGGCGGGCCCAGTATTTTTCGTCTTTCAGGTCTTCAGGAACGAACTATAACAGTATAGGACAGTTTATTAAAAAAACAATAAGAAAAACATTTTACATTATATCCCTACCTAGAGGAGGGAGGGGATTCTCTCCCACCAAGATTAGTTTTTTTTAATTTCCGGTGCCACCTTCGATCTTTTTCAACCAATCTTCCTTCTTCTACTTTTAATCTTTCTCTTCTTCTTCTTCTTCTTTTGGCTCTACAGCCCTTGATGAGCTTAGGCCTGCTCAACAACACTCCTCTAGTCGTCGCGGTTTTGTACGCTACATCCTCTACGGACGAAAGTCAGTTTCTAACTCATCCTTCCAGCATTTTCGAGGACGTCCCGCCAGTCGTCTTCCTGTCATGCTTGCTTTGTACATCTTCTACTTCTAATGCCTCTTCTATCGAAGATTAACGATCATGGCAATTTGGAGCTTAAATACTGCTGCTCTGAAAAAGGAAGGTTTTTCAACCAAGATGCTCTTCTGCCGGGAGCCCTCTGTCCTTCTATTTTCCAATGGATTACTACATTCAGAAAGCGATACTTTTCGTATTTCATCACCCAATCAACAGCAAATCCTGTGGCTACAAGACTTGCTCTCATTACCCATAAGAAGGCTTCTCAATAACCGAAGTCGGATTGGTCAAAGAAGACAGATGGCACCACATTAAAAAAAGGTCACTGGCGCGTGAGAATGTCCCATCTCTCCTACATAGAGCTCTAGGACTACCCATACTGTGTCTACAAAGACTTCTGCCAATGCCGCTGCTTTTATGGATAGTATTTACAATATACCTGTCGTATCTACAAAAAAATATTGTTATGTTCTTTCGTACAATAACTTCACAGGCATACACTATAAAAATCATTATATATTGGCCTAATCCAATAAATAAGTATTGTGAACTGTCAAAACCTCAAAACCGTTCTTGCAACGCAGTAAATGTGTATATAAAAAAATATAGGTAATGATGGTTGGTATAGTATGCGATATTAAACGTAGAGAGTGCAATAGGTAAATATTGTTTTTTGCTATACGTAAACAAAATCTGAAATGGTCAACTTATATTTCATAGTTAATCCTTTCATGTATGTCGACTGTAGGACCGTCAGTAGGCTACATGACAGTTGTAACAATCCAATATTTTTTTTAACAGAACTAGATAAGGTAGCTTATAGGTTAACAATAATATTGCAATATGCTTTTTCGAATACAAAAATAATAAAAATAAATGAAAAAATGTTGGTGTTGTTAGCTGTGCACTACAAACGTCGGTAGACACGAGTAACATGACAAAGACGTCAAATTCCAGATTGTCCTGAGAGATGTGCTACTGGTGGCTATTCCGCATCACAAATGACGTCACATTCCACAGTTATGTGACATTTGACTATTAAACTTAATTTGATGAATATATTTTTCCCCCCTAAATAAAGTTTTTTTTTTTATAGGAAAAAATAATAATTTTAAGGGTAAAATAAATTTACTAAAGCCAAAACGTTCTCTAAAATTGTCAAGTAAGCCTAGTCTATTGTGGTAAGGTAGATGAGGACTTCGATGGAATATTGGTAGCTTCTTCGTACTTGCTCGAGTCTCAACACATCGTGCGAACGGTGGCCTGTCGTAACTCAACAGAGGTATTACCTGCAGAGCCGACTAAAGGGGTGGTTCGGATACATTCATTGAATTGTTTGTATGCGAATATCTTTTTAAAGAAAAGGAAGATAGATTGGTTAATCTACGTATGACATGCGGTAACCTACTTTTCTTAAATGTCCGTAGTTATTCTACAATCACTTCATCTTTATGGCAGCGAATTTGCCATGGCTAGCCTAGCATTGTCGTCTGAACAATCGTCAGTTGTATTAACGAACAGTGTGCACAGAAAGGTAATCTACGAGTGACGTACAGTAGTAAATTTTTCTTTTAATACATATTTTGTGTGATGCAAGAATGCCTTTGACCACTAGATACTGTACAAAGAGCCTACTATGCCGTTCAGTATTAACTTATTCCCGGGGTTAAAAATGTGAACAAACCATTTTGAATTTTCCATTGTAAAATTACCTTGTTTACATCCCAGAATAAGATTAGAAATAATCGCCATATTAGGCCTCCAGCAGCAGCCTGATCGAGGCGATTATAATACCGGGGTTAAATAAATACCCTAAGATTATAACTGTAAACAAGGGCACAATAGGCCCAATAGGCTTAAGTGCACACAGGTAACACCAGTACCCCAATTAATAAAAATAAAAAACTGTAAACAAACAAATTTTGAATAGCACTTTCCATTATAAAATTTTCTTGTTTACCAGTGGATTAAATAAATACCGGGGTTAAATAAATACCCTAAGATCATAACTGTAAACAAACAAATTTTGAATAGTACTTTCTATTATGAAATTATCTTGTTTACATTTTTAATATTTCCATTTTCCAATTTCCATTGTAAAATTACCTTGTTTACATCCCAGAATAAGATTAGAAATAATCGCCATAGTAGGCCTCCAGCAGCAACCTGATCGAGGCGATTATAATACCGGGGTTAAATAAATACCCTAAGATTATAACTGTAAACAAGGGCACAATAGGCCCAATAGGCTTAAGTGCACACAGGTAACACCAGTACCCCAATTAATAAAAAAAAAAACTGTAAACAAACAAATTTTGAATAGCACTTTCCATTATAAAATTTTCTTGTTTACCAGTGGATTAAATAAATACCGGGGTTAAACAAATACCCTAAGATCATAACTGTAAACAAACAAATTTTGAATAGTACTTTCTATTATGAAATTATCTTGTTTACATTTTTAATACCAGGGGATTAAATAAATACCGGTTTTATAATCGCCTCGATCAGGCTGCAGCAGCCAGGTGAACAATATTAAAAGTCAGTATTAAATCTGGGAATTACTGCTACCAGATCCAGTACAAAAAACTCATAAACTTGGGATTCGAACCCACAACTTTCAGTACCAGCATAACAATGTACTCTACCGACTGGACTAACCTAACCTAAGCATTCACAATAATATTATAGCCTACTATAATTTTTTTTTTCTACATGCCGCTATATCCGGGTCTCACGTTGGTTCCTTCCGAGACAGTCGCCCTCAGCGCCCTCTTAAGTCACAGACTGATGCGAAGCTATCTTAAAAACAAGTTTCATAATTTCGTAATTTGATCAGCGGAGTATTTTAAAAAATTGCATGCAGCAGCTAACTATATAAAATTGCCAAGCATCAAACTACAACTTAGATTTCTACTTTATAACTAACATGCTTAAGAGGTTTTGTCATTTTTCAAGGTCAAATTATTCTTTATATGAGTGTGTTTAGGCCGTAACTAGCTGTATACGAGTAGCTAGTAGCTAGCTGTATACTAGAGGATATCACACAAGCTAGTTAAAAATATATAGAGCATAGCATAGGTTTAAGGATGCAGAAGGCAATGGGCAACCAGCATTATAATTGCCTAGTATGTATATCATGACTACCATTGCCATGATAGAAGAGGCATTACAAGAGGAAGTTGCATTTAATATGTTTAAGTTTGATTTATTTTTGCTAGCTTGTTATAAGTGGCAAAGCAGTCTTGGTTTCAAATTGCTGCAGGTCCCAAAAAATATTACCGTAATGTGGAGGTACCGTTAACCTTACAATGCGTACTGTATGTATTAGCAGGTCCGGATGAGTTCTCAAAGAAACATTGAAAAATGACTACTGTTTGGCCAGCCATTGAATTTAATTGGAATATTATAGTTGTCTTTAATATTCAATTGCTGGTCTAACCGTATGCTCCCTTAGATCTAATAAGGCTTGGTCTTTAAATCAGCCAGTTTGTTTACATTAGCCCTGCTAATTTTAATTAACTGTGAGTAGTTTTAATTGGGGTTTTCATTCAAAACATTAAACTATAGTTTTTTTTTTGGCTTAAGGGTATTAAGCCATTACCAAATCCATCTGGCAAAAGACTGCTATCGGGAGCTCACTGGACAACGAGGTTGCCCAGGGACCGTCTAAAATAGCTTGCCCAACGTCCTACTACTTTTGTCCGATACTCTCCAGGAAGCTGACCACCTCCGTCAACACCTCTCTGTCCAAGTCCTGGACCACATCCATATACGTGAACTATAGGTACTGTAAAGGGTGTTTAAATTAAGTTTTGATAAAAGTAGCAAAGCAATCAGGACATGAAGAGTAGGTACAGAATCTAACTTTCACCCGAAAGATTGATGGTTCGAGTCCCACACTTGCTACATTTTCTGGCCATGCTTCGGAGGGCCTGTATAGCAGGCGGTCCCGAGCCTTACTAGTTGAGTGTAAGAGAGGGCTTTATAGCCCTAACTCCGCTAGGTTGGCTTTGTAATAGAACAAAAAAGTCAGTTTTTTTTTTTATAAGGGGTATCAAAGCAAGTTTTGTTTAAAATGCACAGTCTAATTGCTTTATTAATTAATAAATGCATTAAATAAATAAAACTTGTATTGTATTGTGTATAAGGTATACTGTATATGCCTGTATAATATAGAGTGCATGTTGCCTGCAGTAATCCATGGAATGGTTTCGTCTATTCCAATGCGGTCTCACATCTGGTTTACATCAACAGGCCTACTATATGCCGTTTTATATTAACTTATTCTTAGGGTTAAAAATTTAAACAAAACAATTTTGAATAGCACTTTCCATTGCAAAATTACCTTGTTTACATATTTTTTAATCCCAGGTTAAGATTAAAATTAATCCCCACAGTGGCCCGCTCGACAATACGATATTTATTTCATGATTTACCACTATTGTAGCACTAGAGACTTTATAATAGGGGTAATAATGTAAAAAAAATGTGCATGCATATTTTTCATTTATTACATTGTTATTAAATTAGACTAATACGTTGGTGATTTAAAGACCACACCTTAAGCATGCAAAGCAAACTAATATGCTCAAGTCCGTCATTGAATTCCCATTGAAAATATTTTTCTTCTAAAGTTCATTTTTATGAAATAAGCTAAGGAAGTTGAGCACACCATTCGCTTAAGTTCAGGTCATAATATAACGTAACGTACTCGTATTAAGCATTAAAAGAAATTAATGATTAAAAAAATGAAAATATGCTCATAATGTATTTCCTAACATGGAATTTCAACGTTACGTGAGTTTATGAACCAAGCTTTATGTTCTACGTCTACAAGAAATATAAAATGGGGGCTGTATTGACCTTGTTGCTCACCTGCTTCCTGCTCTTCTTCACGACCGGTTGAGGTTTTAGTTCTTCATCGGAAAAAGTACGAGTTCGTGGATCGAACTCACGACCTGACGATGCCATTGACATTGCTAGAAAATTTAAAAGTTTTCATGTAATGAACATTTTTTTGGTAACTCCCACCATCGCTGGTAAAGCTACGATAAGTTATTGGATCCAAAGCGACTTCGATGCAAGGTGGCATAGCGTGCTTGTGCGAGTCAGAGACGTGTCGTAACTAGACACAAGTACCTATTAGGTGAGTTAGTGAGGCGATTGCAGAGGTTAATCGGATACAATAATTAAATTATTTGAATGAAATTTAATCTTTTATAACTTTAAAAAAACCGCCATGTTTTTTTTCCATATTTCTGTTATGTAGTACCTATTGTATATATGGAGGGTTCCTTCGGATTAGTTCCAGTTTCCGTAGCTAGTTTTACCGACGATGCTTTACGATATTAAGATCCACCGTCAGTAACCTATTATCCATGACAAGTTTCTTTGTTTACTTCCCACTTATAGTAAAACTACGCTAAGTTGAGCCATACGTCAAAGCAGAAAAATCACGGTAAGTTGACTGGAGGCTACGTTTTCATAATAATGCATAAAATCTTAATTTTCCTCAACTAGCTATATTTTAAAAATGGCGACGGGAGAGATCCCTGGACCCCCGTCATTACACCCACATGAAGAAAATCCTGGTCCGCAAGATATTCTAATTTCGACGTGCAAATAAAATAAATAAATAAATATCGACTTTTTTGCTCTATTACTAAGCCAACCTAGCGGAGTTAGGGCTATAAGTCCTCTCGTACATTCAACTAGGAAAGCCTGGGACCGCCTGCTTTACATGCCCTCCGAAGCATGGCCAGAAAATATAGCAAGTGTGGGACTCGAACCAACAACCTTTCGGGTGAAAGTTGGAGTCCGTTCCACTACTCTACATGTCCTGACTCCTCTACTCTACATGTCCTGTAGGCTATATAAAAACAGGCTCAGACTGTACCAGTCAGTCGAAGTGTATGTCCAACTCTGGTCACCTCCGAATTAATCGTGTGACTTTACTATGTTCCCCCAAGTGGTTCGGAATCCACTATATTCAGCAGTTCCAACCTGTCAGTCAACTCCCCTTCTCCCCGAGGTGAAGGAGTCTGCCCTTAAGGTGCCTCAAAATATTAGACAGACTTAACTACCCCGCCAGGCTGACAGAGTTGCGTTGGAAAACAAACAAACAAAGATTCCGTTCCCGGGGTAAATGCAGCAGTGGGACCATCATTATATTTAACTTATAGGCTACTTACTGGAGTCAGCAGGCGAGCAGGGGTTGAGGGTGGTAGCTGGGCTGAGAGGCTCGCAGGGCTGTGGGGAGGGAGATCTTTCGCGCTTGGTCAGCGTCAGCTGCATGGGCGGGTCCACAAGGCCGTCCGAGGAGACAGGGGGGAGGCGGGCCACTCCCCCGTTCGCCGGGATCCCCTCACCCGTGATCCCGTTCTCCGACAGGAACTCGTCCAGGTCGACATACTGTAGGGCGTGCTGTGGGTCAGAGGAAATCTAATTGAGGTCAGCAGGATAGCCGATTGGGGCTAGATTAGAGGGGCATAGTGACAGTTAAAATGGTTGTGATTTTCTTCTTCTTCAAGTTACTGCCGGCTGGTTGGCAGCAACATGTGGCAGCGATGCCGCCACTCTCCTCGATCCTGGCATGCCCTCTTCAGCTTCACGTATGTATTGGCCCCTACATCACTTGCTGCAGATATTCTTTTCTCGGTTACTTCTATGGTTCCTTCTACGTTGCAGCTGGCGAAGTTCTCGTGCCCTATCCAGCTATCCAGTGAGCTCTTCTTGTACATATGGATACTCTTTGTTTATGCTAGGTGTAATGGGCATTCAGTAGCTACCATACCTACATACTTTAAGACTAGTTTCACAGGTTGCGTTAAAAGAAGGTAGCGCATGCAATTATTATAATTCTTTACCTCTTTAAAGTCTGTGTCATAGGAGAGTGTTTTGTCCCAAAGATTTGGGCCCAGGAATGCTGCTTGAGCCTCAATATTACACCAGAGTTCTCCATCTTCCTTTTTGTCAACATCATTAACTTCTTTTGCACAAGATTTACCTGCAACAACAGAAAATATACTGTTAGGAGAGTCGTTCAGTTTAAAAGTGCATAAGTGACAAATCACAAATCGTTACAAAACTGTGCGGAGCTAGAAGCTATTCGGACAGTGTGTCGGGGGGGGGGGGGGGTGTCTGCCTCGCCATTTACGGAAGTATATTAATGTTATTTTCTTCAATCCAGTTTTCTTAACGAGCCTCTAAGCTGCACCTGGATGACATGGTTAGTGAAAGCAGCTTCAATGGACAATAGTGAAAACACCTAAGTTTCAAGGTTTATCGGTATCGATTCCGAGTCTTTGATTTGATACTCGTATCAAATCTATACTTCCGATTCTTTACTCGATTCCGAAATAAAGTATAACTGGTTGCAATCGGCAATAGCCCATCAATATTGTGGAGGGTCTGCTTTGAACTACATCAGTATCGCTACTTCGGAACAAACAGCTCACACAACTCTATCAATATCTACAGAATTTACAGAAATATTTACATATACTATAGGTACATATTACATACAGAAGTCATAGTTTTTTTTAAATAATGAATTAGGCTACTTGACGGCTCCCGCCAAATAGAAAACGACACAACTGCCCTCGCGCGGAAAATATACACACTACATGATCACAAAATAGGCTCTACACATCATGTCTTCGTAACTCAACACAGGTATTACCTACAGGGCTACAGAGGCCACTGAAGAGGTTATTCGGATACATTCATTGAATTGTTTGTATGCAAATAATCTTTTTAAAAAAATCCTACGGATTTTCACAACAGTGGGTAACTTGCCCCCCCCCCCCTTGCTGCTTTTATATACATTAATTACCTTCCCTGAGGGCTTTTTCGAACTGTCTCTTCATAGCAGCTGTCAAAATGTATTTTATTGGCGACTATATACTAACGGCAAGGTCAGGCCGGAATCGCCTCAAGTCAATAACGAAGACTATATCTAATAAAACGTGGGTCACGTAGATTGGCGTTAAAAAATGCACCTAAGGTGTTTATTAGACATATTTTAGTAATGGACGATTCGTGTTATTCGATTATTCTATTTCTTTTGGATTCAGAGTTTTTTAGATTGTGAGATTTGACTTGAAGTCTCACTTGTTCAAAATAAACATCGAAAATTCAATGATTTTGAGAAAATACCTACTGAAAATCCCATGTGGCCAAAAGGGGAAAGTGACTGTATACTATAGTATATTTACAAATGTAGGGGAACATTTCTTCAAGAGCATATAATTTCATTGGTGACTCTGCATACATTTAATATTTCGTGTGAAATTTGATTTTTCACACAAATGGATAGTCGGAGGTCGAAGCTTATATATGTTTATATAGTACCTAGGTACTTAGAAAGAAAGGAAGCCAGCATTTGTCTTTATTTTCCATATGGGCGAATTTTAGGTCTTTTGGCCCACTCTTACAATTAACTCATAGTCTATATACATATATGTTATTATTCGTATTAACCCACGAAACAGAAAAAAATAAAAAGTCGCAGTTCATATCGTATAATTAGTAGAGAACATATTAAAAAATGCCCTATAAAATTAGGCTATGTACGTAATAGTCTTCTACAACTCGAATAGACTAAAATAATATACAGTATATTGATTAACTTCCGTTGTAAATTGACTGATTTTGAGATGATTAAGGGGTGACCAATATCTACAATATATTCCTCTTAATTACAATTCACCAATTCAGTCTAAACTACTAATAAGACGGCTATTGGCTAAGTAATGTTCAATGAGCTGAAAAAAGTGAAACGGAGGTAAACCTCGACGAAACGCTGATTGGTTCCTAGTCATTAGCCAATAGCGTGACAACTGGCAATTTCAGGCTTCTTGAGAAAAAAAGGCGCAAAAAACTTTAGAGAAGAATACCTGGATAATAGACTAGCAGAGGTATTTTAACATAAATCTAATTTGCCTTAAGGCGGCTATTCCACTTGTCATTTTTTTTAAAATTTAGATAATGATATTGACGGAAAATCATCAATGTTCATTTATATTTTTCATACATTTCATTCCACTTGTCTTCAATAATTGACCATTTTTGTTGTCATTTTTTTCCAATTTTGTAAGTTTGCCCACCGTCTTTCTTTTAATTTGATAATCTACAAGAAATTTATGATTTAAAATATGAAATAATTTGTCCCTCCTCAAGAAATTGATTACAATTATTTATCATATCCAGACGACGCCATTGTTTAATTTTAGTTTGTTATTGTTTGCAAAGCGTCATTTTACTCTATGATTATTGATAAATTTTAACATGCGGAAGTTAAAATAGACTATGACATAAATAAATAAAGACTTTTTTTGTCCTATTATTAAGCCAACCTAGCGGAGTTAGGGCTATAAGCCCTCTCTTACACGTAGAGTAAAGAAAAAATGTCATCAATTATTGAAGAAAAATTGGCAAGTGGAATAGGCGGTTAAGCAAATCCAACTTCTTCTTCTGGAGTTTCAATCTATCAATTGGTTTGCAGCGATTGTTTCAATCTCTTAAGTTATTACTAAACGACATAGTAGGCTCACAGGACAATTCCGGACAATATTCGGGTTATGAATGAAGATTATTTTGACCCGTAACCCATAATTGAAATTACGCTTGGTTCAAAAGGGTCATGAATGTAATATAGAAGAAAGCATTTTCGAAAATAATTGTTCCCATGAGAACCTTTTACTACGGGCCCCAGTTAGCTTACAGCTTTAAGTCACGTACAGACAAAATTAGCAGGAGACAGGTTACTGCTGCAATAGATCTAATACAATCATTTAGTACTGTGGTTCCCAACCGGTGATGGTCCGGGGACCACTCAGCCCGACAATGTGTCGCTGCGGACCACCCCTTTGACCTATTATTATTTTTATTTATTTTTTAAGAATTAGAAGGCTTTCCGGGATATCACTATATTCAGCTTACCGTGTAATTTTAATGTACGAGAAAGATAATGTACAAATTGGACATGTTTCTTACAAGTTGTTGTATTCTCGGCTTTCCGTTCTTGTTAAGAGTATACAGTATGTATGATATACGATATATATGATACAACCTTAGAAGTGTGCGTGTACGTAGAGCCACTGATGATGTCGACCGCAGTTGTTGACGAAACGTTTGGAAGCCTACTTTCAAATCGACCACAGCCTATAGAGACACAATACATACCAAATAACCACTTAATTTCGCCTTTAAACTAGTTAAACAAACTTTATCTGATTTTTTTAATCGACACATGATAATAGATAAGTTGTAATAATAGTAAAATCTTAATAAGTAGACCACTTCCATTTCCTTTTTCCGCGCCTTAGGAGTCAAAAAGAGGGGGAAAGGCCTTATAAATAAATAAATAAATAATGACGTTTTGCTCTGTTAGTAAGCCAACCAATCGGAGTTAGGGCTGTATAGCCATCTCTTACGCTGAACTCTTACGCCCCCAATAACGTTGGTGTAACAACTTTTCTCTATCGTTGCCGCATGTCAGAGGTCTTTCTCAGAATGTAAATTAATGAAAAAGAAACTATTTACGAACGGCAATGTCTCAAGAGAGGTTGAGCTCTCTTTTGTCCAGAGGCCCCGTTCATTAAGGCGGCTATTCCACCGGCGATTTTACTTCAAAATTTGATTTTGTCATTGACGTTTGTTTTGTTGAAAGGAGACTATTATGCAGATACTTAACTTATCTATTATAAATTAAGTTATAATATGTTATGTTGGTTTGAATGATGTCTGCTACCATATTATAACTTAATTTATAATAGATAAGTTAAGTATCAACATCATAGTCTCCTTAAAACAACACAAACGTCAATGACAAAATCAAATATGAAGTAAAATCGCCGGTGGAATAGCCGCCTAAGCGAATTAGGCAAACACATAAAGACCCTCACTTTTTTATAAAATCACTATCTTGCGCCTACTTGTTAAAAAATAATAATCCCGTCTGCTTGTCCTTATAATTGGAAACATCAAAAATCTTATGAGACATTAATCGGAAAGATGTCAAAAATATCAGCGCAAATAGATGAAATGTTTCTGGGCATTATGATATGCGATTTGTATAAGGCTACATCTTTCAAAGATATATTGGGCACAATTATTGAATTTGCTTTGTGCAAAAAACAATTGTCGTGATAATCCCGAGGATGAAATTCAAGAACTGTGGCCATTTGACGATAGTGAAGACCACATGTCATAAATTGAAGTGTAGAGGAGCATTTTTGCTACTTCAACGTCTATTTCTGACAGCTCTACGCTTTCATGTGAAAATCTGCCTCGTACAAAAAACAATATATCAATAATTTTGTGGTATACGATAACAATTCTCATGAGTGTGAATGTGCGATTGGGCTAATTTAAACTAATTTTAAACACGATTCAGTTATGCATGACTGCATTAACCGATGTATTCAAATCTGTTAACAAGAACATCAGTTCTGTTTATACTGTAAAATTATAAGTATTGTCAAATTGAACTAAATTTAATTACTAAGATGTTGAAATACGTGATTCTGTATTTGCGTGTGTATAGCTTATTAAAGAAGAATCCGAGCGAGTGAATCCGTAGGCTACATGTTTTCCTATTGATCTACTAGTGAACGACAATACGTGCCGCCTTAGTGCCTAAGTAACAGTTAATGAATGACTGATAATTTTAATTATCCCCGTTCCTTCCACTACATTTTTCATTGAGAATACAGTACTTCCTCGTTTTCTCTGTTCTTCATCATCATCATATCAAGTTCATCATCATCGTCATCAAAATCATCATCATCATCATCATCAAGATTATCAGCATCGTCATCAACATCATCATCGTCATCAAGATCATCGTCATCATCATCATCATCAATAAAGAATCATCTCCAGTTGCCCCGGTGTTATACGTGAACCTCCCCCCCCCCCTCCTGTCCTCCACTCCTGGTATTCACAAAATTCTCTGTTACTAGTCCCACTCATTTAAAATCGTTCTCAATCTGATTCTGTCACTTATGTCTCTTTCCTTCTCTTTCTTTCTGGTCTCTATTCCCCCCCTCTTTTTCTTATTCCTCCAGCCGTTGACCATTACCTCACGCACCAGCAGTTATCCATTCGTGTCCGAACCGTCACATTTTCATACCAACCGAGCCCCAAAGCGGGCTGCGTCTCTTTGCACGCAACTTACGACCGATAATTGAATTACGGCTTTGTTGGGAGAGATAAGATCTTCTGTGGCATTGTTAATAATAATAATAATAATAATAAAACAACTAAGATTGTTTAATAACATCCACACAATAGGCTACAAGCTCATTCAAGTTACACAAAGCTTTTTTCACGAACAGAAGGGAAATTTTTTGTTGTCGATTCAGTTTCAGTTTATTATTTTATTTATTTTTATATCTTTATACATTATTTCTCTAGATATTTTAATAGTAGTATGTTACTGACGGGGGGGGGGGGGGAGATAAATTCAACTAATCAGAAATAATTAAAATTGGTCCAGCCGTTCTAAGAGAAAACTCGACTTTGTTTTTATAGGCTACATTTTTACTACATAGATTTTCTCTCTTCTAAAGCACAGAATGGGTAAACCAACATAATTTATAGCCTAACGGATACTATAGACAATGATAATGGCACGGTATGCAACGACTTGCGAACCTACGCACCAAATGTCGAACTGAGGGGTGAAGCCCTTCGGAGCCCTTCAAAGCCCTGCGAAGCAGTGTTTTTGCTTTGCTATCAATATTTAATCTGTTCAATAACTAACGGGTTCTCACCGTTTTGGCCATTGATTTGCCGGTTGAGTAGCCCAGGCAGCCCTGACTTTGACTTCCAGGATTCCAAGGCAGCCATTGGTGGAAAATGAGCAAATTATTTTATTTGTCGTAAAAATGGAAAGCGTTCAACCGGTAGGAAGGACAAGGTCAGGTATCATGGTCACGGCCGCGCTAGCCTGACAATTTTTGGATAAGTCTAGTGGTATAGTAGCCTAAATAGAAATGTAAGCTTCAGGTTCGAAACTCGATATACCGTAAAAGGAAAACTTTTCCACCCAGGCGGGGGCCCCTCAATCCAAATAGGTACCTTACCGTCTTCGGAACAGTAAGGTAGGGAGGGGGGGGGGGTACGCGACTGCAGAGCATGTTACTGACCATAACATCCTACATAAAGCAGTGGTCAAGAGAGAGCACTCTGTACCAGTTCTAAAGCCAAAACCTTCATTGCAGGGTTGTTGGGCCATGGATTTTTTTAGTGGTTGAGTAACAGGATTTGAGGATTTCAATCGGAAGAACGTAGGTTCGATTCCCGAAGTGTTTGGGAAAATACTCAAATTCAAGCTTTCTTGGTACTGACTTCTAATTGGATAAAATGACTACAAGTCAAGTTTTTCGTCGATTAAACTTTAGTTTCTTGCTGGTCGTATTAATTTTTCATGTCATATGTAGATATGACTGTGTAAACAAAAATTTAATCATGTATTATTTTCATTGGGTGAGACACAGTGGAATACGTTTTGTGTTCAGTCCTATAATTTGTAGATAGGTTATTAGGTTACCAAGTCCTAATCCACCAGAACCGAGCCTGTTCCAAACTACAGCAAACTTGGTAGAGGCCACAGCATTGGCAGGGGCACATGAAAGAAAGAAAACTGTCTTTATTTTCCATATAAGCGAATTGGTGGGACATGATAACGCACTGAGACTGCCAGTCAGTCGAGTCCTGGTCACCTCCAAATTAAACGTGTGACTACCATGTTCCCCAAGTGGTTCGGAATCCACTATAATCAGGAGGTTCACCCTGTCAGTCAACTCGCTGCCTTCTCACTGAGGTGAAGGAGACTGCCCGTAGGGTGGCTCAAGTAATTAAACAGATTCCCTCCCCCCGGCCAGGCTGACAGTGTTGCTTAAAGCGTGAAATACTGAGAGCAGGCTTGGGAAAAACAAAACAAACAATTTGTGGATATAAATGTAGTTCTACAAACTGTACAAACTTCAATATAATATTGTATATTGTATATTGTATATACAAAATTGCACAATTGGCAAGAAAAACGGTCACATTCACACCTGCCGGACATTATCGTTCCCGCAATTTGGTATTTGAGAATTAGAATATTCTACACTTTATCTAATGAAATTCAAACGCATTCTACTCGTTCAGCAATATTTGGGGGGGGGGGGGGGGTTGTATAACCAGACGCTAGTGCTGGTACCTATCTTACACGATATAATGGCATCTAATCAACAATCGCGCATATCGACAGGTGAAGGCCGCGACAAAACAGATGTTATAAACATGTGTGACGAGCTTAACAAAACTGAATTTAAATAGTTAAGATTGGGTTAAGCCTACATTGGGCGTGAAAAAATCTTGTATGGCTAAAAATAAGGAGTCAAACAATTCCCCTGGGAATACCCTATTGCCGACACCGATCGAAACAGTATCAATTAAATTCAAAAAGGTTTAGAAAGGTTCGAGATATTACTAAAGCCAATCAAAATGATTTCTTCTTGGCTAAATCTAATCAATAAACGACAATAATCGACAGCTGATGCCCCACCAAAACATACGCAATAAACATATGTGGTGGGCTAATTTAAACTGTTTGGACTATACCTATTGAGCGGAAAAGATCGCATGTATAGTAAAACATAGGACGTCATAAAAAATTTCCTTCGGAGCACCTTCATTACCGCCTGCACAAACTATTGTAAAACAGCGTCAATACATAGAAAAAAGGTTCGGGTAGGTGCGATAAATTACAAAAAAACAATCCAAATGCATTCTTCTTGTCTAAATTGAATTAAATCGTACCTGATAACACCCGATACACCTAGCATTTCGTTCTAGAGTTTTCAAACGTATCCGATTCTACATAGATTAAAGAAGTGAAGAGAGCAATGTGAAACGTCAAAATCGGTGTCAGACGTCAGAATCGCGGTGCTGTAGTTGACCTTGGCACTGGCTAGCAGCAAGGTCACTGAGTAAAGAAATAACTGGCCATTGGCCGGTGACCGCGGCTGTTGTCCTTGGGCTCGTCTTGATTTAGAGGTCCCGACAGCTTCGCTTAAGACAATAGTTCAGTTTTTTTTTTTACATTTTTAGGACTGAAGCCTCAGCGAACAGTTATGTATTTAGTCATATACGATTATGGAACAATTTTACTGTGCATACTGTCTTGTAGTCTTGGGCACCCATACCTGGGTGCAGGGGGGGGGGGCTTCACCTAGCTCTATGGAAACGTAACAGAGTAGAAGGTGAGTTTCGCATGTTCCGGCTTTAGTTTCAGGTCCAGGACCCCCTAAAAATGTCCAAATGAGCGGCAATGCTTGTAATACCTACTTAGTTTCACTCAACCTAAAAGGGTGTTGTTGTTTTGTTGTTTCTAACGCCTACTTTCAGCATTTCTGCTTTAAGCAACCCTGTCAGCCTGGAGGGTGGAGTGAGTCTGTTTGTTAACTTGAGGTACCCTAAGGGCAGACTCTTTCACCTCGGGGAAAGGGGAGTTGACTAACAGGGTGGACCTCCTGATTATAGTGAATTCCGAACCACTTGGGGAACATGGTAAAGTCACACGATTAAATCGGAGGTGACCAGGACTCGACTTATACTGCCTAAGCGCGTTATCATGTCCCACCAGGTTCCCCTGCCAACGCTGTGCACACTACCAAGTGAAATATGCTCTGCTCTAATGGAATCAACATGGTAAGGCCGTTGGCAACCTAAAAGGGTACACACTACTAAAATTGGCCCGTGTTGTAGGCTATTGTTTTAGAATTTAAAATGTCAACACTCTATTTTATACCTACAGGTTAAGTAAAGTATATGTATTTCAAAATCATGCATTCGCGAACATATGGGGCCCGTTTCTAACAAAATGAAAATACACTAAATTTATCACCGTAACCACAGAAAAATATTAATAATTAATGAAGAGAGAAAAATAATAATTTATATAATAAATAATATATAATAATAATTAATAAAATAAGTATTTTACACCACATAGCTCAAGGATTATTTTATTTTATTTTTTAATGATTCAGGGTTTTATTTTTAGGGGGGGGGGCGAGATATTTTAAGACTTTACTTTATTGTGAAATGCATCCGGGTCACCGAGTCCCTGCACTGTGTCATGAAATGCAGTCTACTATCTTCGCTCACTTTAGTATTTTATATTATATTCCCCAAAATAACAAATTATTATATTCAAGATTGGCAGGCTTTGGTTTGAAATTACTAATATAAGAAAGAAAGAAAGAAAGAATTTCTTCTTTTTTCCATATGTGCGAATTTCGGGCCTCTCGGCCCACTCTTACAATTAACCCAAAGACCGTACGTGACCTTAGTATGATAGTTTTCGTTTCTTTACCGTCTTCATTGTGGAATTTAAACGCCCCCGCCCTCTATTTTTCAATCTTAGCCGCTAAGGCGCCCATTCCACATACGTACAACGTCATTGAAAATTATGAAATTGAAGGACATTTCAATTTCTCATTGATGGGGGCCATTCCATATGTTTTCAAAAATTGACAATTTTCAATTGAAGCGTATGCGCTAAATTTTTGAAATTTGTTTCTTGAAATTGTATTTGTTTTCTTCGTCGCCTTATTATTTAATCCTTATTATAATTTTTATACAGAAATGCTTTTTTTTTTAGAGAAATCGATTAAAATAGTTGTACTTGTCATATCACATGACGCCATTTTTTAATTTTAGATTGTTTGTTTCATTGTTTGTGATTTTACTCTATTATCAATTGATCATTGATCAATTTTAACAATGGCATAGAGTAAAATTGAAATGCCCTTCAATTTCATAATTTTCATTGACGTTGTACGTATATGGAATGGGCACCTTATCCTCTCCAGAAATTTCCTCATTTCCCGCGCAAAACTTCCTTCAACATGAGAGTTGAACAGGTGTCCTCGCAGTCTATATCGCAATATTGCAAACAGAAGCCAACCGACAACTATACCAGTATTGCGGCACAGCAGTGTATCTTCCGCAAATACCGCGTCTTTATTGGGTACTTTACTTGTTGTGGCAGACCTTGGCGACAAGGTCGTCGGAAAATTGTCATTTTACTGTCAAGACAACATTTTCCCGTGGAAAATCAGTGCTGCAACTAATGTCCGAAGAAGGCGAGCAGGAGCGTTGCGTATTGAATTTCTTCTGGTAGCTTGCAGCTTGCAGGTTGGCAATAACGAGAAATTAGTCTCAAAAGTAATTTCTAGAGATGAGCTTTTGGTAAAAAATTGAATTCACAGCTAAATAAAAAAAAATAGACCCGGATTTTTAGAAAAGTCAATAATAATAATACTTATGGCTTTTTCTTTTCCATTACTTCGCCAACCACGGAGTTACAGCTATAAAGTCCTCTCTTACACTCAGCTAGGAAGGACCGGGACCACCTGCTTTGCATGCCTTCCAAAGCATGGCCAGAAAATGTAGCAAGTGTGGGACTCGAACCAACAATAACCTTCTGAGTGAAAGTCGGAGTCTGCACCACTACCTACTCTCATGACAACTTGACATAATCTTAACAATAACATTAGCAATTAGTATTAACTCCTGGGGTTAAAAATGTAAACAAAACAATTTTGAATAGCCCTTTTCATTCTAAAATTTTACTATAGATTCAAAATAACCACCATATGGTGTAAAAAAACGCGTAGTGGGGTTATTCAGATTTGCTCTATAAGCATTCTGTATGACTTTTCTAGTCCCACGGCACGGAGCTGGGCTCTGTCAGTTCATATGGCTTAAGAGATGAAAGCATTATGGTTATAAAGGGTAAAGAAACAGTCGTACAGACGCTATAGTTATATTTTTTGTCGTGTCACGAGAAGAAACTTTCACTGGCCATCAACCACGTGTTGGACACAGACTGAGTAGCTGGTACCTCTTACTTCCACGTCTATTCAACTAGTACACCCAATGAAGCCCATTTAGTGCTGTATTGCATTGTATGTCTTCGATGGCCTCGTGGAAACTTGTTCATACTGCAAGTCTGTACACAAGCGATCGGAGACCTGTCGTAACTCAACACAGGTATAACCTAAAAAGGCGACTGAAGAGGTTATTCGGATGCATCCATTGAATTGTTTGTATGGGTATAATTTTAAATAAAATAATATAAATAATTAAAAAGATACCAAAATGAAAACTTTGATATCTGTATAATGCTATACGATGAAAATCTAAAAATTCAAAGTAAATAATGATCGCATAGCTAAAAATCATTAGTGAGAAGAAATTTTACTCAAGAAGAATACCTTGGCCATGCTAAGGGACGAAAAGTATCGCCTTGTAATAATCCGAGGGAAGTTGGATGGCTCCCGGCAGAAGAAGACGAACATCCTGGCTGTAAAACCTGAGGCAGGAGTGCAACTTTCCTTTTCAGAGCAGAAGTCTCCAAGGTCCCATGGTCCAAATTACCATGATGGTTGCCAATCTTCAATGGAAGAGGCATTAAGAGTGTACAGCCCGTAGGAAATTGGCAGCCCGAAATTTAGTATTTTTATTTTTTATTTAATTAACTAAGCAAGGTATTAAAGATTTGGCTCATTTAAGTTGTAGAAGACTACTTCATGCATCATATAATAAGGTATTTTTAATTTTCGAAATTTTATTTTCTTCATAAACAAGATTTTACGCGAAAAGTTATTGTTTATAAATTATTATCGTGTTTATGAAAAAACTACAATTTTGAAAATTTAAAATACCTTATTATATGACGCATGAAGTAGTCTTCTACAACTTATATGAGCCACATCTTTAATAACATGTTTAGTTAATTAAATAAAAAATAAAAAGTATTAAATGAGTTGCCTATTAGCAAAAGCAATCCTCTCCATTTTTTTCAGTTTTGAGATATTGACGCCATTTTTTTTTATTTTTCAATACTCTATCCGATGAATCAGATATTGAGACGCAAAAACAAATTCTAATACTGTTAAAATTAGCTTTAAAAACTGTAATGTTATACCTCATGGCGTTGCGGCACAGCAGTTTTTAGCGGTTTCTGAAAAATCGACCTTGGTGGACAGGATTGCTTTTGCGAATAGGCAACTCAAATTTCGGGCTGTACACTCTTAAAAGAAGAAGCTCAAGAGACGAATTTGCGCCTCTCCTCAATAACCTTCTCACTTAATTACACTATTAGGTAATTTTTCGGCTAAATTAACAATTAAAGAGCCAGTACTCAGTGGTAGCCTATGTAGAAATGTAAAAATTTATGTAGGCTAGTGGACTAATTCTCAAAAGGTTCAATAAATAATCTTGTAATCGTAAATGACACATTAATTAATTATTTTCCATTTTCCCTTAAAATTGCACTCTCTTGGAAACTAGGTCATGACCTAGGGTGTCCTTATGATTATTTTCGGGGGGGGGGGGGTCCATCTGACGTCACCGGAAGTGAGGTAACTTCAATATATTTAAAACTCCATTCTATCTAGTGTACGCTGCAAATATTTTGGGGGGAGGGGGACCCCTTGGACTCTCCCCTGGCTAAGACCTTGCTTACGGGAAATAATGCATGGACAATAATAATTTTATTAACACGGATATTTCGAATATAAGTTTTTTTATGCGTGGGATAAACTAGGAAAAATATTCATTAAGATTATATTAAGACTTAATATTTATACAAATTGCAAATGAGATGCAAACAGCACTTGAAGTTATCAACAATAATTTCAACTGCGGCATAGGGACTAATTCAAAGTAGGTATTAAGACTAGCTAATTAAGTTATCAATAATGTAAATCTTCAGCTAGTGCATTCATGCAAATAAAATGTCCTTCGGTAAAGCTTACAGTAAAAAGAATGCCTGTCATCAAGGAGGCTTAGCACTCGAAGGATAAATCACCTTTGCAATAAGACGAGACTTAGTCCCGAAGTGGACAAACAAGTCGGTATAGGCTGTAGTAGGCCTAAGGAACATAGTGACACACACTGCAAGCTTATGTGAGATTTTGCCAAGCTTCGAAGGCCTTTGAATAAAGTGTACCCAGTATCAGTTGCGTAATGGCAATATTTAAGGCGAAATTAATTAATGGGAGCTGTAACGCATAATTATTTAGCAGAACTAATGTAGATACGGTATTCGGTCCAAAAAAAAGTGAGCGGTGAGCAGTTTGGTTGGTTGAATTGCCACAGGTGCAAGGAACCATTTTGCCCCCCCCCCCCCCTCCGTGAAAATGTTGTGTCAATGAAGAATTATAACTATCATCCACACAAATTCCAAATGTGTAAGTTAAGGCTAAAAGCCAGAAAATCTGTTTCTTAGGTTAAATAAAATTCCTTTCCATGCGTTAGACTTTAGGTCTAGTTTAATAATAAGCAAATTTATGTTTATTAACATGAGGCTCCCTAGGGGCATACTCTTTCACCTCAGGGAGAAGGGGAGTTGACTGACAGAGTGGACCTCCTGATTATAGTAGATTCCGAACTACTTTGGGGAACATAGCAAAGTCACACCATTAATTCGTATGTGATCAGGACTCGACACGCACTTAGAATAACTAATCATGCCCCACCATGTTCCCCTGCCAACGCTGTGCACTCTACCGTTTTTGCTGCAGATTCAACGTCGCATGGCCGTTGACAACTTGACATACAATAATACAGGACAGATAATATATCAGATACGGGTTTAAGAACTCTTCCCGTTCTTCCCAAATAGAGCAAAGGTCAAGGGGGAAGATCCTCCACTTGTCCCCAAGCCTCGACTATGAATGGTCTGTCGTGCAATAGAATTTTTTTGTTCCTTCGGGTAATTAGTGACAAGTAAAAGAAAGCACCCAGCTGCAGAAATTCTGCACGACACTGCACGTTGCTGCACCTTGCTAAAATGTCTGTCGTGTCTGTCCAACACGCTCGACATTTCTCCTGATGTCTTTTCAATCATCATTGTGCTATCTGTGCTGCAGACGACGAATTCAAGAAAGAAAGAAAAAATGAAAGAAATAAAGATAATTGTCTTTATTTTCCATCTGGGCAATTTTTGAGCCTTTCGGCCCACTCTTACAATTAACCCTGGCGAAACAGCATGCTTAAAGTAATTAAAAGGATATGCTACGTAGAAAATTGGCACCCCAAAATTAAATATTTTTCATTTTTTATTTAATTAACTCAGCAAGTTATTAAAAATTTGGCTCATCTAAGTTGTAGAAGACTACTTCGTGCATCATATAATCGGGTATTTTTAATTTTCTGTTTTGTAGCTCTTCCAAAAATCCCAGAATACGCGAAATTTTAGTCCTTTCTGGTATTTATGTAAGAACTAAGCTACCTACCAAAAATTTAATATTTCCAATTATATGATGCATGAAGTAGTTTTCTACAACTTCCATGAGCCAAATCTATAATGATTTTGCCAAGTTGAAAGAGAACTAAAATATGAAAATGGGAATGAAAAATTCCTATCACCTA